>CALYLW010000350.1:107976-683751 GCA_944989445.1 Ampullaceana balthica
AAAAAACACCGAAGGTTTTTTTTAATTAAATGAAGATCTGGAATACCAATGCCAACCTGATTATTGACATTATTATGAAGTACAAACAAATATCTCGTTTTTAATTTTAATTGACTATTTTGCTTTTGAATAAAGTAAAATAAAAGAGTAAGTGCGCTGAAGCATGGTGAGGTAAAGAAATTGTAGATGATATGTGCTATTGAATTTTGAAAAGCCAAAGTACGCTTTTAAAATATCCACTAAGGGGCCGTCCATAAAGTACGTCACGCTCCAGAGGGGGGGAGGGGTTGTAAGAAAGTGTTACAGTTTGTGACAAGGGGGAGGGGGGGTCCGGCCATGTGTGACGTCACGCTGTTTAATATTAAATTTTGATTATTTTGTTAATAAAAAACATTTTTGTTCGAAAGTGTGACGTACTTTATGGGGGGGGGGTTCGAGATGAGTGACAGTTTGTGACAGGGGGAGGGGGGTAAAAATGGTGAAAAATAGCGTGACGTACTTTATGGACGGCCCCTAAACGCCCTCTTATTGTTACATAGAAAGAAAAAATATTCATAAGTAGGTTTAAAAAGATAAACAAGCTAAACAATTAATTGTAAAATTGTTTGCTGTTATAACGTGTTCCAACAATCCCTGATGTGGTAATGTGTTCCAACAAACCCTGATGTGGTAACGTGTTCCAACAATCCATGATGCGTATTTCTGTAACAAGACACAATGTTGGCCTCTGACGTCATCCATGGTCTTCTCTGTTGCCACAGTCACTACACGTTGTAAACGTTCTCAAAATTTCTCTTATCAATGAATTGATTGAGATGCGAGTACTCAGTTTCCTCCCCTGGTGAATATGTATTTCGTATTTCGACTACATTGGTTTCGTTGTGAGTGCTGAAAGATATTAACTTAAATAAGTACAAAATATTGAAAACACAGTCTTAAGGTAAAATATGAGGAGACCCGGGGACGCTTTTTGGGTCTGAGATAAATGTGACATTTACAAGATTTGCACCGTGTCAGTACACCATTTACAATATAGTAATTAAGATTTAAAGATGGAAAGAATCTTAAGATAGTTTTAATTCATTCTGTCAAGGACAGCATAACATTTACATTTTTAGAAAAACTTTAGCTTAAAAACGTATCCATTAAAAAAAAAGGATATCCCTATTTCATAATCTGAAAGGCATTTTTAAAAATATTTTTCAAAAAATATTTTTTTTAAAGTTCTTTTTTTCATTACTTGAATGTGATTTCCTTTTCTTCCTATTAATTTTAATGAAGATTATATATAACATGATATGTGTGCCGTTGTTTGTATTTTGTCCACTATGAAACTATATTTCGGCATAGATTGGGGGCCGTCCATAGAGTACGTCACGCTATTTTTTACCATTTTTAACTCTACCTCCCCACCCTGTCACAAACTGTCACAAATCTAGGACACCCCCCCTAAAGTACGTCACACTTTCGAACAAAAATTTGTTTCTTTATTTACAAAAAAAATAAAATTTAATATAAAAAAACGTGAATTCACACATGGCCGGACCCCCCTCCCCTTATCACAAACTGTCACACTTTCTAACACCCCCTCCCCCCTCTGGAGCTTGACTTACTTTATGGACGGCCCCTTAGGCGCAGTCTTTTAAATTGCATTTGTAATATGTGCCTAGTATTTCATAGGTTATAAGAAAAAGAGTGTTGCATAAGTATTCCATAAGGCGTTAAAAAGCTCCTATTCACCTCGTGATGCAGTTTTTAGGGGTTTACCGACTTTACAGAACTGAGCTGGAAATCCAAGTAATATTCTTTTGAAATGTTATTGCTTTTCATTGTTATCTAAAATATATACGAGTGTAATCCATGGTTTATGTCTAGTCTTTTTTTTTGCATTAGATTTTTAAACGTTTATAGTTAATTGAATTTACTGGTTTGTTCAGGCATCCCATATCTTGCCATATGTGTATGTGTTTGTGTTTGTTATTTATGTAATAATAAATGTGTAAATGGCTGCTGTCGTCTTAATCAATGTATACGTTACCTTATCCTGCTTTCTCAAACCCAATTTCAGAAAAATGAAATGGTTCATTGTCTTTCTACTCATGAATAACGCGTCATTAGGTAGGTATTCTTCAAATACAAGAATTGAATGTGTAACAATGAGTTCAATACATACACAAGTGCACACAAACAAAGACACTTGTAGTTAGAATAATTTGAATTATACTATAAGTTCTTATTATTAATTGAAGTGTTATTTGTTTGAAGACGAGGAGTTGTACTGCTTGTGATGCTTAATGGGGTAAGAAAGCAACAAATAAAAAGGCTTCCTGACGAAAAGAGGAGTTTTGGCTAGGCGTCTCTTATTGCAATATTACTCTCTGGTAGACCACTGGATATTCAAATCATATTAAACAAAATCAGGTTTAAGAATTTGTTTTCTGCAATTTAATAGAGAACAAGCGTGATGTAATGTAATGAGTGAGGTCGAGAGTGTAAGAAAGGCATATTTGTTTTCGCTGGTTGTTTTTCTTCATTGATTGAGTGATGTTTCGCCGATTGATAAATATATATTTCGTATATGTTTATGTACAGGGTTCACTGGGAAGGGAAATTAGAATAGCATCTGTTTAGCCTTTTATACAGAAAGAAAATACCTTCGAGTTACAGATTGCCCAAACACTGGTGTCTTGGCGTCTTCTTCATCGGCCGCAGTGTGTGTACCCTCAGCAGAATCGTCTGTTTCCAGGCCCTTAAGAACCCTGTCTGTTGGCCACTGCAAGGCTGCAGGTTTGTTTGGCGTTGCAGCTTTCAGTGGTATAACTTGGGTGGTCCCAGTACAGTGGAGAGAGACAGGTTTTGTCAGCGTCTTCACGAATGACGTTTCTTGGTACGAGGGGATTTCCGAGTACTCGACACCACAGGAACGTGATTCATAGCCATTGTATGTATCCGTCTTTACTGCGAGCGCAGGAGCAGGTGAGCTATCCTATAAAATGTGATGGAAAATAATTATTACTTGTAAAAAAAATTTATGATAATATTTTTTCAAATTATTGTATTAGAAAATAGTTTTTACTGCACACTTCTTGGTTTAAGATTTATTATTTTTAACTTAATGCCCTTTTCGTTTTTTTCTAGTCACTTATGACGGTTTAAATGCCCTAATGAATAGAGTTATTTATAAAGTAGTTGGGCACCGTGTTGGACTGGCGTACTGAGAGTCGCAAGTTGGATTCACTGTGGAGTAGGGACTCGTTCCCGTGGCTTAAGAGTGCCTCTGAGTCCACCCAGCTCTGATGGGTACCTGACATTAGTAGGGCATAAAGCAACCAAAATCAAAGAAGCCTTTATGATCATAAAATTGGTCATGGGTCTTTAAAAATAGAAATATAAGAACTAACCAATACGTCTTTGGTTGTGACAAATTCGTATTTGTCTTTTAAGGGGTTTCGAGTGATTTTTTGAAATTCAATTCGCTCCCTTTTCCAACTTTGAAATGGCGAATTTCTGTAACATAAATTAAAAAATAAAATGGCATTAGTATTTGAATTTTTATAAGCAAGAAGATGTTAGGGTTAGCACGTAGCGTTTGAAATAAAGTAATATAGAGAAAACAAAAAAAAATAAATCAACGCCAAGTATATATGGCCAATAAATCCCTAAAATTGAACCCCGAAGAATTGGGTCCACATTTTATATTAAATTACATGTTTATTAATCTAATCTTTAGAAATAGCCAAAAATGTTAAATAAATATATATTAGTAGAATTGTGTTAATTTACACAGTAAAATAACCATTCACAAATTAAATATTGAATTTTTTAAAATTTACTTTAAAAAAAAAGAGTTTTGAAAAGTACATCAAATTAATTGCTCCGAATCACCTTGATATTAAACAATATAATCATCGTTGCATGGGTCTCTGTAACACAATTTTTAAAAAAAGTATATATATATATGTATATATATTATTTTTACTCACGTTGAACATACGCAGGCAACGCACAGAACGATCAGAAACAGGACAAGTAGCAACGGAAACAGGAACGACCATTTCAAGTGGAAAACTCTGTGGTGCAGGATCACTGTCTGTATGTGTTAAGATATAGTTAAACAGGATACGATGGTATCACGAAGATCTAAGTGCATTCAATGCTGCTAACTTTTTTTAAAAATTGTAAGCAATTGGCTACATTTTATGACATGTTCCTCTCTTTTTTAAAATTATTCAAGACTTTTCTAAAAATCCTTAAAAATATATATTTGAAAATATTTAACTTGGGCTGTTAGCAATAATTTAGTCTGCTTTGTTAATTTTCTTCAATAGCATTTTAAGTTGATTTGTTTTTGATCTTTCAATACAAAAGAATTGGCAAAAATTGGTTGTTATTACCACGTTTTTACCACGTTTTAATTAACTTGCTTTCGTTCATGTCTGTCCGCATTGTTTTCGTACTTGTCCGCAATTTTTCAAATTTTCCAACGTAAAATTAAACATTTTCTGATGGCCCTAAAGAGCTCACAACTTTACCACAGATAGATCTTGGCTGACAATGCCTTGTGTCAAAATTTCAGATCGATCGAATGTATCGTAATTAAATTAATGCATTTATAGTTTATCTGAATATAAGCATATGTATCGATCTGCTGTTGCAAAATTTCACGTGCCGAGTTCACCCGTGACCTCTACGACGTGGCATTAAAACGTTGGGCGGGCGCTGATGAGATGCTTGGTAAAATAAATAGACGTAAAAAAACATTTTTAAAAACTAGGTTATTAAAAGAGAACTAAAACGAATAAAATAAATAGAGGTAAAAATTAGATTTTTAAAAACCACGTTTTTATAAGTAAGTGGACTAAAAAGAAGAAATTAATTTAAAACTTATAAGTTCAAGTACTTTGATTAAATATGACTAAAAAAGTGGGGCGGGCGTTTATGATGTTTTACATATGCAGTTCTCTCATTCTATCACTTATAGATCTTTTGCCTTTTAAATTATAAATCTTTAATTTTTATACCAAACACCTATCTTTGCGTTGCATTTCTAAATTAGAATGGGATTTTGAAGCACCCACTCAACGTTTTTAGTCATATTAAATGACAGTACTTGAACTTATAACTTTTAAATTATTTTCTCCTTTTTAGTACACTTATGAAAACGTGGTTTAAAAAAATATTTTTTGACCTCTATTTAATTTGCTTATAAATTACAAGCAGACCCGTCGTGCGTTGCAACGATCTCAATAAAAAATGAATAAATTTAAAGAAACCAATGAGTGATAAGTTTGTTTTTTTTAATTCTGCTAGAAAGCTTCGCGGAAGTGTGCAAAAAAAGCCATAGTTTCATAGCAAACGGATAAATAAAATAATAATTAAATAGCTTTCAAAAGACGAAATGATATTAAGGGCACCGGCCCCAAAATGAGGGATAATTTAATTTTTTAGTGTCATTGAACTCAAGCTATATTTCTCAAGATCGTTCATAATCGAATTAAATCTTAAACATATACGAAAAAATACTTTTGGGGCCCCCAGCTCCGAGGGAATGACATTAGGTGTTCAGTGCCCTATGGTAATTTAATATAGGCTCTTAAGTTTTTATATACTAAGTTTGGTCAAAATCCTATCATTTTCTCATTAGCTAACGCTGAAACTAATTTTATATAGCTAATATAGTGGGGGAAATGACATTAAGGGGCCACCGGGCCCATTCGGTGCAAGATGTTAATTTCAAAAACCTTTTCATTTTAATTTAGTTTCTTCATGGATATATTTCGCAAGTTTGTTATTACGTGAATGGGAAAAATATCTTAAACATATAAGAAAAAATACTTTTGTGGCCCCCAGCCCTGAAGAAATTGACATTAGAAGTTCAGTGCCCTTAAGTATTTTAATATGTGATACCAAGATTTCGAATACAAAGTTTGGATAAGATCCATTCATTTACTTAGTAGAGAACGCATGAACTAAATTTTATATAGCTAATCTAAGCAAAAAAAAACGACACTAAAGGCGCCAGGGCCCATTCTGTGCAAGATATAAAGTTCAAAACACCTGTTTTTTCAACATGGATGATAATGGATGGATTTATAATTATTTTTCAAGATAGTTAATAAATGAATGGGGAATAAATTCTTAAAAGTTTAAGAAAATAGCATTTTTGGCCCCCATGCCCGAAGGAATGGTCATTAGTAGTTTATTGCCCTATAGTATTTTAATATTGGCCTTCAAGTTTTTATATTCAAAGTTTAGTTAAGATCCATCAATTAACGCAGTAGCTAACACTTAAACTAATTTTTATATAGCTCATATAAGCAAAACATGACATTATGGGCAATGGTGCCCCATGAGTGTTAAATGTCCGTAAAATAATTAGCCAGTTACCATCCCGGGAGCATACGAAACAGTCACGAAAAGTTTCATGACGATCGGGTGAATTGTTTAGTCAGCTATAAACGACAGGCACACACACACACACACACACACACACACACACACACACACACACACACACACAGACATATGTACTTTGATTTTTATAAATATAGATGCATGATTCACATATTAATTATCAGCAGCAACTCAAAATGTCAATATAAATGAATACTTTCTATCCATAGCCATCAAATACAAAGAACAGCTAAAATATTTCCGCAGCGTGAAATATAGTCATCGGTTTCATTGATAATTCGTTTGTTTATTTGCTTTTATTGATGATTTACAATTTGTTACTGCTGGAAGTACTGTATTCTGATAATACTGATATGCAGAGAAGAAGACGAAATCGTAACTTTTTCTTTAGCATACTACAAGAGAGAGTTGTAACTGATTAAACAGATCAATGTTTCAATGTAACAAAAAGATTTGATTGTATCCTCCCATATAAATTTAGTTGGCGAAAGCACTTGTTTTCAAATAGTTCTGAACGTGAAGGTTAATATGTGCGATATCAATGTCTTTATTGGTTATCTAATAAATATGTGTTGTTGTTATTTTAGGTTACCCATCACCACTACGTATTGAATTATTAATTTTCAGCATTCTGAGATACAATTTATTGCCTTTTAGCGTATATTTAATTGTATCATCTAAACAGAACAGAATATTACATAAACATGTCTTCAGTTGAAGTTTTTTGAAAATTCCAGGAGCCCATGTTTTTGGAAAAGAGATGTTAATTACATAGTAGTGTGAATAAGGGGAAAAACAAATTTAGTTATATTAATTTAATTTATAATTGGTGGGATCCCTGTCAAATAAAATTTAAAATATAGTTACAAACTCCTTTTTTCGAATAGATATGACAAAATAAATACTTATCGTTTTGAATTTTCTAATTTTTAAAAAATAAATTTAAACATAGGAAACTGATATTAATGAAGACTATTAATAAAAATGTTATATTATATGACAGGTCATCTTTTTATCATGTTAAAAAAACAAATTTGATGAAAACTATATCCCCTTTATCCAAATATCAAACATTTGTTAGATCACGAAGAATCAATCTTCACTGTTCGACATTCACAGCACTCAAGTTAAGCAAGAAATATAATTTTAAAATATTCACATCTGATGTTATGTCATCCAATTCTACCGTGTATCTTCTAATCTAATCACGTTGCGATAGCATCTATTTTTTTAAAATAAATTAACATCTACTTTTATTTCCGTACCGTTCTCTTCTATTGTTGAACCATTTGCAGCTACTGTTGCACTATTTTCTTCTATTTTAGTCATGATTGTTAGTCGCTGTTCAGATGTTGTTACTTCTGAAGTCTGGATTTTCCATCCTTCTGTTGAAAAAAAAATAAAGAAGCTAAAAAAAACTTGTTATCTATTTTAGAAAATTTACATATAAAATTGCATTTTAAAATGTGCTATTAATCGTATGCGCACATTTTTAGTTACTCGAAACACTTCGTGGCTTATATAAATCTTCCATAAACATTTTTATATATACAAGTGAAAGTTGTCTCTGTATAGTTATAATTTTTTTCTGTTAGGCGCCTATTTTCCGAAGCGTTATATTTTGTGTTGTAATTCTTTTAGTTATTTAACACACTTTTTATCGCTCTTATAACTTACTGTCTTCGAATGTTTGATATTTCATATACTCATAACATATGAGAATGCTTTTGACAAAACAATAATATTGTAATATTGCAATACAATTAAATTAATGAAATATTTGTATTTATTTTTAAATCCTATTAGTAAGTACCATCAGGAATGTATAAATATTTTTTTTTATATTTTGGTTATAAGTGAAAGTTTTTAAAAAATGTTAAAGTTAATTGTGAAAAAATTGACTTTTGTTAAAATATATATTTTCTTACCTGAGGTCATACGATCATTGATATCTCTACAATGTATATTTATTTCTGTATAACCTGTGAACATAAAACATGTAAAACTCGTTAGAAACATCCCAAACAAAATAATTTTTGAGGTTATACAGTATAAATCTTTATAGTTTCCCAGGAACAACTTTATTGACATATTTATAATGTATACTTCATATTTTACGAAGCGACTTCAAAAATAAAAATAAATAATTTGAAAATATCTAAATAACTTTTTTCATATATTTTAAAAGTATTTTAGAAAATTAAAAAATATCTGAACAATTTTTTTAAACGTCCATTTCTTTCTTTTCCTCCAATATTTTATAAAAGAATTATAAAATTGCACCTTTTAAATAAGTGTATTTAATTTTATATACTTATAACTACAAGGAGCTCATGTATAGAAAGTTTTACTTCTTCAGAGCCAGCAGTTTAATGAACACTGTTCCCCAATTATTAAGCAAATACATAGTTTTATCTCTGTGAATATCAACAAACCTTCAAGTTGTATCCAAAGTAGCCCAGTGGACATACTAACATCAAAAGTGACGTTTTTAAAGTATTTATTAAATAGTTCAGTTGGTAACCTGTTGAATTCATAAAAATTCGAATGTTAAATCTCCAGATTTCCTTCGCATTATTTCCTAAAGACATACTTACATTCGCATACAATGTCTAATCAATGTGTGATGGCTCTTGTGTGGTCAAGGATGACATGTGTATATCAAACGATAATATATAAATATTTTTGACACATGTCAAGCACGATGACGTATCAAGATCTGATTACACATCTATAACAAACCATGTTATATCAATATCCGAAAAAAACGTTTATAGCAAAACATATAGCAATACCTGATGACACATGTAAAGCAAACACTGCTATTTAAATATTTAATAACAACATATCTCAAACTATGTGAGGCTGTTGAGGAAATGGTGGGGACTCTTCAAGCAGCTTTAAAAAATAATACAATTTAAAAAAAATTGTTTTGCACAATATTTTTTTATGAATTGTGTAATCACTAGATCAGGGGTGGCCAGATCAATAGCAATTGAGAGTCATTTTAAAAAGTAAAAATAAAAAAACCTGTAAAAAAACAAGTTTTTGACTATAAATCCTTTATGTACGAGACATAACTAAAAGAATGTTCATTATAATACGCAGCGCAAGACAATCCAAAAAAACAAAATTGTAGTTATGTGTCGTAAAACATGTTAATATAATTCGCACCGATCAGGAATATGTTTATACAAAGTGTTGTCAATAAAATAAGCACCTTATTGCGAGACAGGAAAGGTTGTTCAATATAATACGCACCACGACACTATAGCGAAAAAAGTTAACAGGTTACAAAGAGATAAATAAAATAATCTAAACATTCAATAATTTAATTACGGTACATGCGATCAATCTAAAATTTTGTAACCTCATTTTTGTCATCGTTACTAGTCTGCCTGCAAATTTTCAGCTCGCTAGCTTACGAGGAAGTGGGTTAAAAATTGATCCAAAGTTTTTTCGGCACCGCCGCCCTCCCGCCTCAAAGCAAGCAAGCAGATATGTGTCGTAAAACATGTTAATATAATTCGCACCAATCAGGAATATGTTTATAATAAGTGTTGTCAATAAAATACGCACCTTATTGCGAGACAGGAAAGGTTGTTCAATAAAATACGCACCAAGACACTATAGCAAAAAATGTTAACACGTTACATAGAGACAAATAAAATAATCTGCAAATTTTCAGCTCGCTAGCTTACGAGGAAGTCGGTTAAAAATTGATCCAAAGTTTTTTAGGCACCGCCGCCCTCCTGCCTCAAGCAAGCAAGCAGACGTCACGAGTTAATATAAAGGATTTAAAAATCGTTGAGACCCACTTTGAAACACTGTGGGTCATCACCCAACTCGCAATAACACATTATTTCTTTTGTGGTATATTTTGTTGAATTATTTTTTTCGGAATTTAATTATTTTACGATTCAATGGTTTTAACACAATCATTTGTTAAGGAAACATATTAGTTACAGTTAAAAAATTAACAAATATTTAAATATGTACAATTTATTAATAGAAACACACTGCATATAGACTCAAAATTATAGTCAACATTAAATGTTATGCTTCTGCTGAGAATCCTTTGAACTCGCAAGTTTCTTTAAATTTGGTTAGCAAGTAGTTGTGGTGCGAAGTTCTGTCATTGAAAAGTCGTTTAGCATAGCAATATTCAAAGCGATTGCATAACTTGCCTAAGTTGAAATGACACCTGTGAAATGTGCTAAAAGCAGAAAGCAGTGTCTTCTACTACTGACACATTCCAAACTTTAACTCGGCAAGCTTGATTTTTATTGATGCAGATAAATCCAAAATTATTTATTTTAAACTATTTGTTTCGATCGAAATTTTTTCAATTCACTTATTTTAATATTGCATTTTATGTTTCAAACGAAAACTTTTAAATTCATAAATTGTTAGGGAAAGCAATGTGAACACAGAAGAGCCGCATGCGGCTCGCCAGCCGCAGTTTGGCCACCGTTGCACTAAATAACAAAATATAAAAAATATCAAACGCTGTCGAACGATGCAATCAAGTCTAATAAGAATAATAATAAAAGTTTATCATTGCCCTCAAGTCAACAAAATAAATCAAGCATTTCATTACACTTTTCCATTTGTGATAGTATCAACTTAGTCACCAAATAGTAGTGTAAGAAACATCGAAAAAAGCACAAAGCAATAAACCTGGAAAGCTTAAAGAGTGGCTGCTGTGTGGTATTTACAATTGTGTTTTTTGGGGAAGGTTAGAAGAAGATCGGAGTTATATAGAAACGGACTCACCAATTAAATGTATAATTTATTGTATTCATTTTTTCATCAGTGACGTTGATGTACCCATGACACATATTGGTTTTGTTACGCTCTAAGTTTGGTCCAAAATCCACGTGAAGGATTGTAAACTTGAGTTCCTTGTTGTTCCCATTAATCTCACAATGTATTTCTGTTGGTCTCGCTTGTTGTAATTCCAACACCAGATAACTTGTATTAAATTCACTTCCTGTAACCTTAGTAGATAACTCTGGCTTTATACGGAAGAATTGTTTGTTGTCTGGTTCTGAAAATTTGATATTAAAACGTACTTGAAACCCTATTAGAGAATTACTACTTGAAATGTGTTTAGAAATTTAATGCTTGTAATTTGAATTTTAGTATTTTTTTAAATTCATTATGTTATCAAAAGGATAGAGTGACTTAATATATTCCTTTTGCATAGTTAATTTTTGAAAAAATTTGTATCCCTAAAAACGGAAATAGTAAAGAACTTAACAATTGCGAGTTACATTTTAATGACATGTCGTTAATTTTGATTTTTATTATAATCAAAATCCCCAACTTATAGTTAAAACAAATTATCATTTTTCAAACACTGATAGCCTGACATGAAATAATAAATTAAACTAAGTTATTAGCTTACTCATGCAATTCTAAAAAGAAAAGTTTCATATACATGTGTGCGTGTGTGTAGAGCGATAGAGATCGGTATATATTGTTTTGCCTATCAGTTAATTAATTTAAAAATAATTACTCACCTATCGGTTTGCATTCGTAATTTATATCAATTCGATTTCCTGGAAGAATGTGATCCTCACAATTAACTTCAATTGTTTGCTTTATACTGTCTGACAAATTGCACCTATTTTTCCCATTACATTCTCTGCCCAAGGTTTGCCTCAAGACTCTATCAAAATATGAGCTTTGGTTGAGATCTCTAGCGCATATATATTGTTCCTGAAAACACACCATAAATTATCGAAATAATCACAAGACCTCAGCGAAATTAAGAATATAACTATCATTTTAAATTATCATTTTTATAATTTTCGAAAACGCTTAAGGTACTTTAATTCTTTAAAATTAAAATTAAAGTCATCAGAATCAAATTTGTATCACATCCTAATTTTATCTTCTAATAAATATTATCACTTGTACGTCTAAAGGTTGTTGTTTTTTGTCTTCTTTTTTTCTTTGTTGTTTTTGAATAAATTAGAGTTTAATATATCGTTTATTGCAGGAAATGAAAAATACACTTTTAGATATCCTGACAAAACAAGTTTAGGTGAGAATTACCACGGGTATAAATGCTGAAAAGTCTTCGTTTTATTTTTTGGTTACTCCTGACATATCCTGCAATGACCAGATGCCCAAAGTCATTAGACGTGTAAAAATTTAACAACAAAATTTTAAAGTGAGAGAATTGCTTTTGTTGCTGATTATTTTCTTTAGACGGGGCAAAAGCTGATAACCGTATATCTGATTTTCTTACATATTTAAAGTGTGACGGACTAGACATAATGCTGTGCAGAGGTAAAGTTACGATAGTACCATCACCAATTTCAGAATCCATGGAGATGTTCACGTCATGCATTCTTGTACTAAATAACTTTGTTTGTGTAAGAAATTATTTTATATCTCTTCTGCACTAACACAACGATGATTTTTATCCGAAATTGAACTGTTAACCAAATAACAAAGTTGAGGAAAGACATTAAAAGGAACGGACATTGAATTTTACGAGGTCTATCATAACTATCATAATGAGATCGAAGTACTTTCTTTTGTTGTCAAACACTTACCTTCCTACCAACTTCATGTGTTCTTTTGTTTATATATTATTAATGATGAATGAAAAAATGCTTCCTCCGCCGATCTTCATAAGCTGAGTATGACGTACGATAAAATGTTAGATAGCCTTTGTATTGTTAAATCCTTTATATTAATTTGTGGTGTCTGTTTGAGCCATGTCAAAAAATCTTTGGATCGATTTTTAACCCACTTCCTCGTAAGATAAGAGCTGAAATTTTAAAGGCAGACTCGTGTCGATGATAAAAATGATGTATTAAAATTTTAGATAAATTGAATGTATTTTCATTAAATTAATGAATTTTAGATAATCTTTATTTATCTCTATGTAGCATGTTAATTTTTGTGCTAGAGTGTCGTGGTGCGTATTATATTGAACAACCTTTGCTGTCGCGCAATAAGGTGCGCATTGTATTGACAATACTTTTTAAAAATATATTCCCGATCGGTGCGCATTATAAACATTATAATAGCCTAAGTCACAGGTTGGTTGGAAAGTTCCGTAACGCTTTGAAGTCATTTTTTGAGCATGTATATATATATATATATATATATATATATATATATATATATATATATATATATATATACAAGTACAAGGCGCGCATCAGGAGGTGTGGAAAATTATAAAATATCTAAAAGATTAAAAAATATATATATATGACGTCATAGTTTTAGCCTTATTTTAATTTTGGAAAAGAGAGCGATGTAAAAAAAGGATTTGATGATTTTTAATTATAAAATACTTTGTCTACATTTCAGGAAGTTTAATATTTCGTATGTATCAAACAAGGATATGTTACTTGGGCTTTTTACCAAAACAAAGTGGGCGCCTTAGGCACCCTACAGCCCAAGTGGGTGCTCTAAAACCCCGAGTATTAAACGTGTTTTACGAGACAACTAAAAAAAAATATTTTTGGACTAGTGTATTACCCGTCATAAATGACGGAAGTTTTCAAAATAAATACATTTCAGCTGAAATCTATCTATTTTGAAAAAATACACATCAGAATAAAAAGTAATGTAATACAGAACTTTTATTTATTTTATTTATTTTTATTTGATTCATTTATTTTCATCCTAGACGCCCCGCGGCGTAGCATACACCGCAGACTTGCTCATGGAGAGTGCAAAGAAAGTGGAGAAAGAACAGACACAAACTACAACACGAAGAAATGAAAACAACGGTTGACTGCCAACTCATTGTTGGTTTCGAGACATTTGCAGGCGAAATTCCGTACACCCCTAACTTCTTTGAAGTCAGCTATAAAACTATAATCGGTTTAAAATCGGAGTTAAATAAACGATAATCGATTTTCTATTTTAAAAAAAAATAATAAAAAAACACGAAATTAACAACCCTTAATATGACTAACCCTCGCTAGGATCGGCTAATCACAGTTTATTTTTAAGGGGTGGTAGTATTAAATGGGAGGCGGGTAACAACAACATCAGTGTGAATGTCTTTACGTTTACTCGCTATTTTTTTATTTTCTTGGGGCTGCTTTTTTTTGTCTGTACTCTCACCCCCCCCCCAACCGTTATTTGCACTGTCTATGATGAGCAAGTCTGCGGCGTATGCTATGCAATAAAGAGGTAAAAGAACGGGCACAAACAGACATTTAAAAAAAAACACACACACAAAACAATATATTCACCGGAGCTTGAACCCAGTACCTTCCTCGCAGGAGGCTGACATGTTAACCAGTACGCTACGAATCTCACGTTTTCTGTGAAGACACAACGCAAGTGAAACGCAAGGGCCATTGTTGGTCACCCCTCCACTATCTTCGCTTGTCAACCGTTAACTGTGTTTAGTTGACCCGAGCGAGGGTCATTCGTCATGCTCTGTTGCACATGCAGCTTATTGTTGCCTCGCAGGGTCCGACCACGAAGATAATTAAATATATAGATTGCACAATTTTATGTGGAACGTTCGAAAAGAGTTATTTTGGTGCAGTAATTTGGTGCGCTGCTTTCTAAAATTAGTAGCGTCATGGACAGACTGACGTGGCATACATTGCAAATTATGTATGTTGATTGTCTTCTGCTGCGTATTATAATGAACATTCTTTTAGTTATATCTCGTATATAAAGGATTTATAGTAAATAAACTTGGTGTTTTACTTTTTTTTTAAATTATTGTATGATTTTTTAATGTAGACTAAGAAGAGACTATGTCTGAAGCTAAGCCTATAAAGAAACCTGGGCTAAAGAGACATTCGACAAGGGGAGTAGGAAGCATCGTTTAATTTGGGTATGATGCTGAGAAGATAAATAAGTTTTGCGAATAATATAACTACGTTCAACTCTTCCAAATTTTGTACAAAATTCAAAATGATTAATAGTTTTAAAATTGTATAACAGTGTAAAACTATATAGTTTTAATACAGACTAATTTCATAAACCATTAAAACACTCCATTTGCAAATACATAATAACATTTTGAAATGATTCCCTTGAACTCAACTAATAAATGCACTGTTACTTTAATTTTAATCACAATTCTTCCAATGAAAATGCCTTTTCCCGTGATTCCTCTCTGACAAGGCTCTGGATTTGTTTGGTCAATCACCAGGCTGCTATTTATTAAGTCGTATCTCATATATGTAGTTTTACCGTCAACTGAAATGTAACATTATTTATAGCGTTAAGTTTTGATGGAGATATTTTTACAATTTTTTTCCGTTTTACCTCAACATTTTGCTTCAAATATTATTCTAGTGAAAGTCGATTAGTTGATGTGTTTTTTCTAATTGATGATATGTTTATGACATGGATGTCCAAAGGGGCGGTCGGTGCTTTGGCATCTTAAAAAGTGACATCGATTTTTAAAACGCCTGCACAGTAGATGAACTTTATTCTTGTGTACGCATTTATTCTATAGACATTTGGCATAAATATAGATATGTTTACTTTTTAAATATACAATTAGGTCATGTTCATGTCATGTTAGCATATGATTATTCGTAACACCTAGGTATTCACATTGTCAAGTGTACAGCGCAGTAGTAGTGCTAGCATTAGGGACAGAGAGTCCGTTGAATACACTTAGGAGTAAGTGGCATTGTGAAAGGATTACGTTTGCGTACTGAACCTATTGCTGTAAATATGTTGCTGACTAAATAAAGAATTATATTATCCATTGACAAGAGTCGAGACTTAGTCTTCATTATCCAGAACCCAGAACGCAACATTGTGCTGTACACTCGAGCACTCCTCGATGTGTACCAGCTATTAGAGCTACGCTCTATCCCTAATCGCTAGTCCTAACAAGGACTGGACCTCTGCACTAGGTCTCGCGTCTACTGGCATGTGTTCCCCTACCTTCTCTCTCTCCACACCACACTATGTATACCCCGCCTGGCTGTCTAACTCTCATACAGAGTGACTACAACTTACACTATTATGTACAAGTGAGCTCTTCTCAAGTCACGCCTTGATCCGAGTTCATCACAATGTTACAACAATGTCACAACAATTATTAGCAGTGACTCTCATACCTTGACATACAAGTCCTTACCCTTCCATGCTGCAAGTTATTGTCGAGTGAAACTATAGTCTGAACTTTCTCTCTCATAGCAAAAGCAGATTTGCCAAATCCTGCTTGGTATAATTTATTCTGTGTGATTCCGGAGGCGAATAGTTAAATTTATAAGATGCTGATGTCTTAGATCAGGGGTTGGTAATGGTTTAGGATCGGCAGCCACTTTGTGATAGCGGATTTTAGCATAAGGCTGCAACGTTTAAAAAGATTGTATTCTTTTATAACATTACATATCGTCGAAAAGGTTTTGTTCGTATTAGAGGTTTCGTTTTAGAGTAAACTCCTTAAATATGGCACTCATTTCATGACACAGTAAATGCATTGCTATTTTGTATTTATTACCAAAGCAAAATTTGTGTGTCCATTCTTCATTAAACACATCGGATTCATCACCAATTTTCCGCATTTCTCGGGGTTTATGACCCCAACTTATTTGGAACCTGTTTAATTTTACTGTTACAAAGACAAATTAAAATAAAACTGTCAAACAGAAAAAGTGGGTATTTACACTACCTGCTCACGCGCATAGGCGAAGCGGCTATAATGGAAGAAAAAAAAGAGACGAACTTTGAACTTTCGGTCGTGGAAACATAGAAAATCTCAGCTCAAAGCTGAAAAATCCAATCTGAATATTTTTTTGTTTTTCTTTTTTTGCGTTTTTTTTTATTTTGACGGACTTACTTCTATGTAGAGAAATATGCATTTTTTATGAGGGTAACTAATATTGCATTTATATGGCCTAAAAATCAAAGTCAACAGAAATATATAAACATTCTATAGTGATTTTTTTTCAAGCACTTAAAATAGTATTTTATATTTATCTTTGGCAATCCTATATAATAAAAGGCAAGTTTCTGTCCTTTCTGTCCCGTCATCTATAGCGATTGGTCCCTCAAACACATATGACTCCTACAGCCAATCACTAGCGGAGAAAAAATTACATATTACGCGGAGGTTCAAAACGAGTTATTTTTGGTGCAGTTTTTTTGTCATAATTCATTATGTTGTTCCCACTATGCCTGCCGCTTATTCCTATGACAATTCTGTAAAATGCTTTTTCCTTGATGGTCCTGGGGGGTAGTGGCAAGAGTTTTAAGTGTTGTTTGCTTTTTGTTGCTGTAATTGTTGTTGTTGTTTTGTTGTTGTTTTTGTTGTTGTTTTGTTGTTGTTTTGTGGTTGTTGTTATTGTTGTTGTTGTTGCTTTGTTGTTGTTGCTGTTGTTGTTGCTGTTGATGTTTTGATGTTGTTTTGTTGTTGTTGTTTTTGTTTTGCTGTTGTTGTTTTGCCTTTGTTGCGGTTGTTGTTGTTTTTGTTGTTGTTGTTGCTGTTGTTCTTGCTGTTGTTGTTGTAGTTGTTGTTTTGTTGTTGTTTTGTTGTTTTTGTTTTGTTGTTGTTGCTGTTGTTTTGTTGTTTTTGTTTTGCTGTTGTTGTTTTTGTTGTTGTTGTTGTTTTGTTTTTGTTGCTGTTGTTGTTGTTTTTGTTGTTTTTGTTGCTGTTGTTGTTGCTGTTGTTGTTTTTGTTGTTTTTGCTGTTTTTGTTGTTGTTGTTGTCCACATCCCTTGCCCTGCGACGACAATGTCCTGCAAACGCTTCAGCATAACAATTACCAAAACATAGCGTCCATTAACTTCACAGGTAACCCTACACTTATTCCCGTCCTTGGGCGGGCTTTGTTACTAGTTATACAATAAGTCTAAAGCAGCACATATTTATTAATTGTGATAAGGCTTCTACGTACCTGCACACTGGTATTGTAGAATAAAGAAAGTCCCAATAAAAAATACCATTGTTTTAATACCACAACAAATCAGGTTTGTTTTGACAAACATTCCTTTCGAAACGTGTAAAAAAAAAGAAAGAAAAATTAAGTTATAATATAGGGTATTTTTTAGAGCATTTTAGTCAATTTTAAAAAATATATTTTACAGGTTTTTTTTTCAACATTCAACTGACCATTTTGAAAATCTGTGTATCGGCGCTTTCCATTTCAATCAAACTACTTACAAACAACATAAGATTTTCAAGGCTGTGTCTGAGATATAGATTTAATCTCTAAGCAATTATTACTGAAGCACTTTTATACTGATGTAATAGCACGTTTAAGCTTAGGACGAATAGAAAAAAAGAGCTTCTGTAGTATTATTTAAGATAAACTGAGAGCATTATAAAAATCAACGGCTCTCAATAACTTGTTTATTCAAACGACAAATAAACATCCTTAAAATACCACAAATGACAAAAATACTTAAATTTTAATTGTTGAAATAATAGACATTGGCTTTTTGATTGCAACAAGGTCAGGTAACGATCATTGTGAATTTCACATTTTTAAAGCTACATCGTAGTATAAAAAATCACTAACTGGTACAAAAAGAAATAGAAATCGTCTCCAATATAAAAAAAAAGTTACACTTTATGTTTCTTGAGGCTCATCAGCTTTTTATTTTTAAAAGGACAGGAATTTATCAATTGTTAAACGATGAAAAATGCGAATCACGGACCAAAACATTTAGTGATATTTGTTGAATGTTATAGGCTATTGCCAATTAGAATATAACTTTAAAGATTTCATTCAAGTTATTCGATGTTAGATTGCAGTTTTATGTCTTTCAAAGCCGAAATGACCTCGTAGAAATCTACAACTTTTGGCATTATATACATATTTAGTTAGTTCCTCTCGGGCCGAAGATGGCGCATAGGGCAGAAGTCATGGATTTCCATTTACTAATTGTATTAGGTCTTGATTATTTCTTAGATCCATGGTTGAGCTTTCTCTTTTGATTGTCCTACGTAGGGTTTCCTTTGATCTTCTTTGTTTTCTTTTGCCTTTAGGTGTCCATATGAAGGCCTGACGAGTTAGTCTTCTCTCTTCCATTCGAAGAACATGACCGATATAATTCCAACGTATTCTCCTTATAAAAGTTGACACATATTCTTGGTTGGTTTCTTCTCTTATTGTTTCATTTCATTTAAAATCAATCCATTTTATATTCAAATTGTTTCGGAGGCATTTGTTTTCGAATGCAAATAATTTCTTTTCGCTTGAGTGGATTTCCAGCTTTCACATCCATATGTTAGTACATGGATTATGCAAGAGTTGAATAGCCTAAGTTTTATATGTTTGCTAAGTGTCTTTGATCTCCAAATATTTGTAAGTTTGTTAAAAGCACTTGACGCCAACTCAATTCGAGTATTAACTCTGATGTTGCATCTCCATCAAATGAAATTTTGCTTCCTAAGTAAGTGAAGTTGGTTACTTTCTCTATAGTTTGGTCATTAAGTATAATATAATTGGGTTGGTTGGTGAAGTCCATGACTTTTGTTTTGGTTGTGTTTTATATATATACAGTAGAAATATCCCCAAAAAGACTATAATAGTTAAGTACAACGAGTGACCTCCCCTCACCTGCTATCTTTGCCAAGGAAATCGGAATATCTTATCGTTATGATTTATATATATACTGTATATAAATATATATATATATATATATATATGTATATATAAATGTATGTATATATATATATAAATATATATATATATATATGTATATATGATCATATATATATATGTATATATATATATATATATATTTACTATATATATATATATATATATATATATATATATATATATAAAGAGAGAGAGACAGAGAGAGAGAAAGAGAGAGAGAGAGAGAGAGAAATGTGTATTACTTACCTTGTAAAATGTATAGTCCACTTAAAGTCAATAAGCATAATACTGCATAGGCTTGTAGTTTGCAACTAACTGGACAATATGTAGGATGTGAATGAGGAAGTATATTTTTGGTTGTTTTTCCCAAGTGCAGTGGTTCCGAAACTATTGCAATTCTTCGCTTCTTAACTCAATTTTTGTTATAAACGTGGCATATTTCATACTAAATAGTTTTCATTTTGATTAGGATCCTCCCCTCCCCCCCCCCAATTTTTCTAAATATTTAACTTTGCGCCCTTTGTACTCTATATTTATGTTAGTAAAACCTAAATAATTCTAATTTAAATATGTAAATGAAAAATATAAGAAAAACTTTTCTAAATAGCATTTGGAATTTTTTTAAACAATATAAAAAGGAGTTGTTGACCCATTTGCTACGACTACGAAAAAAATTGCCTTGAAACCACACAATTAACAAATTCATTACGTCAGATTTTCAGTTAATTTGATATGCATGATTTTTTAAAAAACTTTTAAATAAATATACCCAACCTTGCGTGTGTGCATTTGTTTGTTTATTCTGTTTTGTTTTGTTGTAGGAGGGTTGGGGTGGGCGAGGGGAGTTGAGAGAATTGGAAGAATCATCCCTAATGGTGTCTGGTTTGAGAGTCAGGAATTTGTAAGAATCTCTATTTAAGTCGTGAGCACCCAGTAATCTTACATATCATAATTAAAAGTGTAAGTGGCATTGTCTCTATAAAGAAAAGATCAAGGTTTTCAGAGATTCTAGTAACATAAAAATCATTGAAATTTTATTGGAATAATAAAAATTATTTCAAAAGTATTATTGATTCATATTTATTCTATCCAATGCAATATATATATATATATATATATATATATATATATTATATATATATATATATATATATATAATATATATATATATATATATATATATATATATAAATTTATTGACAAAAAAATACATGGAAAATATGTTCATGTTTTAATTGTAATCTTTTATCATCAAAATAATTCCAAATAGGACCTATTAATGTTCTTAAAGAATGTAACAAAAGTCTAAAATGCAGCGGTGGTATTTTAAAAAATGAATAGTAAATTCAAATCTTTACTCGAAACTGCCTTGATTAATAGTATTACTCATGTCACTTTCAAGTCCAGACTTTAATATACTATTCTTTTTTGCTAAAAATCGCCACTTTATTTTCATTATGATGACATATGAAATGTCTGATATCCATTATGTTCTTTAAATTTTCACTAGCCATCATAGATATTTTCAAAATTTCTCTGGTTCGTAGAATGATTGAGATGAGAGTACTCAGTTTGCTCCAATGGTGGAGTGGACTCTGAGATCTCAGGAAAATTAGGAGCATTTATTGTGCTGAAACAAAAGGAAATAACGAAAGGCATGTATATCAGGCTAAATTTACCGTTTATAACTAAATTAATATCAAGAGCTTTGAAAAATAGAGATGAAAAAATAATCTAAAAATTTTTAAAATAGTTTCTTTCCAATAAATATGTGTTAATCTGTAAAAACGGGCTCTTCAAATGAGTTTAACATTTGGGCAAAACAAAACAACAATGCATTGGGTAATGAGTGGAAAAGTGTGGTTATTACTATCTGAGAGTATTTTCAAAAGTACATAACATGAACGTATCATTTTCCTAAGTAACTTTCGCAGATGTTTCATGCATTTTTATGTTGAATTTGTGTTTCAATGGTTTTTCTATCCTCCAATTTTTAATGGATAACCTCTATTGAAGACGCACTATTGTTTTGGTGAAAATAAATAAGAGACAGCAGACGAATCACATTATTAAAAATTAACAGCTTTCCCTTGTTGTACGCTTTTTATTAGTTATTATCTAGAAGATCAGTTATCTATTGTCAATTGTTTAAAGAATTTTCAATAATGTTTTTTTTTAAAATTTAAACGAAAATACCATTCTTTACGATATAATCTTCTATATCTTTTCTTAGTAGTATTAGTTTCATTAAATAATAATGTACCGTACATACTCGTTTTAAAGCCGACGTTTTGGGACAAAATCTAGGGGAACACGTTGGGGGTCGGCTTTCGAGCGGGTCATGGGTGATTTCTGCATGTACATTGAATATCGGTGTTTTGGTGTTATTATTGTAGATCATCAAAGTTCCTTGTCTAAATTCTACAAGAATTTACTGATCTATCAGAAGCAACAAATACTATTAATATCTGCACTAACCTAGTTAGTCATTTTAATTTTTTTTTAAAAAATGTTTTGATAAATTGTTTGACACATTTTGTGTTCAACAACGAATTTTAATGTACGCGCTTTCGCTACTGTTTACCAAAGCAAAGTAAAATACCGGTAGCTCTTGGGGTCTGCTTACGAACGGGTTACACACTTTTCATACTATTCTCTTCCAAAAAGAAGGGGTGTCAGCTTACGAACGAACGGCTATAGAACGAGTAAATACCGTATGTTAATGAAATGATTGGTTGAACATGTTGTTTTTAGGCATTTAATTGGCTTTTGAATTATTGAAATCTCACTGTTGGCTTTATCTACTTGCAATAGTTTCCACATTCTTTTCTTTACAAATAATTGTATATATATTTTAAATGAAAGCTACCATATTTAATGTAAGGGTAAATTTGTCGATGTTTGCTTCCGAAAGAAAAATAATAATAAAGCCAACGATTTATATAGACTAAACCTTTAAACCTTGGGGGAAGGGAGGCGGTGTTGCAGAATGATGTGTCAGTGGATGATTGCAATAAAATAAATTTTTTATTTCAATTTTATATAAAATTAGTTTGCATTTAGAATCTAGTAAATAAATTGTAATTTTTTTTTGTCAAAGAGGATTGATTCACCCCCCTCTCTTGCAAAAAAAGATTTTAGTTTAAAGTTGATTGCTTTTGACGACATTTCATTTAACGTTGACATAGTCTGGAGAAATTTTGATTGAATAATTCCATAAAAAAAAATATATTTAATCAAATTCGAAAAGAAAAAGTAGTAATAGAAGACTTAGGGAAGCGGATTATTGTGTGTTTTGTTTATGCGTGAGAGAGAGGAAGTGAGATGGCGGTGAGAAAGGGGAGGGTTGTTTTATTGTAATGAATGTCAAAATAATTATAAAGTATTTACCATATGTATAATATATAGTTTTCATTATTGGGTCCAACTATGTTATACATGTGTAAAATAAAAATTATGTGATTTATTAGAGCAAAAATTATCAATTTTAAAAAATATATATTCTTGTACAGCACTTGGTACAGATGCCTTTGATTATAGCTTAATAGATTCTTACCTGAATAACATCGACGGCCCCACAACTGGGTTCCTGTTTTTGATGACCATACAATACGAACTCTCAGCCTCACGTGGCCGATCCGGGCTTTTAGGTACCGAGGACCTCGCTACGACCAACGGGTTTATAGCAGGTTTGCTGGACCTCACCGGGGTCAGTGGCGCCCTGGGGAGTGACCCAGAACACCGGTGTAAGGGTGTTGTTGATGTCGGCGATGACACCAAGGATGTCGGTGACGCCGTCGAGGATGTTTCTTCGTAAGTTGGAATCTCCGCGTAATCGCAGTCTCTGGTATAATTTTGATTCTCCACGAATTTGCTGGTCTTCATTGTCGGAACAGAATCTTGCGTGCAGTCCTGATAAATATTTAAAATAAAAAACAAGAATCGTGATCATTTCGAATAATTAATTTTGACAATGTATTATTTACTATTATTTCAGCTTCAAATTTCTTTTTTAACGCGGTTGTATAAATGCGCTTAGGACTTTAACGTCAAGAGATTAGAACTAATGTAAAGTTTCTGTGCAGTTGTACAAAACAAACACATATTCTTCTAGTGCACCTAACAATCGCTTCTGATGTAAGTGCCGTTCAAACATTTAATGGCCCAACATTAGTAATTATTGTGTTATGTTGGCATTGAGGGGTGGGGCAAACATCTATTTTACTCAATGCCCTGAAAATAGGGAATGCTCAGAGTTTTCGTGATATTTTATTTTACCCTTAATTTGACCGTCTTTTAAGGTTCTACTCTTTTGGGAATTTAAAAATGAATTAATTAATCATGGTCTATAATAACGCTGCGTTTGGAACGTAAATGCTAACGATGAATTCAGGCAGCACCGAAACAGTATCATTGGTAAGGTTTGACTCCAAAGGACATGCAGCAATACAATCTGAACAAGTCAATCTCTAATGAACTAACCAAGACTTCATCCGTTGTTACGTAATCATATTCGTCCTGTTTATGGTATCGTAGTTCCTGGTTATCATCCCGCCGCCTCCTTTTCCAACGTCGAATTGGCGAATTTCTTAAATTAAAAAATAACATGTACACACACACACACACACATATATATATATATATATATATATATATATATATATATATATATATATATAATATCTATGTATTTATTATAAGACTGGTTTGAAGCAATGAAAACAATCTTTTACTGGTGGTAAACATTCAAAAACCGAAACATAAACTACTCAAAACATATTATTACCAAGTTATTGTAAGACCAGAATGTTGATAAGATAATTTTTGACACTGTTTAGACAGACAACTACAGAAGGTTGGAACGAGATTTTTTTTTACAAATTTGACAGAAAATTTTACATCAAAAAATAATTCGCAACTACAGTATAGTTGAAAAACTTTAGCTTCCATTTATTGTTATTATAACACAATTCTTTTGAGCCTTTTGTGTTTCATTTAGGGCTGTAACGGATTCAAATTTTAGAAATTCGGCTGGATCCGGAACGGATTTGTCAAAATGGCCGGATTCCAGATTTGCTGGAGCCAGAGCGATTATATATAAAAAAAAATTAACAATTAATCAACCCATCACTCACAAATTATTGGACGTCAAAAAGTAAAAGAAGTAATAATAAAAAATAGCGGCCGATAAATAATAAATTTCCTGACGATTACACGAACATTTTGGTTTTAAACTACTATTGACTGATGGGATTGTTCAAAACGTTGATAAATTTTATTGTATCCATTGTGAGAAATCGTTTGCCTACCATGGTTCTAACACTTCGCCTACTTATCAAACCAAATGAAAAGTGTATTAAGCGCATGGCAGTAATGGATTCTGACTCAGAGACATAAAATGACGACCGCTCTTCTGATGAATTACTGCGTTACAAAATGGACATAAAAGTTCCTGAATCCATTAACCCTCTACAATGGTGGAAACTTAATGAAAACCGATATTCGATTATGTCATTCCTTGCCAAGACCCTTTTGTGCATACCATTACCTGAGTTCCATGTGAATGATTGTTCAGCTCGGCTATTTATATTGTCAATTACACTCGCTCATCACTTGAACCAAATAATGTCAACATACTTGTCTTTTTGCTTAGTTGATTAAAAGATGACATATAAAGGAGACATTCCAGTGTTATTTAGATTTTCAAAAAGAACGTTTAATAAGTGTTACTTATGACATCATAAATTTTAATTTTTGGCTTTTATCGAAATTAACCATTGATTAATGGTTATTTTTTTAAAAGTTAACGATTAAATTTAAATTTATCGTTAACAGCCCTAATATATACAATAGGGCTCTACCGGCCAGCCGGATTTATGATGTGAAATCCTGCCGGAGCCGGATTCGTAAAATTTGGCCGGACACCGGTTTTACCGGGCCCAGAGCCAAAATCCCTAGTTTCATTTAAAAGTCCAAATCTATATGATATTTCATTCCCCGTGCACGATCGTCAGATGAAACATGCCACATATCCTTAGAATTATATTAGGGCTGGAAGGTAGGCATTTATATGACGTAATAAGTGTGTGATTTGTGTACTCACGTTGAACACGCACAGGCCACACACACAGCCAGGACTATTATCGTAAGGAGGCCGGCAGCACTTACAGGAATCACCATTTCAAGTGGTACGTTATGTGCAGGGACATTGTCTGCGGGAGATTAGGTTAAGTATAGACAACAACAATGCAAGTGTATCACAAAGATTTCAAGTTATGTACCGTTGCAGCAAGTTAACTGAGCCAAAGTTTCTCACATAAAGTACGCTATCTGTCTTTAAAAGATCACGTCACTGCTTATAATGTCAGTATATTAAAACATCCAAGTTATTTACATTGACTATTTTACAGTCAGTTAATTACTATTTGTCTGCATTTTGAATTCACCTCAATCGCAATATAAACCAAATGTATACGTTTTTCTTTTCCCCAATATTACCAAATATGTGGACTAATTTATTTACATTTTTATCGATGCACACAGTGAATATGAGCATATAAATAAATTGTTAGTGGTTTTAATATAAGAAGATAGTTTACGGTTTGAACGATAAAAATTTGAAGTAATATATTTTTTTAAAAACTTCCATGTGTTGGAAATTTTGATTTCTTGAATTAATAATGATCGGTTAGTGCTTGTTACTGTTGTCAGAATAATGGTTGGTTGCATTCTATAACAAATTGTTAGTTTTACAAAAGTATTTGTCTTTAAATATCTCTTCTGATGAGTGTAATTTGAATAATGCGTTAATAATGTCTTTCTTGATCAGTATTTAAAATGGGGTTTTTTGTATGTTAAATTTCTTATTGCCACATCAGAGAAGTAAGAATGAATTTCAATTTTTAGGCTTCTATGTCTCAATAAATAACAGCATGCATTAAAGTAAGCAGGCTAATGTGTAGTAGTAATCTTTTTATTGATATAACATGTAGCAAATGACATTAAACAGCTTATGTCAAGAATCACTTTATCAATATAATTCGACACAACCTTCAGACATTCAAAGTAACGCAAATATTGTACGAAGGATGAAACTTGAGGCGGATCAGTAACAAAACGATTTGAACTGATGATAACAATCATAAAACTTCCTTATAAAGCATTTTGTATTAAAATTTCTCAGCATCAATATATCCATTCTGATTTATGATTCTCAAGATTTTCAGCCTTTCGGTTAAAAAAATGTATTTTTAAAACTAATAATAACTGAACAGAAATGCATTTATCATTCTTTTACGTTTACCGTGCTTCACATAAAAAAAATATAGAAAATTATCAAATCAGTAAAAAATGTGTGTACCTTAACAAACCATATAATGGCACGGATTATGTACATAAGCAACGTTTATCGGTTAAAGAAGGATAAGAGTTTCAGTCTGAAATGTATAGTTTCAAGATATTTTTGAGAACAGTATTTAGGGCAGGAATTGTATAGTAACTGATGTGTAATGGAAGATCTAACTGTAAGCTCCTAATCCTTTAGAAAACTGCTAATTTACTGGTACGATCTACTTCAAGATCTGTTCTAATGTTCAACTGTTAACCGCATATTTCTTTGGTGTACTATATAATTATATCCTTGCACAAGCTACTTCTGGTAAACACCTTTTTTAATTGTTTTACCAACTACTTCTTCTGTTGCATCATCTATTTCTACTGTTGAAGCATCTACTTCTTCTGTTGAATCATCTACTTTTCTTGTCGTAACATCCAACATCGCTGTAGATGTCGTTACCGTCGGTTCTAGCCAAGCTGTTGACATTGTAGATCCCAGTTTTGAAGTTGAACTTTGGATTGTCCCTGTTGAAATTTGATCTTTCAGTTGCACTTAACGATATAATCTAAATTCTATTATTTAATTCTATTTACTTTTTTTAGGGGTCTTTGGTGGTGGGTGAAGTTGGAGATGAATAATTTATACCCCATTTTTTAAAAAATGCAAGAAAATTAACTGTGACGTTTTTTGATCTCCTTGCTCCGATTAAAAATATAAAGCAATTTCGCCGTAATTTGTCACATTTCGTAAATACAAGCCAAAATATATAACTTAGTGATCGTACAAAAAAGTAATTCATGGTTAAGCTTAAATTTTTTATCCAGGACATTGAAACTTAAGTTTAACTCAGACAACGATACATATTTAGCACAGACAATTTTTTATAAGCCATGTCTTTTATAACTAATTAAATGTGTGTATATGTGTAAATGTGCATCTCTGTAGCCATCCGAAATTAGCTAACGACCATTCTCTGATCTACCGGGCAATAAGACGAAATCTTAATTTAAGAAATGTAATTACTTGGAATTAGAGTTGTGGATATCGATTTGTCCACCCCTTTGCACTGTATTGTTATGTTCTTGTAATCTGCAAGACGTCATTGCATAATATTAAATAAGGAAAAGATAAATAAACTTAGACATATCTATGATTATTTTTTGCTTTAATTAGTACAATGTTATTCATGTAATATTGTTTTACTTTTACCGTGTAACAAAATAACATTTTAAAAAATGGCTGGCGCATACTAAAAAAAATTAGTATTTATATAAAATTTAAATGGCCATTTACCTTCTAACTCTATCCAAACCAGTCCTGTAGACATACTGACATCAAAGCTAACGAATCTCATGTGTTCACTATATTTTTCTTTTGGTAACCTGTGGGTCAGAAGACAGTTTTTCTCAATAATCGGGAAACGTAAAAACTTATTAAAAAAAGTCATACAAATTGAGAAAGCAAAGAAATGTACATACAAAAAATAACTCATGCATATTTACATATATATAGAGGGAGTATACCCATTTAACTTCACAAAGAGGCTGCACATGTGAGAGAAGTGTTGTGTTGTAATGACCTTCGATGAGCGTGCTAGTTAGCTAGTATGAAACACGTGGTTTGTGAGGTGAACTGTAAGCAATCTGGTCAAGGACTGGGAGAATAGCTGCCTATAAATGTACGGTTCAAGAGGCAACTGAGGTTGATTGCATACAAGCTGCTTAAGTAGATGATTGTACAGTTGATCACAGTGAATTGTATATAGTGATTAAATACAGTTGTTAACCAGACCACAGTGTGTTAAAGACTTGTCTCTTTACTAGCCATAATATCTATTATATGGTGTCAGAAGTAAAGAACCTCAAGACTATTTGAAATACTGACGCCATATCTATTACATGGTGTCAGAAGTATAGGACCTCAAGACTATTTGAAGTACTGACGCCATATCTATTACATGGTGTCAGATGGACCGACTTCACCCGCCACAACCACTGGAGCTACATGGAAACATTGCTGCCAACTGTAAGAGATTTACGTAGTCTCTCCAGATATACAAGATAGCCACTGGACTCGACACAAAAAAGCAAAGAAGTTCAGAGCATGACACTGTTGCATGTAATAGTCCAGGAAGCGGTAGAAGTGTACAATAAATTCCAATGGACGGGACAGGAATGAGATGATTGTGACACAGATTTCTATTCAGTGATGTGCTTATTACGAAAACTCGAGAATTATTGTTTTCCAAGAAACAATGTGACAATCGAGAGGCACGTGTTTTTCTCCAGAAAGCAAGGTGAGGGAGAAAGTTTCGATACTTTTATAACATACCTTAAACTTAAAGCAAAGTCTAGTGAATTTGAAAATTTAACAGAGTCCCTGATAAAGGTCAGAATTGTGGCTGGAATAAATAATTAATATCTCAGGTCTAGAATACTGAGAGAATTAGACCTAAATTTAAACAAGGCTAAAATTATATGCAAAGTGGCGGAAACGTCAGAATGGCAACTCAAAGCTTTAAATGAAGAAAAGAATATTCAAGTTGTGAACTCAAAGGCATGTGAGAAATCAATTACACACATGACAACAAGTCAACATGTCAAGCAAGCTGTAAGGGCGAGTACACACATAAAAGTAGGCACATGTAAATATTGTGGAAAAAAAACATGAGCCTAGAAAATGTCCTGCTTATGGCAAGTTATGCAACAACTGTGGAAAATTGAATCATTTTTCTGCTGTATGCAAATCAATACGTGTAAAAGTTGTCACCCGTCAACTAAAAGATCACGTGGACTATAGTCAAGAAATATTCTGCATAGGAAGTGTGTCCACGCAACAAGCAACGAGTGATGAATGGAGGGTAATCGTTACGCTTGAACAGAGGCCAGTTATGTTCACACTGGACACAGTCGCACAAATAAACATTCTGCAACACTGATTGTTTAGTCAACTAAGAATGGGAAGAATGCAGAAATCAACAGCAAGGCTAACTACATACAGTAGAGAAACATTGCCTCTTGTAGGCAAAACATCAATCAAATGCTCTGTGAAAGACAAGACAGAGGTGCTGGAGTTTCAAATAGTCAAGACGCACTCAAAGCCTATCCTTTGTCTGCAAACGTTTCAAAAGCTGAATCTGATTAAAATTGTTGGCGAAATAAGCAACAGATATCAGAGGTCCAAACAGATGAGGAAACATTACAACGAATCAGACAGAATCACTGGACGTACACACTCTCAGCGTGTAAGCAACGCAACAATTCAGAAAGAACATAAAGGCTCGTGGCAGCCAGCGGTCGTCGTGTTGGCAGCAACGACGCCAAGGTCATACATCGTTAAGACAAACGATGGTGTGACACACCCACGAAACAACATGTTGAGACAGACATTTCGTGGAAGGAGAGGTGTTACGGGTCATTGTGAGTTCGACTCACCAGACACAAAGCAAGCAGTACACGCTCCCAGCGTCGGTGCGAAATGGTTCATCAGCAACAAAAAAAAGATACGGGAGACAGGTGAAGCAACCGAGATTCCCAGATAAAGAGACATGGATCTATGCAGTGCCATGAAGAGACATTTGAGATTCAGTGTTAGAATTCATTTACTGAATTGTTCGATGTTTTAATTGTATAATTGTCTTATTGATAATCTCGGTCATTCGTTTTGTTGGAAGGGAGATGTGAGAGAAGTGTTGTGTTGTATTGACCTTGGATGAGCGTGCTAGTTGGCTAGTATGAAACACGTGGTTTGTGAGGTGAACTGTAAGCGTGCTGGTCAAGGACTGGGAGAATAGCTGCCTATAAATGTACGGTTCAAGAGGCAGTTGCTTAGGTAGTTGATTGTACAGTTGATCACAGTGAATTGTATATAGTGATTAAAGACAGTTGTTAACCAGAACAGTGTGTTAAAGACTTGTCTCTTGACTAGCCATAATATCTATTACAGCACACACTTTTTCATAAAAGATAAGCCAACCACATTTACATCAACAAAGGTGAAGCAACGTGATTAATAATAAATAATGTTTTAATAAATTGAAAAAACATATTATAAATATTTATTTTTAATTTTAATCGAATTTTTATCGATTAAAATTGTCTTAATCGATATATTAATCGTTAACTTCTGCAGGCCTGTTTTTTTTTCTTTTTTTTAAATTTTCAAAATGTAGTGAAGTTGTTATCTGTTTACATGTGCAGCAGATTCGATTTCACACTAGCGGTGATTACACCCCATCCCATAAAAACCACACACACCTTTGTAGCATGACGAGTAAAAATAATGTAAAAGAAAAGAAAAACAAAAGACTCACCAATTACATGTGTAGTGTCTTGTTTTCATTTTACCATTTGTTACATTGATGGAACCATGACAACAATCAGATCCATGAAGCCGTACATTTGGTCCAAAGTCCACGTAGAGCAACGTAAACTTCATCTCATCGCTGTTCCCATCAATCTCGCAATGTATTTCTGTGGGTTCTTCTCGTTCTTCCAACACAAGATAACATTCTTCGTACTGACTACTTGTTACTGTAGTGGATAGCCCCGGCGACACTCTAAAGACGTGTTTGTTATCTGGCTCTTAAAATAAAATTCAGACTTAAATACTTGAAACTCGGTGAGAACACTCTGATTGACGTAAAACTAAATTAAATAACCCGTAAAAACAAAGTTTGTAACTATAAATCCAATATATATAAGACATAACTAAAGGTATTGATTATGTGCAATATAATACGTACCGCACGACAAACATTTACAGAGTGAACGTGACTGAACTCTCCTTGCTGTAATACACGGGCACATGGTCATCGATAACTGGAGTGAACTCCAGTGACACGTGGAGGTCAACTATAGCAGACGGCTACATAGAGATTCATGGAGATAAACTAAAAATTTATTAATTTAATTACGGTACTTTCGATGGATAGAAAATTGTATACCATGCACTGTTAGGTGACACAAGTGTATGTGCAAAATATCAGCTAAATAGGATCACGGGAAGGGGGTCATTTTTAAATCCCTTATATTAACTTCACCGCCGTCTCTGTCGTTCGTCGTCGGGCAGAAAAACAAAAGTAAAAAATGACCCACTTCCCGTGATGCCATCGAGCTGGCACATAGAATCGTGTCACCTAACAATGCATTGTATCAAAATTTTAGATCGATCGAACGTACCGTAATTAAATTAATGCATTTTTTGTTTATCTCTATATAAAATATGTAATTTAAATTCATGGTTTGTTATTGAGGCCCCTATCCTATTGACTCGTGAAGGATTCCGGATTCAACGCATCCGGTTCTGTCGTCAACTTTTTCAAAACGCTCGTAAACACGTTTTCTGAATTGCTAGAGAGCTGAAATTTTCAGTAGGTTTGGCTTGTAAGGAGGATTAAGCTATTAAATTTTCAGATCGATCGAATGTACCGTAATTAAATTAATGCAATTTTAGTTTATCTCAATATGTAGCGGCAAGCTTTTATTGACATTTTACGCGTCACGCAGAGTTAAGCTCAAACATCCGTGACCAAAAATTGTTTCGTTTTACAACAATGTTATGTAAGGCAATCTCAGTCTGTAAATGTTTGTCGCGTTTAAGCATGATAAATAGTTTTTAGTTATGGTTCATATATAGGGATTTATAGTCAAAAACTTTGTTTTTACGGGGTTGTTTAATTCAATCCCTTATATCAACTTCCTTTGTTTTAACGGGGTTGTCTAATTCAATCCCTTATATTAACTTCACCGTCATCTATTGTGTTCCCAGGCGGTCTGTCAGGCGGAAAAACAAAATTCAATAAAACAAACCCGTAAAAACAAAGTTTTTTACTATAACTTTTGTGTAGTTGATCAAATTTTATATCTCACATTAAATCCTACAATCGATCACAATAAATATAAATAAAACTTAGAGTTCTGAGTTCTGAGTCCCCCTGTGTGACTACTTAGTTTGTGACTAAAAAATTATTTTCTGCTTTTTCATGCGAGATTGTACATTCTTCAATGCAGCTGGGCCTCATTCTGTTAAAAAAGTTTTTTTGTTTATTTTATTGTTTTTCTAACACGTGCGAGTTGATTTCATGCGCTGACGCCACCGGTGTATGTTCCAACCCCATATCGTTCCTTTTCCTCGGTTTTAAAGCCAGGGGATATTGCTCGGATTCAGTCTGTAAATGTTTGTGATGTTTGAACATAATCAATACTTTTAGTTGTGTCTCATATATAAGGGATTTATAGTCAAAAACTTATTTTTACGGGTTGTTTTATTTACTCTTTTTTTCCGCCCGACCGACCAAGACAGAGAGTGATCACGACAGACAGAGAGACAAGACGGTGATGTAAATATAAGGGATTTTTAAAAAAATAACAGAAATCAGGACATTGTTTTCATTCTCATTGTACTAATGTTTTTTTTTAATTTTAAAAATAGCATTCACAGCAAATGTGTGGATCCAAATCTCTGAATATGGTGCTGAATATTAAATGCAATGTATATTCTTTGTCTGTGTGTGGAGGGTAGGGTTCTTTATTTACCCCACCCTTCTTCAATCTGGAGCACATGTACTTTTTGCGGACAACATAAATATAAATGTAAACATAAGTAATCAATATAAATGTTTTTATGTTAGAAAGCAGTAGAAAATAATTCATCGAAGTCATTTACGTGGAATAACGTATCACATCACATGTGATATGTTTCGATTCTAGTGACTACCTACAATAACTGGATAAATCGATGTGATTTTTAATTAAATTCGAATCTTTATAGTTTAACTTGATTTTTTAAATCCCTTATATTAACTTCACCGTAGTGTCTCTCTGTTTCTCTGTCGTGGTCCCACGTAGAAACAAAAGTAAATAAATAAATAAAGAGGAAACAAGGATTTTTTTTAATAACCACGTTTTTATAAGTGGACTAAAAAGAAAAAAAATAATTTAAAACCTATAAGTTAAATTACTTTTATTTACGCCAACCCACTTTTGAAAGAGAAAAGTATTACAAGTGTATATATAACCCGCTCGCAATCCGACCCTCCAAAAATAATAGGAGAGCTTAAACAAAATGGTACACATTTTTTAAATACTAGAAGCTAAATCGGTCATTATGATTGTTTACATTGTACTGCCTATCTTTGTATTTGTGGTCTTTTTTATGCAAGAGTTACCGGTATTAAAAAAAAATTATTTAGTGAACAGTGACGAAAGCGCGGTTGTTTAAAACGAAATTTGTAAAACAATTTATTTTTTAAAAAATGATTAAATAAGGTAAGTGCAGATGTTTATTAATATATCATAGCTTTTGGTACAACAGTCGAATATTGTGGAATGTAGAAAAGGACCTTGATGATGTACAATAAAATCACCGTTATTTACTATCAAAGCGGAAATTCGTAAGTGACCCGTTCGTAAGTCGACCCGCCAACTGTTTCCACTAGATTTTGTTCAAAAAATGTCCTTGCGAGCAAGTATATACGGTAATTATATCTCACTAACGGGAAAGGAAGAAATATCTTCAAAAAGAATGGGGCATTGATTAGCTGGTTAGTACCTTATATCAATTTGTGTTTCTTGTGGGTTTTTTCGTGTGTGTGTGTGTGTTACAGCAGCAAAAAAATGGAAGAAATGTAAAGCATTTTTTTTAAAAATCGAATATCCTAAACTAACAAAGAGTCTAACACTAAGGCATGCAGGCCCAGAAGTACTTGATGTGTTCGGGCTTCATTAAAAAATAAAATAAAATAAAGCGATGCAAAGCAGTGGCGTCACTAGGGGGGGGCAAGGGTGGTGGGCCGCCCCGGGTGACACCCATCAGGGGGGTGACACCCGAGCCTAAAATTTTAATGTGTACGGTTTTATATCAGAAAAAAATGAAGACACATTTTTTTCATCTAGAAAGAAATTAAGAAATACAAAGAAATACGTTAAACACGAAAACTTTTTATTAAAAAAATATCAGTTAACTTGCAATAATAAAACAGTCCCAACACACATACAACATTAAAACAAATTAGGAAAAAAAGAAATGAAACGTCGCAGCTAAGAGATATTTAAAAAAGCAGGACATGAAAGAGGCAGTGTCTTATGTTTTAAAAGATGTAAAGCTATTTGGGCTTTGACACAGCGACACCATCGCCGAATCCCACCTCACGACTCCCCCCACCACAGTGGGGTGTGGGGGGGGGTAAGATTTTTTTTTCTTTGTTGATGTTTTTTCTAAAAGAAAATTAAGAATTCAATGTCTTTGAGTAAATATTTTTTATATATATTTATTAAAGGCGTGATATGCATGTTTATATACAGGTAGTCCCCCGGTTACGACGGTTCCATCCCGACTTACGCTGTTTCGTGGTTACGAACGCTCCCCCATAAAGAATACTATTACGCGTTATTCCGTTTTTTTTTAACTTTTTTTTTCATGGGGTAACGAATTGTTTTCTCTAGTTTAAATAAAAAAAATATTGAAAAATATGTATTATTAATATTTGAACCTACAACTTTCGTTTGCGAATTTTTCTCATGGTGAAGTTTCAATCAAGTAAGTAAAGCTAATAAAGCTTACAAGTAAGGTCCTTTTCAATGCTAACTAGAGAGAGCATATTCAGTCTTTGTTGTCCCATGCAAATTCTAACTTATTTTATATTCTTTTCAACTTTGAAAAGGATTACTCTCAGTTGCGGTTTTATGTCATCATTGAGAGATAAGTGAGAAGTGCGATGTGTACATTTGTAAAGAGCTGTGTGAAATTAAGCTCATTCAAAAGCAGCAAAATGATTAGCTCTGTGCACGTGTTTTGAGTTTGGCATTGGGGTACTTCCTTTTCCTTACTCTGAGCCTGGACAATAACCTTTTTTAAAGAGTTTTGAAAATTGGACTACTTCTGAAGGTAAGCAGTCTTCGAAATCACTTGAATATTCTTCCATTATCTTGGCTGCTGCCCATCGGATGGCGAAATTGCTGAGCTCAGATAGGTTTGTAAGAAAGCCAAATTTCTCATGGATGTCTTTATATGGGCCTAACCGATGTTGTAGGGCTAAAGAAATTTTGTCAATGATTACCAGAAATACCTCAACCTTGAAACTTTTGTCTCGTGGAGAATACTGTTTTGGTGATGTCCCTTTATCAAACTTACGCCTTTTTCTCTCTCTCTTTTGTTTGTTGATAGCATTGAAGATTGTTCATACTCTTTTTTACCACGGACTTGTCCTTTCCTTTGTCTTCATAGGAATCAAATTAAGAATGCTGTCTTTTAACAAACTCAATGAGAGAATTCTTTTCTAAAATTGTTTCCCGAATTTCAAGTAAATTAGCGACTTCCAGTTGTTCAAGTTCCTTTAGAAATCCTGCTCCAAGTAGTCAGTCACGTGGATGACTTTCGTTTGTTGCTAATTCTTCCAGTGCTGCGATATTATCATGTATAAGTTTTGAAAAGACCTTACAGCATCATGTCAGGCTGACCATCTGGTGTCACACAAGGCTTTGTTATCATGTATCAATTTCATTTGTTTTCAAAGTACCTGTCAACGATGAGTAGATGCAACAAGCCGGGTATAAAGATTTTGCAGAAGACAAAAAATCTAACTGCATCAGGACAACCTGCTGCACTTTTGCCAACAAAATTAAGGGAATGAGCTGTGCATGGTACATAATGAGCAACACTGCACTTCTTACGAAGAATAGCTTAGTTTCCGTTATACTTCCTACTCATATTTGAAGCATTGCCGTATGAATGTCCAAGGCATTTTCAGGGATTTATGCAAACATTTGCCTGCATCTTTATTATACACTATAATAAGTTTGGAGTACCTTAAATTATTGGTGGCCCCAGCCTTTAGCCCGTTCAGCACTCCCATTTTTTAAAATCCGTAATAGGGTGTGTGGGTCACGCATCGCAGACGATGTGTGACGAGGGGGAGGGGTGTGTTTTAAAAAAAATTTTGCGTTTCATCAAAAACGCGCAACTTTAAATAAAAGTTCTACTTAAATATTTGATTGTTTACCGTTTATTTAATGACGTTTTCGATGGCTTAACTCGTGTTACGACATCAGAGCGCAGACTTACCATAAAAACATATTTAAATGACAAAAAATAATTTGCAACATGCTAATTTTTATTTAGAAAATACGGCATGGGGGAGGGATGTCAAAGCTTTGTGACGTCATATCGTAAAAAAGCGGTGGGGTCTAAGTTTTTGTGACAAAGTAAGACGCTGGGGAGGGTGGGGTAAAAATCAGCATTATTAAATGTAACTTAAACCCTCCTTAACTCAAGTTACTCATTTTTAGTCAAACCGATGTCGTAATAAAAACTGTAATTTTACTGACTGATTTTTTAAAACAAAATAATTATTGTTTAATTAAATATTTATTCTATTACTTTTTAAAGAATAGCCAACGATTTTTAAGTGCCAAAATGTAATATCCACTTGTCAGAAAATATTTTTCCAATTAGTAATTTAAATATCGATAAAATCTAAAAAAAAATTCGAATGATATTTAACAGCTCAATGAAAGCTTAACTTAACCCAATGAAAGCTCTTACTTTGAGCTTCATCAAAAAATTATTGTTATTTGATGTATAAAAATAAAATCTACTTACTAATTGGTACACACTCAACATTGATTTCAATTCGGTTTGTAAGGGCTAAAAAACTTTCGCATGTTAAATTAACAGCCAGCCATATACCGTCAGACAAATAACATCGATCTTTCCCGTTACAGTCTCTTTGTAAGGTTTGTATTATGGCGATGTCATTGGGGCTCTCCGTCGTAATTTCATGATGGCAGTTTTGGTTTTGCTGTAACAAAAATTGATTAAGATATCAACAATATTGAGAACAAATCAGTATATTAAAAAAAATCTTTTAAAAAAAATTATCGTCACTATAATGCGCACCGCATCGCGCGACAGGAAAGTTAAAAAAAAAGTTGTTCAATATAATACGCATCGCGACAATCTAGCACAAAATTAACATGCTACATAGTGAAAAATGAAGATAATCTAAAAATGTATTAATTTAATAACAGTACAGTCAATCGATCTGACGTTTTGAAGGATCATTTTTATCGACAGCATAAGTCGTCTGCCTGCAAAATTTCTGTTCGCTAGCATTCGGGAAAGTGGGTTAAAAATCGATTCAAAGTTTTTTCGGCAAGCAAGCAAACAATCAAGCAGACGCCAAGAGTTAATGTGAAGGATTTAAAAACACTATTAAATTAAAAGACTTTATATAAACAACATTTGATTACTTATTTCTATTGCAATGGCGTTATGCATTATAGGAAATACTAATAATTTTCTTCTGTCTAAGGTGTCTGATTAATATTTTGGTTTCGGGTATTTTTTTTAAATCGAATATACTTACTCTTACATGAAAAAAATCGATTTTGCGCCCTAGAGCTTTGACACTTGCTTTAGAAGCATTATCAAATTATGTATAATAAAGTAGATCTCATTATTTTACCAGAAACCAAATAGTGCTACCCCACCACTAACTTTTTAATCTTTCTCACGGGAATGTACTGTCTTAATATTCTAAAGCCGCTTTCTACGCCGCGTATTTGTTTCGTGAGATTAATTTTTGAAAACAGAAAGATTATATTTATGCATCAAACTGGCTTGTTTTATTTTGCAAATTTACTTAAGCACACAAATAGGATTTTTTAAAGTACATTTGCTTTTACTGATCGACGTGATAATTTTGTATTTTGGCGATACATAGGGCTGAACGCAATTGCAAATGTTAAAGGTAGTTTACAATTAATAAATATCTGTGACAAAATTAAAGTAAACCATATGGAAAGTAGAAATTTTGGACGAGTTTTCTCGCTTTTCTTTATCATTATCATATGCATGAGACCACGCTCTAAGTGGGGCCACACACTTACTTGATATCGATATAATATTCTATCAATCAAAATTCCTTCTCCTTTGTCATCCATCTTACATGCTGCGTCATTGTGGAGTTCTGGGATCGTTACATTTACAAGATTTGATGTAGCAATTTTTGCCTTAATAAATTTAGCGTTCGTAACAAAAATTTTCTCTGGAAATATATTAATATTTATTTATACAAATGCTATATATAAGATTGAAATTAAATTCAAATTTGTAGCTTTTTTTTTAATTATGTGATTTTCTAATGCACTAATGATTTTAAACATCAATATATGTTTTATAATAAATTTATTTCAAGACGCTTGTTCACATTTACTTCAAAATTACTGTCAAACAAAGCCTCAACAAAAGAAATATTGAAAGGAATAAAAAGTTTTACAAACACTTACCAGAAAAAAATGAATGTAGAATAACATAAGTTGCAAATAAAAATATTCGTTTTCCTGGGCCAAATATGTTCATGTTATGAGTCGCACTTCTTGTTTGATCGTTCATGGAAAAAAGTATGTCGGCGAGAAAACAGGATGCTTCCGGTTAAATTAAATGAATTTATTTTTAATGAAAATTATAATTTTACGATTTTCCAAAGATGGTAACATAGATTTTTGCAAATTACACCTAGAATTGGCTTATTTGATAAATATTTTAGTTTTTAAATTCTGGGAAAAAAACAGAGATGCCACTGCTACACAGTTGGTACGATACATACAAGATGTCGTCTTTGCCCTTAAATGATTTGCTGCCTATGGATAAAGCTAAAAAGGAATTCCAGAACTTGCTATTTCCTTCTTTGAATTTTCACCAACTGTTTATTAATTGTACGGGAAAAGATACAGAAACGTGTAGTATGACTCAAATAAGAGTGTAAACTTTTTCACACCAAAGTAATTATTATTTAATTAGTGTACTTCGCAAACCCTTTAAAAACACATGAAACACAAACTTTATACCATAGTCAAAATTAAATTGATTTTAAATCATAATGTGAATTTATTTTTTTCAAAATTATCACAACATCCGTGTGATTCAATTAATGTATTACCGAAAATTAAGGAAATTTTAAAAAGTATGGGTATTTTAAAGAACATAATTTCTACTTGTAGAACATGAAAGTCTAAGTAATGGAATGCCTATATAATTATTCAAATTATACTGAAATTATTAAAATTAGCTAACCAAACAGTCATTAAAAATATTCTAAGTTCACCATTAGAAGTTAAGTTGATTTTCTTTTGTTAAAATGTTTCCTAAATTACTCACTGCACACCTAATCCTTTGTCGTACTTATTGATAAATCGGCGTCAAATATTGACACTTCATTAGGCTTGACATAAACAGATACTATTTAAGTAGAATGCGTTTTTATTCCGTGGAGATTTTGTTTTCAAAGTATCAATTAAAAGTAGGCCTTAAATAAGCACAAAAAATAGTTTAATAGTTATTCAGGCTTGCAGGAATACACGTATATTCACATGAACAAATGACAAGAATTTATGTGAGACGAAGATAGTGAACAAGTGATTTGTTGTTACTATACTCATAGACTCCTAGAGTACTATACTTAACTACGAGGTTGGGTCAAAGAACCCGCTGTTCTCACACATCTTCACTGCATGACGCGAACGGATGTTAGCACTTAATTCCGTCTCTCGGGTTAGAGTATACATTTTTCCTTGCAATGTTTGCCTTTTTGTGTTGGTAACACTTTGTAACAAATTTTTACTTTTTTTCTGTTCTTGTGTTGAAAGTGTTTTTTCCTAACCCGTTAGGTCTAGAAAAGAAAGGAAATTGCTGTTATTCCAGAAAAACTTTGCTTCTGTGACCAGGACATTGAAATTTGGAAAATCGCGTGTTTTCGAGAAAATTATCGATTTGCTTTCAATGCTGAGCTTCCTCCCTGAACTGCTAGATTTGTCCAGATGTTTCTACAATTCTCCTGAACACTCTAGAACGTTCAAGAAACTTCCAGAACTTTCGAGAAACTCTCAGAACTGTCCAAAAGTAGCTGTACAAGTATAAAAGCACAGGTGTCTCGAACCAAGATTCCAATTCGTTTTATTGCAGACTGAAAGGATAACGATTCGTAGTTAAAGAGAAGTTATTTATTTGCTATGGCATCAAGAGGTTGTTTGCATCCAGCCGATTCATTCTGCTATGTGTGCGGACAATTCATATAGACACAAGCGAACAATTATTCTGTGGAAGCAAGTCGTATAATGTGCGAGGACTACAAGGCATACTTCGGTGTGCCGGTCGGGGACCAAGACAAATCTTGTGCACCGCATTTTACATGCGAATATTGCAAGAAAACACTTGAAGGTAAACTGAACTGTTGCTTCTCGCTTAGATATGTTTTATTTTATTTTTATAAAATTTCAATGCTTTAGATCTAGTTCATTTCAAAGAGTTGTAATTTATAAACTTTTGTCATAAGTCGTGTACTGTAGGCAAATACGTTCCATCTTGAAATCGTTCTATATTTTGAATTTTCCTGCCCTCAAAATATTATAATTCTTATGTATTATTATGTGCTATGTTAAAGCTTGGTACAGAGGAGAGAAGCTAGCCATGAAGTTTGTTTTCCCTCGAATTTTGCGAGAGCTGAAGGACCACTCAAGCAACTGCTTCTTCTGCATGGTAAACCCAAAAAATCGTCGCACCGGCAAAAATGCCCCTCATATCACTTATCCGGACGTAACTTCTTCCATCGACCCAGTACCACACAGCCCCGATCTGCAAGTTCCGACTCCCCCTAGGCGGCATCGGCCATCTTCAGGAGACAGCAGCAAGTCATATAGCGAGGCAGATACTGGAGATATGGACTACGATTCCGCAGATGAAGTTTGGGATAGAAAGCAGTACTTCCCTAACCAGAAAGACGTGAACGATTTAATTAAGGACCTCGGGCTTACGAAATCGAATGCTGAGCTTCTGATATCCAGGCTCAAACAGTGGAACTTGGTTGATGATAGCGCACAAGCCACGGATCAGAGGAAGCGGCATCAAAGATTCTCCAACTTGACACTAAGACGCATTATCGCACAAAGGACTGGCCACAACGGACCAAGTTTTTTGTTGGGAAGAGCAATGTGAATTGGGAGCCGCTGATAGAACCTCATAAAGTGCTTATGCCACCGCTGCACATCAAGTTAGCCCTCATTAAGCAATCAGTCACTGCTCTTGACAAGGAGTAAGCAGCATTTCAATACCTCAAAGATATTTTTCCAAAGCTGTCCGAGGCTAAGGTCAGGGCTGGTATATTCGTCGGACAAAAGATCAAGAAGATCATAGAATGTAAGTATTTCGCAAAGCTGTTGAACAGGATGGAGAGAGTGGCTTGGAGCTGTTTCGTTGCAGTTGTTCAGGGCTTCCTAGGTAATCACAAAGCTGAAAACTATGTGGAGTTGGTGCAGACTCTCATAAAGATTTACGCCAAAATGGAATGCAGAATGTCTCTAAAAGTCCATATCCTTGATTCGCATCTCGACAAATTCAAGGAGAACATGGGCGCTTTCTCCGAGGAGCAAGACGAGAGCTTTCATCAAGATATATTGGACTTTGAACGTCGTTACCAAGGACTGTATAACGACAATATGATGGGGGACTACATTTGGGGGCTACTTCGAGAGAGTGATTCACAATACAATCGTAAATCTAGAAAATCTACACATTTCTGAACCTGGTTAAGTGGTTTCCGACTGTTTTTGTCTATTCCTTGTGCAATTTTTGTTTTTACCTGATCTTAATGACGAAAATAAAAAAAAATCGTTATATTTTCACACAAAAAAAACGAGTTTTCTTCGTGCTGTGGTCGTGAAAGCAAAGTTTGTGCTTAATGAAGTCCTTTTTTCCACATACTTTAGACATAAGCAATTGAAATATAACACTTAGAAGCCGGAACAAAAATTGTGTTACATAGTGTAATCTTGTCCTTAATCTGACCAAGTGTGAGTGATCAGGGAACAATGCCTCCACTCGTGACATCTGATGTTATTCTTTCCCCATCTCTATTCAGAGACGTATAAAGTCAGTGGTCCATCCTAGGATATTTCTTTGTAGCAGAATTAGAGGGTGGTATTTTAGGCCACTGACAGGACATTTAATTTGATGGGAAGCAAACTTTAAAAAAAACTTTCTTATAATCAAATATCCAAAGTGTTTTAATAGGGTATGCTTAAGCTTGAAAATGACGCTACATAACAATAATCGTATCGGCAAAAGCCATCCTCAGGGAATACATATTAACAAGGAAAAATCAATGAGGAAGAGAAAGACAAGAGTGAGAGAGAAGGTGAAGGGCAAAGGGATACGCCTAAAACGCGATTTATTTCGCAGAAACATAACATGTATTTTTAAATCTTGGCAATGCAGAAAGAAAATATAACGCATCAAACGCGCTCGAATTAAGTTAAATAATCTCGTTTTTCACAGATACGGGAAATTGTATGGGTTTTTTAAATTATTAACTTTTTCTTTGACAAACTCGCGTAATAATTATCAATTTTGATGTTAAATAACACCATCGTAAACTTACAACTTGGTTTTAGTGGTCGATTTAAGGGGAAAATAATTGAAGTAACTTTCCCGAAATGTATGAATTATTTGGTTAACTTTCTCGCTTTTCTTTCTAATTCCCACATATACCAGGACACTTCCCACGTGCGTCTGCAAACTGTCTTGATATATATAGTTTATTCTATCAATCGAAATTCCTTCTCAATATACATCCTTCTAACAAACTACAGACATTGTCAGCTGGGATGTCTACATTAAAAAAAATTAGTCTGCACCACTTTAATTACTTTATATATTATGCAATCAATAGCATCTCACCATAGGTCTTTGAAAAGGTAGCGTTGTAAAAAACTGCGATTTACAATTTTGGCAAAGAAATTTGAACGTATAATTCTGTTTCAATGGTGTATTTTTAAGAAGTTAACGTGAAGAATTTTAATCTCCTATTAACTTTAAATAATATTAAATCCCTTAAAAATTTTGATTTCAACCACACAAAATATCATCAAAGGAATGATATGATTTGTTACTATCAACTACCTGGTAGAATTTATATACAGATAAAGAAGATGCCAAGTAAAATTACTAGGTTGTTTGAGCCAAAGTTATTCATGTTATGAATGCATTCCATGTTGGAATGTACCTTTTTTTAAAATAAAATATGTCCTTAAGAAACAGGCGCGTCCGTCGGTTAGGTTGTGTTAATGTTAGTTAGTGTTAATGCTAGTTAGTGTTAATGTTAGTTAGTGTTAATGTTAGTTAGTGTTAATGTTAATGTTAGTTAGTGTTAATGTTAATGTTAGTTAGTGTTAATGTTAGTTAGTGTTAATGTTAATGTTAGTTAGTGTTAATGTTAGTTAGTGTTAATGTTAATGTTAGTTAGTGTTAATGTTAAGTTCAAAATTCAGCTGCCAGACTAGTGCTAATGTTAATGTTAGTTAGTGTTAATGTTAATGTTAGTTAGCGTTAATGTTAGTTAGTGTTAATGTTAATGTTAGTTAGTGTTAATGTTAGTTAGTGTTAATGTTAATGTTAGTTAGTGTTAATGTTAATGTTAGTTAGTGTTAATGTTAATTTTAGTCAGTGTTAATGTTAATGTTAGTTAGTGTTAATGTTAATGTTAGTTAGTGTTAATGCTAATGTTAGTTAGTGTTAATGTTAATGTTAGTTAGTGTTAATTTAAAATTACAATTTCCAGTTTTCAAAAGATGCATATTAATCTTTGTTGTGCTTATAGAATAGTAATTATACTCCGGGAACGCCAGAAATGCCACTGCTGTTACCCTGTTATGATCCACATATGATGTCCCGGTGGTGAATGATGATTTGAAATAGGAAATCCTACACTAATTTATTTTAAAGATATAAAAGTGTACTTTTGTAATTGTGGGAATAAATGCAGAAATATCTGCCTTAATATTTAATCATTTAATACAAAATGACATTATAAACATTAAACTTTATCAGCACGTTAGAAGTTAATTTTTGTTAAAATATTTTACTGCACTAACTAACTTATGTTGATGCTGGACTTGGAGAATGGAACTAGAGCCAGACACCAAAAAGAGTGGACACAGCTGGGGACAGCTGGAGAGACTGGCTCAAGACCGGGCGGTGATGACTTGATGATGGACTTTCCCTTTTCTTGGATATTATTATAGAAACATCATGTGATTCCTGCCATCGAATTAATTAATCAATGGACTACTCCGTTCTTTAAACTAAAACAATTATATCAAGTGTTGAATTAGTTTATTTCTTAAAGTTAAAGATTTTGATTCATGACTCATATTATAAATTGCCCAAGTCGTCGTTTAAATGTGCAAATATAGCGTACATTTTATGTTAAGGGAAAGGCGAGAATTTTGTAGGACAAAGAAAGTACTCAAGTGGATTGTTTTAACCGCCCCTGGTAGGCTATTCTTATTACAATGTTGCGTCAAGACAAATGGACAGGAGACGCCTTTATACTATTTCGCACACATCTTCCCTGGGTGACGTAAACGGATTTTCTTTGATGTTAGTTTACAATAGCTCAAATTATGTTCGCATTTTGGGATGGTTTTCTACAATTGAGCTTATCAATGTGTCAGTGAACAATGGGGACAAAGCTTCTGTTGAGTACTTTAATAATTTGTTTGAGAATATCATTAAGTTTAGAACCGTTGGGGGTAGGAGTTAGAACCAATCAACGCTACAGTTGACCTTGGGTCAAGCGAAGTAGTAGAAACGTTATGCAAATGAGGCCGTGATTGGTACCTACTGGAAACAGTCCATCACGTGCCAAGACGATAAGACTTAGGGTTTGACCAACCAGGAGAAACGTGTCACATGCACCAGCCATGGGGCAAAGGTTCGCCCAATAGAATCACTAGGAATGTAGGGCAGATGCTATGATGGCGTAGGTGAGCGGTCCATATATACTGGGGAGAAACCATTAGGCGTTCTCTCTCCCAGATTTCACAGGTCACCCTGAGACTAAGCAATAGCCTTAAACACAATCCCTAGATCTCATAACAAAAAACAACATGTCATCAGCTTACGACTGATGGCAGAATATAGACAGCACATTTGGCAGTGCCGGAGAAACGTAATATTTAACAAACACGTGTATACAGACAATTTAATAGAGATACTATTTAGAGCGAAAATCCAAAATTTAATAGATCAAATATAAAACTAAATATAAACTAAATAAAATAAAAATGAAATAAATTGGCTGAAGTTTAATCAACTGTTGTAAATATGTGTAAGCATAAACATATTTATTTGCATAAAATGTTAAGGCGTGAACAACTCCGGACAGTGTTTACGCTAAGAAATTCGCTCTTTCCTTTCAGAGAGGAAACTGCAGAATCAAAGGAAGCAGGCACGGAGAAGTCTACTGGAGGAACAGCCATCACCCATGTTTTCTTTGTTTTATTGTTTGCACATTTTGTTTCACACCATTTCACCTATCGTCACATTCATACTCATATTTCACTCCACGGGGCATGTCACTCACATCATCATGCTTTTTCAGTTTACTAACATTTTTAATGTATTTTTTTATGTCTTTAACACTGTTTATTTGTATCACCAAAAATTTTTAAAAAACAAAAAAACAAACAAACAAAAAAACAACCTGAGAATTAGGTTCTAGGGGTTAGACTGTGGGGAACAGAGCCTTGCTGAAGGGGGTTCAGGTTTGTTAGACTGTTAGACTTATACTTATTAGGATAGTCAAATGTATGTTAGATTTAGATGTTATTATCCTTTATATATTGATTGATATATTGTTAGTCGATATATGTATGTGTATTTGTATTTTCAGCAAGTACGGTAGGGTAGTGTTACCTACAGTGAAGGAAGTAACATAGGGTAGTGTTACATACAGTGAAGGAAGTAACGTAGGGCTAGAATAGCCAAGTGCAACTTAGTGTTGAAGTGAGCACCACATGTGCTCTACAGGCAAAAGTGGGCAAGACGACCCTGAGCCGTTACGAAGTTAGAACCAGTGATGAAGACGTAACTGAAGGGGCACGACTTTGAAGTCTGGGAACACCCACTAGAGTTAGCGGTCGAGCGAGACGTACATGTGGTCAGTGTCTCATAAGCATTTTGGAGGTGGAGCCAGGTGTCCGAAGAGGAGAAAGGACCTGGACCATTTCATTAGTGTGAAATTAAGAAGTTAAGTTGAGAACACAAAGTACCTTTATTTTATATGTGTATAGCTGAATATTATTGTCAACATATTCATAATTTGTAATCAATTCCATTTTATATTTGTACGTATATATTTAATGTAAATAAATATTTTCTCTATGTTGTGGACAGAGGCGTTACGAGTCGTTAATTATATGTAGTTAACGGGCTTAACGTATCCTTCGTTATAGATTAGTATTTGTATTTGATACTGGGGGCTAGAGCCATTAATGAATATTACCCTAGACAACAAGAGTCATTAATAGTTTGTATCTTTAGTTGTATTGCAACTGAAGTTGTCAACAGCTTCCAGTGATAACATTTGAAGTTATTGCAGTTTTTTTCACTATATCTATAGTAATATTCATTCAAGGAGCAAGGTGGCATGCTGGTTCCGCTCGGGTACCGTGGGTCGAGAGTTCGAGTCTCTGCGAAGGTTTAAATTTTGTGCCGTGTCTTAAGGTTGTCGCTGTGTCCAACAATCTTTAAAAGGCATCTGAGATTAGTTTGGGTAAATTAAAGGAGATTGGGTACGTGCTAGCCACACGATTCCCTTGTATGTCTTGACTACAAAAGCTTGTGAACGCCGCTTATTTTACTTTATTTTATTCAGTGACGTAAAAAGGAATACTTCTTTAAAACACGCCAAGACTCACCAATTAAATGTATCATTTATTGCATTTATTTGTTCATCAATGACATTGATATAACCATGACACGTTTTGGTTTTGTTGCACTCTAAGTTTGGTCCAAAGTCAAAGTGAAGGATTGTAATTTTAGTTCTTCGTTGTTCCCATTGATCTCACAATGTATTTCTGTTGGTCTTGTTTGTTGTAATTCCAACACCAGATAACTTGTATTAAATTCACGGCCTGTAACCTTAGTAGATAACTCTGGGGTTATACGGAAGCAGTGGCGTAGCGAGGAGGGACAGGGGGGCAAATGCCCCGGGCGGCACTTTGCCGGGGGCGGCAAATTCCTAGTCATTAAGTTGTTTCATAAAATGAAAATTTTAAAACAAAGAGGAGATTTTTAAAGTCTAAATTAAAGAAAAGACAAATAAGAAATTAATTCAAGAAATAAAGGAACTATCCAAAAGCATGTGAACGTTATAACAGACAAAACTTCAAACTCCTTATTGGATATAAATTCTTCTGAGAGGCTAAATTACTATGAGAACGTGACACTGATGTGGTGATAAATTCATTGATTCTTAAAATTTGACAGCCGCCCATATTTTAAAATTTGGTGACATATTCCTCGTTGTTAATTAGCTAATTTTTGAAACGTTAAAATAAATTTTAATAAAAGAAAAGAAAAGCCAAGATAAGAATTCAATAAGTACTCAGCATTAACGAAGTTTTTTTGCAAATGGAAGGAATCAGAAATTGGATAAAAAGAATAGACTATTAATAAATACCGACAATTAGTTGTTTTAAAAGAGAAAAAAAAATGGCAAGAAGTTCTTGTTAGCGTATTTGTCATTATTTAATCCTGGCGAAATTGACTGTGACTTTTTGAGGTCACAGAGATGACAATACTGTTGCAAATAAAGGCAATATTCTGGAGAATATAGTGGGAAAAGGGGTAAAAAAAACTTGTCATCTAAAATTCTAACTGAGCTCATAGCAATTTTAGGAGATACAGTTCACGAAAAATAATCTTTCTTCAATAACAAGATACCAAATATTGTTCCATTGTATTTGATAGCTCTTCATATTTGACATAAAGATCAAACAAGTCAGTTATGTGATATGTAAATATTGAAAATAAAAAGTAGACGCTATATAATCTTTCAAAGATTTCATTCAAGCAAGCGTGAATATGCTTACGACGTTTCTGAACTGATTTTGAATAAATGATGATCTTAAAATAATGGACTGCACAGGCCCAACATGTGTTAATACTTCTTAAGGGCTGGAAAGTATACAAGAGTTCAACAAATGAGCAAAAACATAAAATCGCATGTCAAACTCGTTCAAACGGTTAAACCTAATTTGTTTACATGATACTCCAACTTAAACGAATTCTCCAAAAATTTTAGTACACTTGATAGTTGTTACGCATTCGTTTCCAAGTCCATACACTGTTGGAAATACCTAATTGCTTCTACTAGCTAGGCATTCAGACTTCAGGATCAAAATAGTGAATATACCATGGAGCCTTTTTGAGGGTACTTTATAAGCTATGAACTGAAATTTGCAGACAATAAGCTCAACACGCAAACAGCCGCAGGAACTTTGCTAGTCACAATGAAATCTTTTTAATTTCAAAGTTATATTTAAAAAATGCTCGAAATTCTTTACAAACGTATAGTGCTCAACAAAAACATTTCTTAGCAGTGGCTACTCACAAAGCAACACATGTAATGGAATACTTAAGGGATGCTATGACATTGATACAATTTTATGGGGAGACCACATCATTTTAATGGAACCTTCCAATCAGAGAACAAGAGAGCAAATTTTTGGTGATCGAAGAAAATATGTTTGTATCCATGCTATGTGGAATAACAGTTCAGAAGAAATTTGTATTCTTCATAAGACGAGATTAGTGTATAAATTCGTGTGAGGCTTTGGCAGTTATATTGAATTTAGAAAACAGACATGATTTTCGTACACCAGCTAATCTACTGGAATTTGAAATTTTGTCTTCAAAATAGAGTATTCAAAATTCAAAATATCCCACAAGACATAGTTAGGCAAGGAATATTTTAACCCAATGAATAGAAAAAAATGAATTCTAGACTAGGTGGTTTATTTAAGTTTATAAAGATATTTAGGCTCGAAATTATCCTGCCCCAAAATAATATAATTAATTCGAACATTGCTTAAAACTATCTTAAGTAATGCAAGGCGTTAAAAAGGCTTTTCTTAAACTATTTTAATGAAAAATTAAAGACGATCAATTACGAATATAACAAATTGTCTAAACCAGCTTCTCAAACTTTTTAGTAGGGCAGACCGGCAGGAATTTTTTCCCTTGCACAAGGGACTGGTGCCCTATTTTCCCAGTACTGAAGATTTTTTCTGTCCTTTTTTTTGATAACTTCTGCGGACCGCGGTGGATGGCCCAGGGACCAGCACTGGTCCTCGGACCACCACTTTGAGAAGCACTGGTATAAACTATTGCTATTTTGGCTATTGAGCATGCCTTGGCTGAAAATATTGATAAATGAAAGATTGAGCCATGAGGAAAAACATAAAACTTTAATTTTATGAAAGAAATGAAGCCTTTATTTTTAACTTAAAAAGAAATAGTGTTCTGATTACTACTTTATAATATATTTTTTTAAAACTTAAATAGCCTTAACATTTTTTTCGGGGGATGGGGGTGGCAAATTTGGTTCTGTCCCGGGCGCCACATACGCACGCTACGCCGCTGTACAGAAGACTTGTTTGTTGTCTGGTTCTGAAGATTTGATATTTAAAGTACTTGAAACTCCATTTGAGAAATTTCTACTTGAAATTTGTTTAGAAAATTTAATACATGAAATTTGCTTTTTAATATTTTTTTTCAGATCAATATCTAATCAAAATGTCTTACATTTTTTTCATAGTTAATGAATTAATTTTTAAATTTTAAAACATCAAATTGTTTTTTTTATATTTTTATTTCACATAATGTGAAATTTCAGAAAACATTAACAAAATGTGAGTTAAATATTTTTGAGAAATTGTTAATTTTGTATATTATAATAAGTATATCTAGCCCAGGGGTAGGAAATTTTTTTGTCTGAGAGAGCCATAAACATCACATATTTTGAAAAGTAATTCTTTGAGAGCCATACATTCTGGATAAAACTAAAAATTCAAGTAAATGTGTGCATTTTGTGTAAATTCAACACTACAAGTACAATAATTACGATTCTGAATTATTTTTAATAACATTGTTATGCTGTTTTTTTTATATGCAATTAATATTTAGATCAAATGAGTCTGAATAAAAAAATGTTTTAATTATCGAACATTTGTTTGAGAGCCAGATGCAGCCATCAATAGAGCCACATCTGGCTCGCGAGCCATGTTTTCCCGACCCTTATAGCTAAAACAAATAACCATTTTTTTTCATAACTGATGGCCTGACGTGTATAAAGTATAAAACATTGAACCAAAATATTTGCTTACAAAAAATAATTGTAAACAATAAAATGTTAGATAGATAGACAGACAGACAGACAGGCAGACAGGCAGGCAGAGAGACAGAGAGACTGAGAGACAGACAGAGAGACAGACAGTCAGACAGACAGACATACAGACATACAGACAGAGAGACAGACAGACAGAAAGACAGACAGACAGAAAGACAGACAGACAGACAGACAAACAGATAGACAGATAGACAGATCGATCGATAGATCGATAGATCGATAGAACGATAGATAGATGGACAAGCCTCCGAGGTGGCACCGTTATTGCACGCTGTACCCTGCATGTTGTCGTGGAAATGTAAACATGTTATCATCACATATCAACATACTTGTCAATATAGACCCAATTTTTTCAACACTTTCTCAGTATAAAACACTCGAATCGTATAAGGAAACATCTTAACAATATGTTCGCAAGTGAATACATTGTGCATAGATCCTTAACATTTGATAATAGGGATTTGATAGGGATTTACAGATACACATGTCAAAATATCAAATAAAACACGACACTGAGTGGCAAATTAGTTTATTCTTAATGGTGTAATTTGTATTTGTGAAATGTTGCTTTTCTTAAATCAAAAAGTCAAACAATCAATTTCACTTTCTGTTTTTAATGAATTTATCAATTTTCGCACAGTTAAAGAATACTCAAAGAATCAATTATTACTCTTTACATAAAATATAAACTTATAAATTTGAACAACGAGGTAATTCCCAATCAAAGGCAGCATACTCTGGTTTGTACATTGTTGCAATTTACATATACATTTTTAACAAATACATCATCGAAACAGGTGAAATTAAGGTAGTGAAAAAAATACATTTTCTATATGGCAATACAATAAAATTAATACATTTGGTTGTGAAGTATCATCGTTAGCAATTGCATTTCAGTAGCGCTGAAATTTTTGGCTTATAACAATATTAGAAATAAAGAGTAAAAGTGAGGATACATATTTTTTGTTTAGAAAAAGAATTTAGCGTTTTCTCATTTTCCAATAAAATTCATTTAATGGGACCAGTATGGTCTATAAACGCAACAATCTTCTGTATAGAAGGAGTGTCTGTTAGATAAGACAAATAATTTTAGTGTGAGGACAAAAGTTCTATAGTATTATATTTAACTATATCTACAAACATAATACATTTAGTTTAAAAAGTCAGAATAACACCTTTCATGTTCTCACTATAAGTGGTGAGATTTTTTTATATTGTTTTCATTCGCATAGAGCACAGTTCAATGTTAGTAATATAATTTTTAATATTTAACATAAATATTTAATATCATTAACATTGCAGGTAGTAAAAAGTTGCACAAATTGAATTAATACACAAAATTATTACATTTTCCAAAAAATGTACTATATTATCGGGGCAAGTGAGAAATAGGGTAGATTCGACTAAACTAAAATCAACTCATCCATAGTATTTATAGTTTCAATTTAAATATATGAATATACAATTTTAAATATCAAGAGCAGGATTCTCAAACTCGCTGCCATTGGTTCCTTGATGTTCAGTCACTTAAATAACATTAAAATTTAGTTTTGATGCGGCTTGTGTCTTCATATACTTTTTTATCAATATAATTTACATTGTTTAAATCTTAGGTCTGTAGAAAATATTTCTTATGTTAAGTATCATTCGTAATTCTGTCAACAGAGATTTAATACGATCGGTTTGAAATCTCATTTCCACTTACGGGAGAAATGATTTCAGTGTCACTTAGTGAATGAAATAAATATTTTTTTTATACATATGATCATTGGCCAATCTTCTTAGTGTGTAAGGTATGTTTTTGTGTTTGTCCTATAACCTCGTGGTCGTAGGGGGTTCTGTTTCCATTATAACTTTCTCGGGGCTTGGTAGACTTGGCGGCACCCATCTCCTCTCAAAGTCAGCGGAGGACTTTTTAGCAATAGTCATGCATCAACATTTCATTGTGGTTTAACGTGGGCTAGATCCCACGCACCTCAGCTTGTGAGGCGAGCACACTATTGACTTCGCTATCCAGCAGCCAAACGTATGTTTAGCAACGTTTTTTTTTCAAAAACATTAAAAATAAGAGTGCAATTGTAATTAGTGATTTAAACATTATGATATTGTGGCATGAAGCTAAACAATATTACATATTCTCAGTATCTTTCGGTGTATCAAATATTTTACTGAGACTGCGCAGATCTCACTCTGTGATTTTAATTATTATTTTGAAGTGACGAAAGAGCAGCTCACATTAATTCTAATGCATCGACAGACCACTGTTGAAGAGACTTTTCGCTATCCGTGAGATTTTGTTTTTTATGGAGGGTGACATATTAATTATATAGGAATAAATAACATCATAGGGAGTGTCAACATTGAGGGCAGTAGATGTTGACTGGAACAACAAAAATTGCATATGAGACTGTTTAAAAGGACTTAGTTGTCTCCACCATATAATCTAAACAACGTGTGTCAAACTTTTGCCTATTGATGGTAAAATTATCAACAATTACTTTTAGAGTAATAATGGAAGGATATTAAATAATATTATCTACTTTATCGATTTAGTAAAGTAAGTTGTCGAGATAAGGTTTTATAAGTGCAGAATAAGTGTCAAGCTCTTTATGGAGAAGAACGGAGTATTTTTCTTGCCGTATTTATAATCAAAAAGAGATCATGGCTTTCACTTTACTTTTTTTATTTCACTCAATGGGAAGTTTCAAGGGTCGCGAAAATCTTCAGGAACAATTATAGAAGAACGGGCAGCTTTTTCAGGAAAATATTTTTCCAGTCCCAGCATGCAATTCATGTGTAGGCTTGAACTCAACACTGTGGTGTAGAAACTGCTCTTCCAAGGCTCGAGAAATGATTTAATAATAAGTTTGCAGACTTCAAAATCACACGCGGAAACTTTCTATTATCTGCTACTTTTTGATCTTCACTGTGAAAAATGAACCTTCATTATTTTGAATACAAGTAATTTGAAATTCAAATTTCACCAAAAGTTAAGGAACATTATGGAGAAAAAGACACACTTGGACAATTAAACAGAGAATAACTATCCGCCTTCCTTGATTTTTAAAGGATGTTTAAGTGGATAAAGTGATAGCTTCATGACACCAATTTTTCTGACGTGCTTTTTTGCAAAAAAATTGACGGCTACTTTCACTGATGGGCATTCCCACGAGTGTTTTTTTTTCACTTACGCAAAAGTTGCTTAAATGTGTAGAACAAGAGCTGCTTTTCCTTTCCCAACGAGAAATAGAAGAAAGTAAAAATATATCATGTTCTTGTAAAAATTTCTTTTAGATAGCTATGTTTAAGAAAAGAGAAAATTTTGAAAATTTAAAATATTTTAATTTTTAAATCCCCTTTTGTTTGAAATATTTGACTCGGCACAACTATATTTAACCCATATTTCTTCGCCAAGTGCGCTGAAACCAATTTATGTTTGTATATGTTGTTGAATAACACAAATATCGAATACATTAAAATGAATTGTTACATCTCTAGTGTGCCGTGGTGGTGAGCAGCTCTTGCTTCTATATAGTCATAATTGGAAGGAATCACTTCCAAATAGTCAAGAGCAATTCCAGTTATAGAATCTGGGTAAAAATGAAATACAATTACTGTTAAATAATTACTAAAAGACGCCTTTCCATTGACTTTTAAGTATTGCCAATTTTAGACACAATACATAGAATACTATTTAAGTTATAGCATGTTAATTTGAGGCAAAACGGTTAAAAAATTGAATATACTAATTAAATGAAAAATAGCACCGGTCCTACAATGCTTGCTGTGACTCAGGAGGCTTTTTCTAGAGGAGAGACTGTAGGAATTATTGCATTTAAGTCTAGTGAGATTAAGTTGGAGCAGAAGGTTTTTTTTTAATTTTCTAATTTAATTTTCTTGTCCGCAGCAATACATAATTTCATCTCCGCAGCATTTAGTCCTGCACGGATGAAACTCTTCTAGCTGCCTCTGTACTGAGGTTTTCCAAGTTTTCTATGTACATATCGGTTGTACTCTGCTCTCGCTTGCATATGTCTTTATAACAGACGCATGGGAGATTCGTGTGTCTTTTGCAATCAGCAAGTTCTGCGACGAGCTGATCATTTTTTTTATTATTAATGGATGTCACAGTATACATGTTTTGAATGATACCTACAGTGTAATAAGTAAACTATATTCCTTGAATAGATTGCGTTAAAGCTATATTAATCAAAATGTTGATGAATCCTATATAAAATACAAGATTACCTGTTGGATGGTTGTAAGGATTTGGGTCAGAATCAATCACAAATGGAATATCATAATTACTAATCTTTCTCTTCTTTTGGCACCTAGAAAAATTATATAAGTAGTGACTACCGATGGGGAGAATTTGCCAGATAATTTTATAAATTGAAAGAAAATAAGCTTATAACTTTTTTAATATAAAGTGTTTATGTCTAAACAAAAGTTATCGTTCCTTTACTTGATTTGATATCTAACTTATCTGTTTCCTTATCTAGTTTCATACATTTTTATGAATATCAGTTTAAATATTTTTTTTAAATCAAAATTTTTTAACAAATCCATTGTGTTATCTATCGAATATGACACGAGAGACATGCGCAACATTTTATTGGTTTGGTTTAGCTTCTTGACACTTAGGAACTATAGAAAATTCAGCAGTGATTTTAATTCTTAATTCGGTGGAATGCATATCACCAAATAACATGTCTCTAACTCCAAAACTTGGAAAATATAAATTTCACCTAATTAACTCTTTTCTTTTTTTTTGTTGTTGCTATTATTAAGATTTCCACTATTAATTAAGACACTTTGTACACACTCTATCCCCACTCACCTACAACATCGATCAATCAGCAAGGCAATGTTAACCACCAGAGACGCAAGAAGAGCGACGATTAGAAAAATCCCGATGATCAGTACTGTGTTCAAAATTATAATAACATTTTTATGATACACTATTAATATTCATGTTTATCTTAAATTCCCTTGGATGAGGTCATCAGGAAATAGGAACAAAATTCATTACAGAAATTTAACCACCAATACAAAAACGCTAACGACCAAAAAAAATAATACAAAGCAAATATAATTTGTGTGTACTATTGCGGCGTAGCTTGTCCAGATTTTGAGCTAAAAGATTGTGAACTTATCAAAACAGACTGACTACTTTTCTCTGATTACAGTAAGAAAATTCGATAAGTAGGTCATCTGATATTTTCTGTTACGTCATATATCTTTATTGTAATATTTGTACCTATATTTGAAGTAAAATTTACTTACATGTTTGTTTGCTAAGGACATTAAAATATTTAGTGATCAGGCACATTCAAGTGACCACCATTCTATCCCGCTTCCACCAAAAGAGCTTAAAAAATCGCTCACGATCTTTGAGTAATCATTTCTGGAAAACTAAGGAATGAATTTTTACTAGGATAAAGGATCAAGGTTAACTTTGAGTAATCATTTCTTGAAAAATAAGGAATGAATTTTTAATAGGATAAAGGATCAAGGTTAACTTGCACCTTGTGGACAATAAATAAAGTGGAAGAAATATTTGTGTATGACCGTTATGTAAGCAATAATCTTTTTGGTTTCCTTTCCAAAAGATCATTTTCATTTTGCTTTTCTTATTGCGTTTTTAATTTTAGGCTGGTATACTTATGAATTGATATACGTTTAAACACACACATGTATCCACGTATCAACTATACTAATTAAAGCCCACCTCCTGACACATCAAGCACTGTGTTGTTTTTTTTTGCTGGCTTCGGTATATCCTTTCATACCAAAGTTTAGAAATACTTAAACCAAAAACCATTTTGAATTAACACACTTAATATAATATTTCAGTAACAAAACAAAACAAAAATAGGGACGACATGAAAATTAATAACGGCCGTTGTTGACACCAGATGCGCCTAAATTGTATACAGCAGTTTCGTCCTTATTGTCACGTTTGTCAATACAGGCCTTAACACACAATTTAGTGAAAGTAAAAACATAATTCGATGGTAAAGTTTACTTTTGTAGCCACAGATTGACATTTAATCTTAGCTCAGACTGCTGTTATTGTACTTTTTTAAGCACACAAATGTTATATATTACATAGTATCTGTCTTTAAAATGCCCATTACTTCCGTGATCTTAAATTGGTACTTTTTGGTTTTCTGACGTGAGCTAAAAGGTATTCTTTGGGCTTCAGGTCTTAGGTCAATAAGATGAAATATCAATTGAATATTTATTAATACCAGGATTTAGAGTTGTGGAGATCGATTCGTCCATTCCTCTACATTGTGTTTGCGTGTCTTCTTGGACCGCAAGAAGTCATTTCATAATATCAAACTCAGAAAGGTTAATAAATTTAGACAGAGTTATCATTTTTTTAAAGTAGTACGATATTATTTATGTAATATGTTTATAATACTACTCAAAAACATTGAAATAAGATGAATTTATTTAAAGAAAAGCAGTTGGCCGCGTTTAAAATTATGTGTTCAAATTTAAAATAATATTAAAATGTTACGCAATTAACATCCGGGTTTATCATAATTTCATTATAATTTCGAGTCATCACTTACGAGATTTCACCACCAAAACAAAATGATAATAATTATAATAAATACACTAAGCAAATGTCTTCTGGAAACTTCAATTACTCTTGCAACTTATTTCCGATCTAAAATAGTAACATTTTCTTGATGTACAATTTAGTTACATGATAGTTTCCTATCCGTCCATTAAGAAAATAAAATAGATCGTGATCAAACCGTCACTAGTGACCACCATTGTACCAAAATTACTTCGAATAAAATCACGTGCCAACTTTGAGTAACCATATTTGGGAATCAAAAGAATGATTTGTGACTAGGACAACGGTCAAGGTTAACTGGTTCACAATACATTATGAGAAAGAAAATAATGTAAATGATAGATTAGTCACTACTGGCCACCTAGCTTTTTTATGTGTAGGGTAACTATGATTTTATTTGAAATTGTGTTTCAAATTTAGGCCAATAAGCTTATGAATTAATATACGTGTAAACATAAACACTCACATACATACTCACGAATCAACAACACATGTACTTTTTAAAGCCCACTCCCCTAACACCAGGAGCGGATTACGAATGCACGGCCCCATGGCTGTAATTCCAACTGGGGCCCAAGATGAATGTAAATAAAATGATTGCTAGCAGCTAATATTAGACTGTAACTTGTAGGCAGAGTGTTGAAAGACAAACAACTAATTGAAGTCAATTAATTAATATAAAGTTATATGAAACCAAAATTCATTAACATATTTATTATTATTATGTATTTCAACCTACAATGTTCGTGTGCTAAGGAGCCGTTCATAAATCACGTCACTCTCCTAGGGTCGGGGGAGGGGGTCACGCATTTTTGTGTGATGGGGGGAGGGTGTGTTTAAGAAATGTAAAGTCACATCAACACGCGCAACCTTAAATAAAAGTTCCACTTAAATATTTGATTACTTGCAATTTTTTTAAAAGACGTTTTCAAAGGCAAAACACGTGTTATTATAGTAGAGTGCAGCCTTACAATATGCTCGTTTGTCCGTCGATACGACGAGGACCACTCTAGTCATCCGAGGGTTGTCTGTGCGTGCGCAGATGGCTGATGAGACCGATCCTTGCACGGAATGTTCGAAAACAGAAGGGACAAGGGACGAGTGGGACATCTCCAGGAGGGTTGACAGCATGGGCCTTTCGGGCTTGCCTATTCTTTTCTGCGGCGGTGATCCGGTTTGCCTCGCATGACCTGGCACCTTCGTGGATGGAAGAGCGCCACGTGGATCGGTCCATTGCAGCTCGTTCCCACGTGTCTGGATTGATGGAAAACGCTTTCATTGAGGCTTTCATTGTGTCTTTGAAGCGTTTCTTTTGCCCACCGTGGGACCGCTAGCCATACTGGGGCTCACCATAGAAGATTCTCTTTGGAAGTCTCTCGTCTGGCATTCGGACAATGTGCCCTGCCCAGCGAAGCTGGGTCTGCATCAGGAGGGTGAATATGCTGGGGAGACCTGCCCTGGTCGGTACCACTATGTCTGTAATTTTGTTCTGTCCCTTTATGCCGAGAATCTTCCTAAGGCTTGTTGTATGAAAGTGATTAAACACATCTTCGTATTCTTTAAATAAGCTGCTGAAACTTGCGGTGAAACATGGCTTTAGAGTGAATTGAGTTTATAGCTTTTATCACCGGCTTAATGACATCTCAGATGTTTGGCACAAAGAATTTGTTGGTGAATGATACAGCAAAGTTTAAAAGTTTTGCCATCCTCTTGTCTGACTTGTTTACAGACAAGTGTTTCAACTACACTTTGCTCACCATTCTGTGCAAGGGCGCCATCATGAATAAATCCAGATATTTTTTTTTCAATGTTAATTTAATGTTATTTACAGCACAACAAACGGAAGCAAATAAGTACGTTCCCATTTTTAGCATTTAAGACACATAAGGGCAAGTAATTGGTAAACAATAAAACATCATCGATTTCAGTCATCCTTTGACGTACTAAGAACAGCAAAATAAATCAACTTTCATTATAAATATAACTTCATTACAGAAATTATACGTCGGTCAATTAATTATTTAAGACGAGGCTGCGGGCCAATTAACATTTAAACGCGAGTCTTGTTAGGACGGCGTGCGGACTTTGGACAACCTTGCAGTATGAGGATACATTGGTATGAACTTGATGAATCGCTTAACAGGCCCATATTGTGCAACATATTGGATGATCAATGTTAACTAATCCACATGCGTAATATCGGGCGTGGAATCTACAGATATCGATAAGATTTTTAAAAATTTTGTTTCACCAACAATAATAGTCAATACTAGCATTTGTTCAGCAAGAAATTTGTCATACTGATTCGGTAGTTTCGGTAAATCAAGGAGATACCACTCCTCGTTGAGCCAAACAGTTCACTCTTGCCTTAGAATGCAAGACCACGAATACAAAGAACTTGTATAACGCTTACTATCCTTATAAAAACTTTTTTTTCCAATAATGTATTTTACTTTCAAATTGCTTGGAAAGATTATATTCAATTTGAATGGATGATTTACGACCAATTAGTGCTACAATTGCATCAAGATGTTACGTGGAGTTTCCATGACTCGAAATCACTTCATGAGCATGCTTCCAATCATTGAAGCCAGTTGTAGGCTAGCTCACTGTCTGTGACATCAATTTGCATTCAAACCAACAAACAGAGCCCCTCGTATTTGAATATCATAATCAGTTTCTATCAAACCGCTCTCCTGTTAGCGCATGAACACCTGTAAACAATGTTAAAGAACAATAATGGTGTTGTTGTGTCTCGTTCTCCAACTGTATACATTGATTCATTAAAGCCGTCTTCCTTATGTTAACATAATGATGCACCACCCTGAATCCAGTGTGTTGGCATGTTGTCGTAGATTTTTCTGCCCAAAGATGAAGATCATCATTGGCAACATAATCAAATCCAGAATCAGGCTCATTAGTCATGACTTCTTTGTTCGCTGAAATCACTTCATAATCAATATAATTTATTTATGATATTTTCAGGGACATAATTGCCCATCTTTATTATCTATATATATCTATATATATAATTCTCTTCGTGGTCGGACCCTGCGAGGCAAGCTGCAATTATGTTCAACAGAAACTAATTTTAGAAAGCAGCGCACCAAATTACTCCACCAATGCATCAAACGGTGTGCAAATTAAATATGCGCTGTAAAAAAGAAATGTTGACGTCATTGTTTTCGCTGATATTTTAATTTGTAAAAAGGGAACAATGTAAAAAGTTATAAAATACTTTGTGTACATTTCAGAAAGTTTCATATTTCGTATTTATCAAACAAGGACAAGTTAGTTGGGATTTTGAAAAAGGTGGGCGCTGTAGGCACCCTAAAAAATTGCATTTTTTCAAAATAAATAGATTTCAGCTGAACACTTCCGTCATTTTTTACGGGTGATACGCCGCGGGTCTCTCCAGAGTTCCTTCTTTTCATTCATTCACAGGCGTTTGCCCAAACCCACCCCATTTTGACAAGTGTGTCTTTCAGGAAGTCTTCACCCGTCACTAAATCATTAGCGGCGTATGCTACGCCGCGGGTCATCTAGTAAAATATAATAAGTTTGGGGGCCCTAAAATAATTGGAGGCCCCTGGCTTTAGCCCGTTCAGCCCCCCCCCTTTAATCCGCCTCGCCTAACACTTCTAAGACTTGTAATTGCTCGCTTTAGTACAAGATCCGGTTGAGATGTTCTTGTATATACACGCGTGCAATTGCGTACAAAAGCAAAGATATACTCAAATGGCAAATAGGTTTCAAACTGACATACTTAAAATCTAATACTTCATTAACAAAAGGAACTATAAAGACACGATCTGAAAATTAATTACGGAAGTTGTTGACCCCATGTTTCTCTAAAAAATATACATAAATGTCGTACTAAATTATCATATTTTTTCAATAAAGCCCCAACATATAACTTATACATTGTAAAACATAATTCATAGTGAACCTTCTTTTGTAGCCAGAGACTGAAATTTAATAGTAGCTTAGACCGCTGCCGTTGTACATATTAAGTACACACAAATTATATGATCCCTTACCTTTAAAAATGCCCATTAATTGTTTATGTGTGCTTAAATGTAGCCCTGTAACATTAGCTAAAAAGCATTCTTTCTAATAGGTCTTAGGTCATAAAGAAAAAAAAATACAATTAAATACTTATCATTACCAATAGGTAGAGTTGTGTAGATCAATTCGTCCATCTCCCAACACTGTATGTTTATGTCTTTATAATCTGTAAGAAGTCATTTCAACAAAGTGAAACAAAGTAATAAAGTGATTAGTACAAAGTTTTTTATGTAATTTTTTTTCTACTCTGTAATGAAACAACGTTATGGAATTTGATGAACGTATAATAAAAAAAATCAATTTAAAAACAGAAAATGTAACTGGCCCTTACCTTCTAACCTTATCCATATGAGGCCTTTAGATAAACTGATATCAAAACTAAAGAATTTCGTGTGTTCACTATATGTTTCACTTGGCAACCTGTGGGTAAAAAAATTGATTTTTGACGATATGATGATTTTGAGACATAAAAAAGGTAGAAAATGCATACCCATTGAAAAAGCAAATATATTTACATTCATAATGAGACCATTTAAACATTCGAACACGAAAATATGCAAACGCAGTGTTGTTGAAAATATTTACATATAAAGAGCACCATGCACATTTTTATACAGAAAGAGAAGCCAAAAACATTTACAAAAACATAATATGTTTCGTTTTTAATTTAAGAAAATAACTTAAGTGAAAGTTATTATTTTCCTAAATAAAAAAATGATAAAATTGATAATTGTAAAATACTGTTAATCGTATACAAAATATCATGCACTTAATCTTCAACAAAAACAATTTGCAATGTAATCCAAAATCAAAATTATAACGAAATGGATGGGGGTCACAAATGTGATCAGTTATAAGAGCTCCAGGGGGAAAAGTATTTTAAGTACAGTGAAAATCAAAGAAATCCAATAAGAACTATGACAATCATACCGGTGTATTGGAAATACAGCATAGCAATGCTTTTTGAAACCTAAAAGGGTGCGCTCGAAAATGAGGCGTACAGCATCGTAAAATATTTTTAAGAGAATGCGTTTACATACACATCTATAATTCCTTCAAAGCTGTTTTCTAATACATTAATATAAAAATCCGCTAAATTTCAGGAGATTAGTGTTCATATGTTATTCCTTCATTCCCTCCACCACTAACAATCATACACAAATACAAATACACACACGTACATGTACGTAAAAAATCAATGTACATATTACAACAAAGACTCACCAGTTAAAGGTGTAATTGATAGTTTTTATTTTATCAAAAGTTATGTTGATGTATCCATGAGATCTATGTGCATGTACAGTTGGTCCAAAGTCGACGTGGAGCAATGTAAAATTTAACTCTTCTTTGTTGCCATCTATCTCGCAATGTATTTCTGTGGGTCTTTCTTCTTGTACTTCCAACACAAGAAAACTTTTGTCGTACTGACTACATGTTACCGTAGCAGAAAGCCCCGGCATAATGCTAAAGACGTGTTTGTTGTCGGGTTCTGAGAATTTAAATAAGACTTTAATACTTAAAACTCGACCAAAAAGGTCTACAATAATTTAAAACTATAAAGCAACCATGGAAATAATTAACATATACGTATACTCTTTTTTTATTAACCACGTTTTATTAACTCGCTTTCGTTCCTGTGGATTTGTTTGTCTGTCCACAATTTTTCAAATCTTCCAACGTAAAATTAAACCACTTTTGACGGTCCTAGAGATCCTATTAAAATTTCAGATCGATCGAATGTACCATTGTGAAAGTATTGAACTTTTTAGTATATCTATATATAAGCATCTGTACCGTCTGCTTTTGTTGACCACATCACCGTGTTTTTAAAACGTTGGGCGGGCGCTTATGAGGTGTTTGGTATACAAAAATAAAGGAAAAAAATATTTTTAAGACCACGTTTTTGTAAGTGGACTATAAAGATTAAAATAAATAGAGGTAAAAAAAAAGATTTTTAAAAATCACGTTTCTATTAGTGTACTAAAAAGAAGAAAATAATGTAAAACTAATAAGTTCAAGTACATTCATATAATATGACTAAAGACGTGGGGCGGATGTTTGATATCAAAATTAAAGATGTGTAATTAAGAAGGCAATAAAGATATATATAAGTGAGAGAATGAGTGAACTGCATATGTAAAACATCATAAGCGCCCGCCCAACAGTTTTTAGTCATATTATATGAAAGTGCTTAAACTTATTAGTTTTAAATTATTTTCTTCTTTTTAGTACACTTATAAAAACGTTGTTTTTAAAATATTTTTTTTACCTCTATTTATTTTTCTTTATTAAAGTTTAGATAGCGATTATAGAAATTTTCGTTTGCTAGTTTGTTGTCTATGTTAAATTCAGTTTAAATTTTGTTAGTCAACATGGAATATGTGGTTTTAAATATAATAGCTAATTAATTATAGAAATATGATGATTTATTTCAAAAATTTAAATTGTCAACTTCAATAAAATTATATTTTGCCAATGGCTAAGTAGTATAATATCTAAAAAAGACGCCCATTGACCAATATACATAGTTTCCGTCATCTGTATGGTTGTAATGGTTGTAATGTCATGCTGTTTCTAATTTTAGAAAGCAGTGCACCAAATTACTGCACCAAAAATAACACTTTTCGAACGTTCCGCATAAAATTGTTCAATATGATAATAAATGAATCAAATAAAAATAAATCAAATAAATGAAAGTTCTGTATTATATTAACTTGCTTTTTAAGTTTAATTGATCGGACTATCTGAACATTTGTTTATAATTCTTTGACGTGACAGTTCAGTGCACGCGTTGACGCCGACGGTCGATGTTCACACCCCTTCCATCCCTGCGCCCGGTTTTAAAACCAGGGGAGATAATTCTGTTTCAGTCTGTAAATGTCGCATTTAAACATAATCACTAAATTTAGTTATGTCTCATATATAAGGGATTTATAGTCAAAAACTTTGTTTTTACATCTATTTATTTAATCTGATGTGTATTTAGTTTGAATACTTCCGTCATTTTTGACGGGTGATACTCTAGTTTGCTACTGATTTCCTTACCCCACGTTCGTAATTTATTTTATTTTAAATCATTGACAAAATTTATAGTAGTAATGTTTACTAAATATAATTTTAAAAATTAAATATCCGAAGCGAACAATATTGACTGGCTTTAATAAATACTAGTGGTGTACCGGATTTCGGCTCCGGCAAATTCGGAATCCAGCCATCTTTACAAATCTGGCTCCGGCTTCGCCTCCGGCAGAATTTTACTTCATGAAACCCGCAAAATCCGGCTGGCCGTTAAAGCCATAAAATATATATAAATATAATAGCTCCGGCTCCGATAAATCCGGAATCCGGCCATTTTTACAAATCTGGCTCTCGCTCCGGCTGGAAGAATCCGGTACACCCCTAATAAATACATATACGAAAGTAAATATTTGAAAATGAATGTGCTTGAATAAGATAACTCTGACAATACCATGTATTTCTGGAAAAAAAAATTTTCTCCAAGCAGAAAAAATGAAAACGGAAATGTTATTATATTTTCAAGATTACTGTGTGGTATTCATTATTACCTTTCATTTTAATCAGCCCATCCCTTAATAACTTCTTTTTAATGAGTTATTTATAAATCATGAATACTGATTGATTTTTTGAAAATTCTTTTTATGTTGACAAAATTACGGAAAATGTTTGAGCACCACTATTTAATTTCAACTTATCAAAAAATACTTGCCGTTAAATAAATTGAATAACGCCACACTATGTACCGCTTGTTTTGTTTGTTGTTGTTGTTTTTTACCTGTTACCGTCACACTGTTTTCGCCTTATGAAATCTTTTACCAGGTGCTTTAGCAATAATTCAATGATATTTTATTTATCAAAATAAAAACTACTCACTAATCGGTACACACTCCATATTGATGTCGATTCGGTTTGGTAAGGTGAAATAACCATCGCAGGTAAAATTTACAGCCAGCCATTTACCGTTAGACAAGAAACATCGATTTTTCCCATTACAATCTCTTTGTAAGGCTTGTCTAAGTGCGATGTCACTTGAACTTTCCGTGTTGATTTCGCGATAGCAGTTTTGGATTTGCTGGAAAAAAATATATATGATCGTACAAATTAATAGATTTTCAATTTGAAACGTTATCAATATATTCAAACTTGCACAAATTCAGTGATTAAAATTTCTTTTCATTTAATGATACCATAAAATATGGTACTATTTATTATTCACGTGCTTCTTTTATATATCAATAAAAATGAAAGTATGAATGTTATGTATGGTGTACTTCACCATTCTTCAGATCGCCATGAAACTTTGGGAAATTCTTGAGTAAGCTCCTGTGATAGTAACTGGTAAAATAATCTTAAAACCTACTTATATGACAAATTAATTAGTTTAAATGGTAGCTACTCGTTAATTGGATTGATTGTGACCAAACTTGGTATATAAAAAAAACCCAGATTAAAATATTTTTGTTAGTTGAACTCTTAATGTCCATTTGTTCGGTTCCGAGGACCCTAAATGTTTTTTTCATAAACGTTTATATTTTATTTCCCATTCCATTTTACACGATATTGTAAAATATTGATAGATATATCAAGTTTGATCCAGATTGTTTTATGCTTTTATTAGTAATATACATATTACTTTATACCTCCGATCATTAGATAATTTGGGAAAGTGTTGAATATATTCCCGCATAGGTATTTGGCATATAAAATTTTAAAAATAATTATAAAGAACCTGGGGCTGAAAGTGTCGTTTTTTTTTCCTTTATGAGCTATATTAAAAGTCTTTTGAACATTGGGGAGACCAAATGTTTTGTAAACTCTTAAGACTTTATTCCCCAATCAATTTTACATGATCTGGAAATATTGATACATATCTGAATCATGATCCACGTTAAAATCTGCAGGGTTTTTAGCTTTACATTTTGCAACGTTTGGACACGGGTGGGGGGATATCCGTTTGATTTTAGTTACATTAGTTTATAATTATTGTTTTTTTCACACGTTCACCATGAAACTTTGGGAAGTTATTGAGTGCACACCGGAAAATACAAAAAATACAACTTATTGGTGGCTGGGGTCCAAAAAAGTCGGCTACATAAGCAATATATAAACATTAGCTTTTTGGTAAATGGATATATTTATTCAAACTTGGTACATAAATACTTGACGGCCTGAATTAAGGTACTATAAAGCATTGAAAAATCTAATTTCCATTCCATCCCCTAAATATTTCTTTTTTCGAAAAATTGTATAATTTATTCCCAATAACATTGATTAAAATCTTGAAAAATATTATCACACATATTCATCTTGATCCAGATTGAATTATTTACAGGCGTTCAGAATTTTAAATATTGCGCCGTTTTTGGATGTATGCTTTTGCCTTAAAACTTTAAAGTCATTACTTTCTGAAATACGCTTTTTAAACATCATTTTATGAAAGCAATCGAAGGGAATTTTTGAGTATAATAAAAATTACCACTCAGTGGTTTCTTTGAATTTCCTATCTTCTCAAATCGTTGCCAGTCAGCTAGTTTGTATATGTAATTAAAATAAGAATATTTTTGTTTTCATTCTATATTTCAAAATAAATAATATTTATTGTTTTTCAAAAATTTACAAATTCAAAAATACAAATTAGAATTTAAACGTTAACAATTTTAATAGAACATGCAGAATTTTTTTTTAAATTATTTCATGTAGCTAAATGAAAAGGAAAAAACGCAATATATTTTAATAAATAATGAAATATTTTCTATTTCTATTATTTGTAAAACTTTTTTCATAATTTATATTTCAATTTTTTTTAAAACAGAAAAGTCTTGTGTCTACAACTTTGACATTTGCTTTAGTAACACTTTCAGTTGTGTAAAATTAAAAGTGAAAACATTTGTTTCTCTAGTGCTAGCACAAGTTGGTTGTTCAGATATTTTATCTTCCACTGGCCAAGTTAAGAACGATAAATTATAATCTAATTTAAAGTTACTTAACGAACGTTTTTGCAGCAAAAAACAATTTCTTTACATGAAACTCAATTAGTGTTTATCCACCTCTCACAAAGGCTCGTTACAACAGCACACATTTATTTTTCATTCCCTGGGGCCTATGACTATATTAATTTTAAGTTCGCCATTTCATACGCAGAATCCTAACAAGCATTTTTAAAATTTAGCGAAACAAAACGCTGTAAACGCGTTCGTAAGAAGTTAAATAACCTTTTTGTACAGATAGGGACGATTTTATAGGGTTTTTAAAATTAACTTTCTCTTTCACCCGACCGACGTAGTTAGGGAATGTGATGATATTTAGCAACATTGTAAATGTACAAATTGGTTTAGTGTTCGATTTACTTGGAAAAATAGCTAAAAGCACCCGAAATGTTTGAAGTATTATATAAATTTCCAGAATTTCCTCCTCATTCACACATACATTTGGACACGTTCTACGTTGAACAGCAAACTTACCTGATTTTTATAGATTATTCTATCAATCAAAATTCCTTTTCCTTCATCATTTTTCTGACATGGCTCACTCTCAAATTCAGGCGGTATAGTCAGATTTACAACATTCGATGGTGGAATGTATACACTAAAAAACTTTGCGTCTGCAACAATCTTTTTCACTGAAAACATATGCATTTAAAATAATTTCAAGTCGGTTTCTTTGACATAAAATACTATTTAGAATTATCACTATTAATAATTTTAACATATATACGGGATTTAAATTTTATAGTTATACTAAATCTATGTCATGACTATTAATGCCAATTTAATTTTAAAATATATTAAACCCATTAAGAATCATGGTCTAAACGAAATGAATATTCAAATGAATTATAATTGTAACTACCACATACCTGAAAAACACGACCGCAGAATAAAGAAACTGCCAACAAAAATTACTAGGTTGCTTGAGCCAAAGGAATTCATGTTATGAGCCGGAATTCTAGTGAACAAGTGGGTTGTTGTTATTAACTATACTCTTAGTGTACTTTACTTAACTACAAGGTTGATGAAACGAAATGCGCAGTTAAACACACATCTTCACATCATGAAGCAAACGGATTTCCTAAGATGTTAGCACTTAAGTCCGTCTCTCGTGTCAGTGTATACACAGTGGCGTAGTGAAGGTCGAGGGGGCAAATGCACCGGGCGGCACTTTGCCATGGCGGCAAATTCCTAGTCATTATTTAGTTTCTAAAAATGATAATTTTAAAAGAAACAAGAGTTTTTTAAAAATCGAAATTAAAGAAAGCCAAATAAGAAATTAATGAAAGAAATAAAGGAACTATCCGAAAGCATGTGAACGTTTTAACTGCAAAAATTTCAAACTCCTTATGGGATATAAATTCTTCTGATACTATTATAACTGTAATAAAAAAACAGAGGCTAAATTAGTATGAAAACGTGCCACTGATGTGGTGATAAATTCATTGATTCCTAAAATTTGACACCCACCCCTGTTGAAAAATTTGGGGGGGGGGCGCTAAATTCCTCGTTGTTAATTAGCTAATTGTTAAAACGTGAAAATAAATTTTGTTAAAAGAAAAGCCAAGATACAAAATCAAACTAAATTAAGAAATATATTAAAATACGAGAGCGCTTCTAATGCCAAAACTTCAAACTCCATATAAATCATAAGTCTTTTGATATAAATGTTACTTAGCTGGAAAAAATAGGGGCTGACAGTATGACAATAATTTGCAGGTATATGTACTTGATTCAAGTTTGATTTTAACGTAAGTAAACTACTGGACAAAATTGTTGGCATATTTATATGGCTTATATTAATTTTAATGTATTTTGTTTTGTGGCATAAACAAGAATAATGGAAACAATTAATAATCTAGTGGAATTAAAACTTGGCACAAATAATTACAAAATTGGGGGGGGGGCAAATTCTTCGTTGTTAATTAGCTAATTGTTAAAACATTAAAATAAATTTTAATAAAATAAAATAAAAACCAAGATAGTTACTCAATAAGTACTCAACATTACCAAAGTTTTTAACAAATGGAAAGAATCAGAAATTGGACTATAGACTATTAATGTTAGACCGACGATTATTTGTTGTAAAAGAGAAAACAAAGTTGCAAGAAATTCTTGTTAGAATATTAGACATTATTAAATCCTGGCAAAATTGAATGTGACTTTTTGAGGTCACAGAGAAAGCAATACTGTTGCGAATAAAGTCAATATTCTGGAACAAATTCATTAACTTGCAAAGTACGTTCGAGCATGGAAATACCTATTGCTTCTACAAGCAAGGCATTAAGACTTCGGGACACAAAATAGTAAATATTCCATGATTCCAATATTTTGAGGTTGCCCTGTAAGCTATAGAACTGAAAGATGCAGACAAAAAGCTCAACACACTAACAGACGCAGTAACTTTGCTAGTCACAATGAAATCTTTTTATTTTCAAAGTTATATTTTAAAAAAGACCAAAATTCTTTACAAACGTATAGTGCACAACAAAAAAATGTCTTAGCAGTGGCTACTCACAGAGAAACTAATTGAATGGAATACTTAATGGATGCTTTGACATTTGATAAAATTTATAATAATAATAATATATTGATTATTTATATAGCTATGTATCCCAGTAAGGAACTGGACTCACTGCGCTTTACATAAAAGAAATAGCATACCTATAAGTATTAAATTAACTTTCATATCATAACAAACACAAAAATTACAGTACATTATACATAAGCTACGTTAATCATTTACAATAAATGTTGTTTCATTAATTTTGAGAATACATTTTGAAAAGATGTGTCTTAAGTTCAGTCTTGAAGGACTTGGTTGTTTGAATACTACGTATGTGTAATGGTAAAGAATTCCATTGTTTGGCTGAACAAAAAGAGAACGACCTTTCACCAAATGTTTTGGTGCGTGTCGTAGGAACAGAGAGAACGCGTGTGTCTGCAGAAGATCGTAGCTGGCAAGTGGGTGAGTAGACCGACAAAAGTTCAGTAAGATACGATGGGCATGAGTCCGAAAAGAAGTTGTGACAGAGAACGGCCAGTTTGTAATCAATACGGGCTTGTATAGGCAGCCAATAAAGTGAGCGAAGAAGTGGAGTAACATGGTCATGTTTTTTTGCCTTGAGCACCAGTCTGGCAGCTGAATTTTGTACTTTCTGTAGTTTTTCAATGCATTGTTTTGGCGCACCTCACAGAAGAGAATTTCAGTAATCCATACGAGCTAGTACAAGAGCACAGACTAGAGTTTTTGTTGCACTAACTGTTAAGTAATTACGGATTGAGCTGATCTGACGAATGGCGGTGTAGGCAGAGCGACAGATGTGATTGATGAAGTTGTTAATAGACATGTTTTCAGAAATAATGTAGCCAAGATTCCTAGTCGATGTTGGGAACAGAATATCAAAACTGGCTACGTGAATTGACTTCGGAAGAGACAAAGTACTGCGTGATTTATTGTTGCAAAATAGAAGTGCTTCAGTCTTGTCATCATTCAGCTTGAGTTTGCTTAACGTCATCCAAGACTTTACCTCACCAATGCATTCTTGCATCAATTGGACAGCGGAGTCCATATTAGAGGGATCAGTGTGAGTATATAGCTGAGTATCATCTGCAAATGATTGGCTTTTAACTAAATGCTTTTCGAGCAGTAGAAGTAGTGGCTTTGTATACAGTACAAAAAGTACCGGACCCAAAACAGAGCCCTGAGGCACACCATAAAGCAAGTCAGCTCTGTGAGAGATACAGCCATCTACTGATACTACATGTGATCTGTTAGATAAGTATGATTGAAACCAAGCCAGAACTTAGCCAGAAATTCCAAAATAATTTTGCAGGGTTTTCAACAGTGTTTGATGGTCGACAGTGTCAAAGGCTGCACTAAGATCTAAGAGGACCAATATAGAAATTTTCCCAATGTCCAGTGCTAGTAGGAGGTCATTTGTTACCTTCAACAGGGTGGTCTCTGTGCTGTGAGAAGGTCTGTAGGCCGACTGATTAGGACTTAGAAGATTGTGGTCATTTAGATAAGAAAAAAGTTGTTTTAAGACTAGTTTTTCAATTACTTTCGACAAAAATGAAATATTAGACACAGGTCGATAGTCCTTTAAATTGTTTTGGTCTAACCCTTGTTTTTTCAGCAAGGGTTTTATAATAGCAGATTTACATAATGAAGGAAAGGTGCCAGATTTTAGACTTTCATTAACTATATTAGTTACTGCTGGGAGTAAGAGATCTAATGACTCAACCAATAGTGGAGTGGGGATGGGATCAAGAGGGCAGGACGTTGGCTTAGATTTTAGAATAATACTTTTGACATCATTTTCCGTAACAGGCTGGAACATGTCAAAGCTTGACCTCACAGCAAAAGGAGGAGATAAATCATGAGGTGGCAACAACGTTCTGTCAAGTTCATCACGAATTTTAGCAATTTTGTTGATAAAAAAATTACAATATACATCTGGTTGCTGATGCAGGGGATACACAGAGGGAATGACCACAGCTTTACCACTCCCTCTGAGGTTATTGCATATGTTAAATAGCTGCCTACTAGTACTACTTGTGATTATTTTATTATTAAAATATGATGTTTTTGCTTGATGTACAATATTAGTAACACATCGCTTGGCAGCGGAATAAATTTGCTTATTGACGACAAGTCTCGACTTCAACCAAGTCTTTTCTGCTATACGTCGAGCTTTCTTGGCGCGTCGAAGTTCTTCCCTTATTGTTGAATACCACGGAGCTGATCGTGTTGACTTGACATTGTGGCGGGTGACAGGGGCATGTAAGTCCAGCACAGAGAGTAGTGTACTATTCAGTTTATCCAAAGTGGGGCAGAGGTCAGGGGACACGGCCACACTTAGATCTTGCCGGAAGGCGTCGCGATTCATGGCACGCAGATTGCGAAGGTCCCTGAATTTTGTGGGAGGAGGGGGGGCAATCACCCTAAGTTCACAAATAACATAAAAGTGATCTGAGGACAGCTCTTCTGTTACGATTGCGGATTTGACAAGGCAATCGTCAGGTCTGTGCAATACCCAATCAATTATATGTCCTCTATTGTGGGTAGGTTTATCAATAATTAGATCAATGTTGAATGAATCCAAAAGCTCAACCATCTTTGCTGTCATGGGATTCTGCGGTTGATCATAATGAATGTTCATGTCACCTACTATCATGTAAGTGCCAGGCAGAGTGTTGGCATGGTCCAAAAGTTCCTGGAATTCCTCAAGAAATTTGGCATCTGTTAATTTATTTTTTTTGCTCGGAAAGACACGGTAGATGCACATAAATTGGATGATACGATGGGGCACTGACAATGTGATTTGAACTAACTCAAAGGATGTGTGGGCAAATTCGAATTCTGTTACAAATGAAAGCTCTTGTGACAGCGTACTTCTGTTGACAGCAGCTAGGCCTCCACCTCGAGTGGCACGTGGAAATGATCGAACAGAATAGCCAGGCGGAGCAATATCAGCACACTTTCCCTCATCACCAGTTTGTCGAAGCCAGGTCTCCTGAATAAACATGATGTCTATCTGCCTGTCCATGATAAATTCGCATACAGCGGTACGTTTGTCACATGGACCAAGTGACTGAGCGTTAAATGACGCAATGCAGAGATTTCTTTCTGTATAGTTGGGAGACGTTTTGATAGGTAAAACATTTGAAATGTTATAAGAACGTTGATGGCTGTCTACACCAACATGAAAATCAGAGTTAGGTCTTTGTTTGGAAATAATGACAGGGATTCATCTCTGTTTTCGTTTCCCACCACGAGATTTACGCTTCCGAGGAAGGTTTCGGCCAATACACAGATCTTTAAGTATACACACCAGTTCAGATGTTATGCGTGTATGCTTCGTGTTCATTGATAAAAGGAAATTTCGTGTGTAGTGTAATGGTCGCCTACCTGTGTGCTGTCGGGCATTGCTATTGTTATTGTCCGCTTCGTGGGCTTGTCCGAACGTTGATCGTAAGAACAAAGATGGCTGACATTGTAGTCGGACAAAGACGTTGATCTGAGGACAGCTCTTGCAAAGAAAAACAGCCAAAAAATAAACAATCCAACATTTTGAGAAATGAAAAAGGCAGCTCGTCCAAAACAGGGATCCATAAAGAACATCCTGATCCAGAAATAACAATAACAAAACAGTCCAATACTTAAGAAATTCACAATTAAATAGGAGCTCGACGCTATTCATGCCTATTAGGCGTAGCCTCGTTCTCGGATAATTTATGTTGAGACTTCATTATTTTAATCGAACCTTCCAATCAAAGAACAAGAGAGCAAATTTTTGATGATCTAAGCAAATATGTATCGATGCTATGTAGAATAAAAGTTAAGAAAAAAATTGGTTTCTTCATAAGATCAGATTAGTGTATAAATTCGCGTGAGCCTTTGGCAGTTATATAGAATTTAGAATACAAACATGATTTTTGGACACCAGCTAATCTACTGGATTTTGAAATTTTGTCTTCAAATTAGAGTATTCAAAATATCCCACATGACATAGTCAGGCAAGGAATATGTTCACCCTGTGAATAAAAAAAAATGAATTCAAGACTAAGTGGTTTATTTAAGTTCATAAAGATATTTAGGCTCGAAGTTACCATGCCTAAAATAATATAATTAATTGCTTACAAACAATGCTTACAACTGTCTTAAGTACTGCAAGGTTTTAAAAAGGCTTCTATCAAATTATTTTAATTTAAAAAATTAATGACGATTAATTACGAATACATAAATATTGTCTAATCTATTGCTATTTTGGCTATTGAGCATGCCATGCCTGAAAACATTGATACATGAAAGATTGAGCCATGAGGAAAAACATAAAACCCTATTTTCATTAAAGAAATTAAGCCTTTCTTTGTAACATAAAATATATAGTGTTCTTATTATTACTTTCTAATTACTTTTGTTTACTTTATAGCGTTAACATATTTTTCGAGGGGGGGGGCGGCAAATTTGGTTTCTGCCCCGGGCGGCACATACCCACGCTACGCCGCTGTGTATACACTTTTGCTTGCAATATAATTTGCATTTTCGTGTTGGTAATCTTGGCCTTACTCCGACCAAGTGTCAGTGTAGCAGGAACAATGCGACCACGCGTGACATCTGATGTTCTTCTTTCCCCATCTCTATTCAGAGACGTATAAAGTCAGTGGTCCACACTAGGATATTTAATTGTAGCAGAATTGAAGGGTGGTATTTTAGGCCAATTACATGACATTTCATCTGAGGGGCGTCAAAATGTTTTTTTTACAATTTTCTTATAAACAAATAAACTAAGTGTTTTAAAATGGTATGCGATATAACCCTGATCATATCGGTAAAAGCCATCCTAAGGGAATACATATTAACAAGAAAAAATCAACAAGGAAGAGAAAGACAAGAGTGACAGAGAAGGCGAAGGGCAAGAGATTCCCGTTAAACGCCATTAATTCCGCAGAATCATATAATGGATTTTTAACTTTGGCAAAGCAGAACGAAAATTTAACGCATCAAACGTGCTCGAATGAAGTCATGAAGTCAAATAATCTAAGTTTGCACAGATAAGGGGAATAATATTAGTTGTTTTTTTTTAAATATTAGTATTAACGTATTCTTTGACAGACCGACGTAACCCTTATGGATTTTGATGATAACTAGCGCCATCGTAAACGCACAACTTGGTTCTAGTGGTCGATTTAAGGGGACACAACTGAAGCAAATTTCCCGAAATGTAGGAGATATTGGACGAATTTTCTCTCTTTTCTTTCTAAGTCTCACATGCATCAGCACACTTCCCAGGTGCGTCTGCAAACTTACTAGATATCTATAGATTATTCTATCGATCGAAATTCCTTCTCAGATTTCATCCTTTAACAAACTACAGACTCATAGTCAGCTGAGATGCCTACACATAAAAAAAAATTCATCTGCAACGATCTTATTTACAGTAGATATATAAATAAATGTAATTCCCTATACCTTAAAAAACATAGTTTAATCATAAAGTGCGATTTAAAATTTTGACTATTATCTTTCCTTTACAGTTGTGTTTCAATGTGTATTTATAAAAAGTTCATGTGAAGAATTTTAATCTCCTGTTTGTAACTATAAAAGGTAAGATCAAATGAATTTTAGTATTCGTTACCTTCACCTACATGATACCTGTAGTAAATTAACGAAAGGATAAAGAAACTGTCAAGTAAAATTACTAGGGTTGCTTATAAGCAAAACTTGCTCATGTTATGAATTGCACTTTTTTGGAAGTTATTTTTTTTTAAAAATAAAATATGTAAATAAATCAAACGCTTGTCCGTCTGTTATCACATGCCGATTGGTGTTAATTTAAAATTACAATTTTCATTTTGAAAAAGATGCATATTAATCATAGGGTTGGTTTGTTTTGCGTACATACTAGTAATTATATTCCGGGAACGCCAGAAATGCCTCTGCTAATACGCCGATATGATCCACACATGATGTACCCGTGATAAATGATGATTTTAAACAGGAAATCCTACATTAATTTATTTTAAATATCTAAAGGTGACCTTTTTTGCAATTGTCGGACTTAATTCAGAAATACCTGCCTTAATATTTAATTAATTAAAGCAAAATGTATCTACCAAATTGACATTATAAACTTTAAAAATTTATCAGCACGCTAGAAGTTGAATTTTTCAAAAATATTTTACTGCACTAAATTACTTATGTTGAAGCTGGACATGGAGAACTGAATTAGAGGCAGATACAAAAAAGATTGTGCACAGCTGGGGACAGCTGGAGAGACATGATCAAGACTGGGATGCCTGGAGAGACTATAATGTTTGTGGCCTATGCCCCAGATTGGACGACAGGCGATGATGACTATGATGATGGTATTCACGTTACTTGGATATTTTTATACAAACATCATGTGATCCTCGCCATCGAATTAATTAACACTGGTTGTATCAATTATTACTGGTTGAATTATTAATTTTAAGGGGCGGCAAAATTACTTTGACACCGCACCCCGTGCGACTTCACACCTAGTTACGGTGGTGTCTCTACTTCTCGAAACACATACATTCAACAGGAGTTAATGCTTAAATCGCTGATTCGAAATTTAATGTACTTAAATAATAAAAACAGTAATTTATGTATTTCGTAGTTATGAAGTTATTTAAAAGTACAATTCAACGTGAGTAAATTTATAAATTTGTGACTCGAAATTTAATTTATTAAAATAATTCGTAGTCATGAATTTGATGTAAAGGACAATGTAAAGCCGTGTCATGTCAAGGAACACGTGGGCAGGCTCTCTAAATCCCTTGACTCTATCATTAAGTCACACTAAGAAATATTTTAAGAATTCTATGTCACGCTAACTTTGTGAGCAGTGAAATAAAGCGCATTAACGATTTGTTTGTACATCCGCATACTTTTTATCTTATACATTATAGATATTTTTAGGATTATTGCGTATTGCGTGTTCTATGTATAGTCAATTTGGTCCATCTTAATAAATTTTCGTCATTTAACTATCAAATTTCTCATTAAACCTCTTTGCAAACTTTAATATTTTTCTCTTGGAATAAGACCAAATTTTCCGAATTGGAGCTGCTGGAAATTAATACCAAATAAATAAGAGAAAAGAAAGAAAATTATTTTTAGCTAGTGGTAGTGCCCCCACATTATATAATTTGTAATCTGAAATCCTTCATCCTGCTTTTGTTGCTCTTTCTCAAAATAAAGTTTGTGGGTTTAAATGTTTAATTTTAACCTGTTGTTTATGTATCTGATTTTTAAAAAATATCGTTTAATCCTTTTTATTGAGCAACCTACGAAAATTCCGTCTATTGTACCTTCTTTACATGCAATTTTTGAAGAAAAAAAATCAAATAATTTGATTATCTATAATAATCTATATTAATAATATCTTATATATATTAATAATATCGTGTATATTTATACTTGAGACAAGAATACAAGGCTTGGTGGAAGAAAGGAAATAAGCAATCATGTAAACAAGTTTTGAATGTTACTTTGAACTCTACGCAACAAAACAACAATCGTGTTAGCAAGAAGCCTTTTCAAAGTGATAATAAAACAAATTACTCAAACTCATAATAGTAGCTGCATTTATAATTCATGCGTTGACAAAGCGTTGATAAAAATTAAAAAACATTTTAAAACATAAATGTATAATTTCATAAAAGTGTTAGGTAAAGAAGGAACGTACAATTTGTTAGTTATTGGTGACTGTCTCACGGAGAAATACTGCTGCTGAGTCTCACGACTGCTAGTATGGCTATGGCCAGCTGGATGATAACACATGGGGTAACTAGTGCCTCATACATTGTAATTCGGGGCTGAACAGACACTGAATTCGTGAGTTTTGTGTGGCTAATCTCTTATTACTTTACTTAAATACGTTCAACTCAATATATGTATAGCTAAAATACAACATATAATAATGCATTTAAGAAGTTAAAAATGTAAGTTCTCACGAGAAAATTAAATTTCTGCTTTGAAATAATATACCTTGAGAAACTGCAGGATTACCATTTATATATATATATATATATATATATATATATAATATATATATATATATATATATATATATATATATATATATATAAAATAAATAGCATCTTTCCGTCTGTGAGAGCGATTATGTTTGTAATTTGCAGCTCATGGTGTGGCTGATGAGACCGATCATCAGTCTCTTCTGCATGTCACACATACGCACAGCCATAGCTGCCTATACCCTGCATGTTATTGTTAAACTGTTTGATGATGTTAAGCAGACGTGTAGGGCTACCAACAACAAATAGGGGTAAATTAATCATTGTATAAAATATGTACAATTTACAATTTGTAGCTAATTCCGTTTGTCTACTATCGGTAAAAGTATCGACAATATAACGTAACGAGGCTTCGCTTTAGAGTAATAATGTGAGGAATTTATCGAATTTATTGACTTAATGTTGCAATAAATGTCGTGAAAAGTTTTGTAAGTGGAGAATCTATATATATAATTCACCAAAGCGAGTATGTGCAAACAAGCATGACGAATGACCCTCGCTGGGGTCGACCGATAACAGTTGGCAAGCTTTGTGGGATGAAAAGAAAAAAAAAGGGGGGGGGGACAACAATGCTCCTTGCGTTCACTTGCGTTGTGCCTTCACAGAATAACATATCATTTTTAGTGTAGTGGTTATCATGTCCGCCATGCTCGCGGAGAGTCCTGGGTTCAAGCCTAAGCGGGAATTTTTTTTTAATTTTAAAAATGATAGTTCCGGCCCGTTCTTTTCCTCCTTTTTTTGCGAACATGACTAACCCTCGCTAGGGTCGGCCAATCACAGTTTATGGGTTTATGGTAGGCAAAAGATTTTAATAAAGGGGAGGGGCAGGTAACAAAAACCGCAGTGCACATGTCTCCACATTTAATCGCTTTTTATTCCATTACTTCGTGCTGCTGTTTGTGTCCGTTCTCTCGACCCCCCCCCCAGTTCTTTGCACTATCTTTGGTGAGCAAGTCTGCGGCGTATGCTACGCAACGGGTCGTATCAAGTTGAAGTTAAATTCTATATAGATGAGAAAATTGTAAATAAATATTAAAAAATTAATCATGGCATTAGCTTTCCTTGTTGATATTTCAAGTTTTTTTTTAATTTTACAGAATAATTAAGTTGAAGATGTGCCTTCTTTATGGCACCAATTTCGGCGATTTTTTTTCCACAAATTTTAGGGCTGCATTTACTAATGGTTATCTTTCAAAATAGTGAGTATCTTTTTCTCTTATGTCAACGTTATTTTTAGCTGTGTAGATAATGCGCTGCATAGTGCATAGTCTTTGACATCAAGAAATACTAGAAAGTAATAAAGACTGTCCTTATACACTTTTTTTTAAATAGCTATAACTAAGAACAGCACGACAGGAAAGTATTAACATGTTTGTTCAATATAATACGCACCGCGACACTCTAGCACAAAAATGAATATGCCACATACATATAAATAGAGATTATTTTTAAAATTCATTAATTTATGTACAGTACATTCGATCGATCTGAAATTTCGATAGATCATTTTTATCGTCGGCACGAGTCTTCCTGCAAAATTTCAGCTCACTAGCATACGAGAAAGTGGGTGACCAGACATATACGCACAAGACAATCGCGCACACGACAAACCCGCACAGACAATTCTGCAATGACACAAATGCGCACAGGACAAACGCGAACACCGATGGTTACGCACATGGACAATGGCGCACACCGACAAATGTGGACACCAACAATCGCGCACAGTGATAAATGCGAACGGCTACATAAGCGCACAGTGACAAATGCGCACATCGAAAGTTATATACAGTTTATGTACCTTAAAATAGATTTAAATAATAATTTAGTTTGATAAAAAATAATTATAAGCATAGTAAGCGGTTGACGAGAGAAAAATGAACCGATGATTATGTCTGAGACAACACAGATCATGTATTTACATTTAAAAAGAATTAAAGGGCAAAAATAAATAATTAATAAAATAATTCAAAAGGAAATTCTTTTAAAATTATTAAAAATCCTTTTAATTAAGAAATTATTAGTATTGCGTCTTATTTAAATTTTAGTTAATGCCTTGTTTGACCATGACTATGGCTGGGGCTAGGGCTAGGGATTTTTCTTAAGACTATAAACACTAATAAAAAATGTTATGATTTAAATGATCGGTTTTTAAAACATTGAGATCAATCTAGACATCGGGTTAAAAATAGATGGTATTTTTTAATGTCTCCTAAACTTATTATTTATAATATTATAATGACAATGGCTCAAAGGCATTTTCATCATATTTCATGAATAATGAGAATCGTGACCCATATTTATTTAGGATACAATGTTGTCATAATGAATTCTAATTTTGTTTGCAGCTTCAAAGAAATAAATTATAAAATTTAAACGATTATTTTATTCTATTATAACATGAGTTTCAAAAATAATATTTAAAAAGGTTACTGTTAGATAATTTGGATATGAATATGAATAAGTAATATGCCTATTTTAAAAGTTATGTATTGATATATATATATATATATATATATAATTAATTTCTGATAAAATCCTGATTATTTTGTAAGCCATCTGAGCTATACCAATAAATTAAAAACGAAAATAGGAATCAGCCACTGAGTTAACATTTATTTAAAGTTAATTGCTTGTAGTTGTAGTAGTAGTTGACCTAGTTATAGAAGTAAACCCTTTTTTTCAACTAATCATAAAGACTAACATCTCTAAATTGCTATCTATTCGTATCATGATGTGGTGAACAAATTCATTAAATTAAACAGAGATATATTTATAGTAGTTTTCTCTTTCTACTTTAAACTTAATAGTATTGATTAGTATGGTAGGATTATTATTTAATGCATTGATCATTAAAATTTAAAATTATTTTAAAAAATCAAAGATTTTGTAACTTTTAGCATTGCTTTAACTTTAACGTTAGCTTAATCAAAATACAATTATCAAGTTATTTGTTTTGTTTTGATATCTATTAAAGGCTTTTATTGGAGAAAAAAAGAAATTCATAGAACTTTTTTCTATACCTCTCTATAAAAAAATAACATTAAAAAAATTATGTTTTATAAAAGTCGAAGTCTTAATTTTTTATTGTGTTGTATTCGTCGTTGAGCATATGAATTGACAAATTGGAAACTTTATCTTTTGAAATAAAAATTGTATAATATTTCACAAGGCAACAAATTTAAAGACAAATTTACATAAGGAAAGAAGGTTTTTAAAAATGCAAACAATACATTATATCATTTTAACGCGGTGGTCGAGTGGCAGCGCGCTCGACTGGCGTACCGATGGTCACCGGTTCGAATCCATGTGACGGCAAGGATTTGTTCCCTGAGTCACCCAGCTCCGAATGGGAACCTAACACTAGTTAGGCGGCTGGGTAATGCGTGGAACCCACAAACCTGTTGCCTGTGAACGCTGCGTCACTTGCCAACAGATCATCTGTCCTGGTCTGTGGACGCAATCATCTTCTGCATAGAAGGAGCGTCTGTATAGATAAGATAAAGATAAGATAAGATAACAATACCTCCAGTTCTATAGATGTTAGAAGGATGATTTTTTTGTGTAAATCTTATTTATAGATATGTTTTTCTAAATGATGTATTATATTATACTAGTAACAAAGCCCGCCCAAGGACGGGAATAAGTGTAGGGTGACCTGTGAAGTTTATGGACGCTGTGTTTTGGTAGTTGTTACGCAGAAGCGTTTGAAGGACATTGTCGGCAAGGGATGTGGACAACAACAACATCAAAAACAACAACAGCAACAACAGCAAAAACAACAAAAACAACAACAACAACAGCAACAACACCAGCAACAACAGCAACAAAAACAAAACAACAACAAAACAACAACACAACAACTACAACAACAACTGCAACAACAACATCAAAACAACAACTACAACAACAACAGCAACAATAACAACAACCACAAAACAACAACAACAAAACAACAACAAAAAACAACAACAAAACAAAAACAACAACAAAACAACAACAATAACAACAACAACAAAACAACAAAAAAAAACAACAACAATAACAGCAACTAAAAACAAACAACACTTAAAACTCTTGCCACTACCCCCCAGGACCATCAAGGAAAAAGCATTTAACAGAATTGTCATTGGAATAAGCGGCAGGCATCACTTCAAGATGGGAACAACATAATGAATTATGACAAAAAAAACTGCGCCAAAAATAACTCGTTTTGAACCTCCGCCTAATATGTAAATTTTTCTCCGCTAGTGATTGGCTGTAGGAGTCATATGTGTTTGAGGGACCAATAGCTATAGATGACGGGACAGAAAGGACATAAAGGACAGAAACTTGCCTTTTATTATATACGATTATTTATATTTTAAGCCAATATCAGACATTATTTACAAAAATTAAAAGTTATTTTGAATTGCCAAGTTGACTAATAAAATATTACATTTAACTTATCAATGGAAAATATTGGTCAATTATAGATGTACAAAAAATTAGTAAAAGTTACATTTACATTTAGATATGTATCTGTAGTGTTCCTAAATGTTATATTTTAAATGAAGCTATTGAAAATTATTTATAAAAAACTTGATTGTAAAAGTTTTATAAGGATAAAATATTGTTATAAAATAATTTTTGATTTTTCTAGCAAAGTAATGACATGTTCAAGAAGACAAAGTGACAAATTTTAACCTATTTGCTAATTTGCTAATTTACATAATAAAAAAAACAGCAAAACATGATGAATATTTTTATTACTATACTATAAGAAAAACGTGTACAAAAATAAAATAAAAATAAAAAAGTATTGATATGTTTCATCTTTCATAATCGTTTTGTTTAGCTCTCTATGAGCATCGTTTTGGAGGTTAATTAGTATTATTGAACTAAAAATATATAAAATGTATAAAGACAAAGTTTGCATTCTTTTCTTCAAAAGAAAAATTTTATAAGACCAAATTATGTTTTATATTTTAAAAATCTCCAGATTTCTCACATTATATTGTATATGCACTGTGTAATTGCTTTTTATTTTTAAACCAATCATAGTTATTTTCCTGTTATGATACACTCTAGTCAAATCTTTAAAAATTATATCAGTTTGATGAGTGTATACCTTGGATATATTTTCCTATTTTCAAAATAATTTTTTTTTATGGAAGCACTGGTGCTTAATAAGTTACTAGATATGAATAAATACGTGGTACAGAAAAGAATCTGATACTTTTTTGTAAACGATAATAAATGTAATAGAATTAACTTTAAATTTTGCTTAGGTAATTTAAAGACTGACTGCCTTAACAATTGACAAAGATTGGTATTAATCTGAAACTATTGATAATCAGACCCTTAATACTAGCTTTACTATTACAATAAATAACTAAGAATAGGCTACTAATATTATGTACCTGATAAGGTTTATATTTATAAAAAGGTGTCGAAATAAGAACAAAAGTTGATGGTTGGTACTTATTCAAGTGGGATACTTATATGCTTGATTTGTCAAATACTTATAGAATTAATGAAAAGTTCAAACATTGACTCTTGTAACTTCTATTCTTAGAGCCATTTCTAGCTTTTTATAAATATTCTTATTTTGGACTATTTGCAAACATTATTATAATTAGGCCTGATACAATAACTTTTTTTGGCAATAACAATATAAGATAGCGTGCCCCCTTATTGCCTTGGCCTGTAATTATTGTATTATTGTGAACACTGCGTCATTTTTCAATACATCATACGTTCTTAACAGATCATAGGACGCAAAAATCTTCCGTAACAGATAAGAAATAAGAAATATTAAAAATGTAATGCAATTAAATTGGGTAAAACATAAACTTCTTACAAATGCATATCCCTAGCCGTTCGCAGTTATCACTGTGCGCGATTGTCGGTGTCTGCATTTGTCGGTGTGCGCCATTGTCCGTGTGCGCAACTATCGGTGTTCGCGTTTGTCCTGTGCGCATTTGTGTCATTGCGGAATTGTCTGTGCGCGTTTGTCGTGTGCGTGATTGTCTTGTTCGCGTTTGTCACGGAACCGAGGAAGTGGGTGAAAAATCGATCCAAAGTTTTTTCGGCAAACAAGGCATCAAGCAATCAAGCAACCAGACGCCACGAGTTAATATAAAGGATTTTAAAAAATACACTACACTGTAAATATTGAAAGTTAAATAAACTATTTTCTTTCAGTACATAAAACTTGTCCTGTTTTAATCATTAGTTCAATAACATAAGAGAATACATTAAAACTGGATTTTAAATCTCAAGTGTGCCGTGCTGGAGAGCAGGACTTGCCTCTACATAGTAATAATTGGAAGGAAGTATTTCCAAATAGTCAACTGCAATGCTAGTTGTAGACACTGAGTAAAAATGAAAATAAAATTATTGTTAGATAAACATTAAAAGATGTATTTCCGTTGAATATTTAGAATACTATTTAAGTAAAAGATCATGATTTAGAGCATGTTAATTTCAGTCCATACAGTTAAGAAAATTGTTTTTTTTTAATTTAATGAAAAATCAAAGCGTGTACAAAATAATACATAGTGGCATCTTTAAATTGAACAATTTTTAAATTTAACGACAGCAGTACAGTAAATATTTATAAGCAAATCGATTCAAATAAATAAGTTAATTTTATTGTTTTTAACATGTTGCTCCATGAGCGAATAGTCTGAAATTACTTACCTATTCTAACATTTTTTTTAAGTGAACAGAAAGCAATAATTATAATAATCCTAATAATAAGAAAACTTATCATAATAAAATTTTGTGAACTTATACACCGCAGTAAGCAGCTGGGCTCACAGCAATATACATGAAAATATTAATACATGTACTTTAAAATGAAAGATTGTAGTCAGTTTTCATAAAATGATATATCAATTCGCCTTATGGGAATAGACTTGGAATATTCTTGAAAAAAAAACTTCAATTATATCTTTATTTTTTGAGCTTCAAGATTCATACCCAGTGACAGAAGTAACACCATTAATTAAAATCACTAAACATGTAAAGCAAGGTTCTGATGTAAGTATTTGAGAAGTCTTGATTTTAACGATTACATTAGAAAGTGCTAGAATGATCGGGGATTTAAAGAAGGGTGTAAAATTGTGTTGTTGACTTTGATATCAGACAAATGTTATGTAGAATCGATGGCGACACTGAGGTATGAGCCGATCAATCCTAGTTATATATACAATCACATTAGGAAGTTATGGGGCAGTTTTTGGAAAGTATGTCAATAAGGGTTAGCTCACTATTTAAAATACCCCTCACCGAAAAATGTACAAACTATAAATAATTTTGTATATTTAATGATATCATTAGCTGAACAAAATCTCAAGAGAAACAGAGGTGTTGCACCCATAGGATTGACCGGCCTTGCAATGCTTGCTGTGACTCAGGAGGCATTTTCTGTTGGAGAGAACTTTGTTGCAGCTATGGTAGTTAAGTCCATTTGGATAATATTTGGGAATTACTTATTTTTAGTTTTCTTGTTTCTATTTTCTTTTCTGCAGCAATATCGGCATTTAGTTCTGCCTGCCCTGATTAAACTCTTCCACCGTCTTTGTACTAAGCTAGGTTTTCCCAGATTTTCATGAACATATCGGTAGCCCCCAGGTCTCGCTTGCAGATGTCTTTATAACAGATGTATGGGTGACTCGTGTGTCTTTTGTCATCGAAGAAGTTCTGCAACGGTCTGATCCTTTGTTATTCTTCTTAGGTGACTTGATCTATATGTTTTTATTTCATGATACCTACAGTATCATAATTAAAGTACATTGAATATATAGCGTTAAAATTCTATTATTAAAAATGTAGATGAAAGATTGTTAAAAGACAAGATTACCCGTTGTTTGGTTGTAAGGATTACGTTCTGAATCAGACACAACTGGAAGATCATAATTCGTCATCCTCCTATTTTTTCGGCATCTGTAAATGTTATATAAGTAGTGACTGCCGATGGGGAAAATTTTCAAAATAATTTTATAAAAGGTAAAAAAAAACTTTAAAACATTTTTACAAAGAGTTTACTTCGAAAACAAAATGTATGGTTCCTTTATTTGATATGATATCTACATTAGCTGATTTTTGTATCTAGTTTGATACATTGTTACAGTCGGACCTCTTTAAGTCGAACTCAAAGGGTCCCGAGAAAAAAATCGACTTATGGAGTTTTCGAGTTTGGTAAAATGGCAAAATAGGCGCAGATTAATCAAGGCCAATGTTGATATTGAGGGCGGGGTGGGGGGGGGGAACAACCATACCGGCTAGAAGGCTTGACGAGAAAGAGAGGCGGTGTAGGATGTTTCATATGAAAGGAAGCCAACTTGCTTTGACATACCGACACAAGTCCGTGAGAGGAGACACCTTTCTCCCCTCCCTTACTTTACTCCTTCAACAGTGGGATGGGAGATGTAAGATTTTTCTTTTTAAAAAGAGTCACAGCATGCATGGAGCAAATGGACGCGAATTATTTACCACTCCTTTTTCTTGTCTTTGTCATTTTTGGTACTTGCAAGAGTCGCTTAATCCCTTGGGAATGCACTAAGATAAGAATTTGCGTCCGTTTACGGGGCTCTTCGGAACGCGTGTTCTGAAATGTCACCCCGGAATAATAACCCAAACGCGTTAGATAATTCGACTAAGAGTTTGGAAGCCAAAAATCTTCAAGTTTATGATGAATGCAAATACATCAGTCTTATGGAATTTGGCCGGGACCTAACAACTAATTCGATATAGGGTGGTTTTCGACTTAGGAAAGTTCGACTTAGCGAGGTCCGACTGTAATGGACTTTTTAATGTTTTTAAATCAAATAATCGGTTAATAATTTATAAGGCCATTTGGGTTATCTATCAAAATACACATCCACAACATTTTATTTGTGTGGCATAGCTTCTTAAACCTTAGAAACTGTAGAAAATTCAGCAATGATTTTAATTATTCATTAGGTTTAAAAGTTAATCGATTTTAAATTACGAAAAAAAACATTTATAACTGCAAACCATGGACAATATAAATTTCATTTAATTAACTCTTTTCTCTTTCGCTATTAGTAGGATATCCACCATTAATTAAGACATCTTTTACAAATTCTATCGTCACTCACCTACAACATCGATCAACCAGCCATGCAATGTTAAACATCAGAGATACAAGAAGAGCAACGAATAAAATTAACCCGATGCCGAAATATGGACCAAGTTCAGAGCTAGTTCCATATGCTGAAAATTTTAAAATATTTATTTTTAATGATGCACAATTTATATTAGGGTTTATCATAAATATCCTTTGATGAGATCATCAAGAAATAGGAAAAAAGTCTCTTCAGAGACTTAACCACCAATATTAATTACAGCCAAAAAAAAATACAAAGCAAATACAATTTCTATTTACTGTTGAGTCATAGCTTGTCGGGGTTTAGCGCTAAAAGATTGTGACCTTATCGAAACCGGCTTACCTTTCTCTGATTACTGTAAGAAAATTATATAAGTTGGTCATCAGTATCTTCAATTACGACATATATCTTCAATGTAAAATTTAAACCTCTACTTGATGTAAAATTTAGTTACATGCTTGTTTGCTAAGGACAATAAAATATTTCGTTATCAGGTTGTCTCGAATGACCACCATTCTACCCCAATTCCCCCAAAAGAGCTTACTTTAAAATCGTTCGCGATCATTGAGTAATCATTTCTGGGAAACTAAAGAATGACTAGGAAAGGGGGTAAAAGTTACCTGGTTCTCAATAAATGATGTGAAAGAAAAAAGTGTACATGACAGAATAGACATTATTGACCATCTGAACAATTACATTTTTTAATTTGTAGGCCTCCTTTGATTTATTTCTAAATTGTTCTTCCATTTGTGACCATAAACGTATGAATTAATTTACATTTTAACACATATACTCACATACGCACGAATCAACAACACGGGTACGTTTTTAAGCCAAGTCTCCTAACATTTCTTATACTTTAATTGCTCGCTTTATTGGATCCTGTTGGTATTTAAAGTTATTGTTTTTAATGTCATTGTAGTGATGAAGGCATTAGCCGAAATGTCCACTGTCGTATTAGTTTAAAATAAAGCTTAAATATATTGTTTTCATTGCACAATTTGTTTGTGTATTTTCTATTTTATTTAAAAGTTTTATCGCTGTCCCATTCTAAATGATACATTGGTATTTAACTATATATACACACACACACACGTTCACTTGCTTACGAAAGCACATATATACTCAGAAGGTTTCAAATTAACACATGTAAAAACTAATATTCCATAACAATTGAAAATTAATTACAGTAGTTATGGACCCTTTGTTTCTCAAAAACTTTTCGTACTAAATTGTCATATTTTGTCACTACAAGGTGACACAACATATAACTTACTCTTTGTAAAAACATAATTCGCGGTAAAGCTTTCTTTTGTAGCCATAGACTGTAGCTTCGCCCCAGACTTTTGTTTGTGGGGAGGGGGGGGGGTTACAACGCTCCCCCATAACTCGAGTCGTGTGGGTAGGACTTGCGCGTTCGGGGGTAACATCAACAACATAAACTTTTATATTTTGGGGTATTGGGCAAAAACGTTTGCTGACCCCTGAGCTAAAGATCATTCTCTGGGATATAGGTCATAGGTCATTAAATACAAAATTACGATTAAATAATTATCATTACTTGATTCTGTGAAGATCAATTCCTCCATTTCGCTACACTGTATTTTTATGACCATATAATCTGAAAGAAGTCATTTCATAATATTAAACAAAATAAAAGGAAAAATTTTTTTTCCATATCTATGATTATATTTTTCTTTAAGTACCACAAAGTTGTTTAAGTAATTTTTAAATTTTATTTCAATGTAAGAGTTGAAAATGTAATTGGCCATTTTCGGGTACCTTCTAACTCTATCCAAAAAAGTCCTTTAGACATTCTGACATCAAAAGTAACGAATCTCATGTGTTCACTGTATTTTTTACTTGGCAAACTGTGGGTAAGAAATTAATTTTTGATGATTTGATAATTATTAGACGGAAATAAGATAGAATACCCATACACATTGAAAAAAGCAAACATATTTACATACACACAGAGAACTTTTGATTATTCGCACACACAAATATGCAAACAAAGAGAAAGCTAAAAATATTTACCTATAAAGAGCACTATGCAAATTTTTATACACAAAAAGAAGCCAAAAACATTTATAAGAGAAAAATATGTATCTTTTTTAATTAAGAAAATGATTTTAGAGTTAGTAATTATTTTCTTAATACAAAAAAAAATATTATTTTTTTTAAATGATAACATTGAAAATGATAAAATTCTTTAAATCGTATAGAAAAGATCATGCACTTAATATTCAACAAATTGTGTAATCCAAAATCAAAATTTTAAGGACATGGCGGGATCACAAATATGATCAGCAACAAGAGCTCCAGGAAAAATGTATTTTAAGTGCAGTAAATATCAAAAGAGCACCGATACGTACCATGACAAGCATACCGGTATATTGGACATACAGGATAGCAATGCTCTCTGAACCTAAGAGGGTGCGCTCGAAAATGAGGCGTACAGCATTGTAAAATGTTTTAAAGGAATTCGTTGATAGTTAAACATCCGCTTAAATTTCAGATTAATGTTCATATTTTTTAACGTCAATTCTTCCACCAAAAACAATCAAACACAATCACAAATACATAAAAGCACATGTACATGAAATGTCAATGTGAAATCAACAATCGAGACTCACCGATCATGGTAATAGATTGTTCTCATTTTATTAATGGTTATTCTGATGTAATCATGAGATCTATCTAAAAGTACAGTTGGTCCAAAGTCCACGTGGAGCAATGTAAACTTAAACTCTGCTTCGTTCCCATCTATCTCACATTGTATGTCTGTGCGTCTTTCTTGTTGTTCTTCCAACACAAGATAACTTTTGTTGTAGAGACCATATGTTACCGTAGCAGTTAGCCCCGGCGTCACGCTAAAGACGTGTTTGTTATCGGGCTCTGGAAATTTCAAAAATATTTAAATACTAAAAATTAACTCAACAAACAATACAAATACTTATAACAATAAAGAAATAATAAAAATAATTAATTTTTTAATTCTATACTTTTTCTTTTTTGTTATTAAATAGCGAGTTAAGAATTTTTTGTTCCCCATGTTTCGTTAGCTAAGTTAACATTAGTTTCAATTTGGATATTTAACATGGAATATGTAGTTTCAAACATAATCGATAATGAAATATATATATTAGTATTATAATGCTTTCTTTGAAAAAAATAATTTGTGAATTTCAAGAAAATTACATCTCGCGAAGTATTGAAATATCACTAAAATAATGTGTATTTGATTCGCTATTGAATACCTCGGAATTTATTTTATTTTAAAGCATTGACAAAATTTAAAATAATATAAATAAGTTAATTTTTTTAATAAATTATTTATCCAAAACAAACATTTTTAACTAGCACTAATCAGTCATGCAGACTTGAATGTATTAGTCTTGGAAATAATTGCGCTTGAAAAAAGATAACTCCAGTAACGATAAGCAGTTTTAGGGAAATAGTTTTCTTACTCAAAGCACGAAAAGAAAAGAAAAAAGAAATTGTTTACTATACTTTTAATATAAAAGTGTGTTACTTCCGTTTAAGTAGAAGACATTCGATCGTCAAAATTAAATTTGTACTTGTTAGAAAATAGTTTGCATTAAATAAGTTTACCAAGTAAATTGTCTATTTCTATCGTCGCATGAAATCTCTTACTAGGTACTTCAAGAATTATTTAATACTAGGAATTTGCCGCCCCTGGCAAAGTGCCGCCTGGTTCATTTGCCCCCCCCCCTGTCCCACCCTCGCTACGCCACTGATCTTAACGGGAACCGATGAACACAACAAAGAAAATACGATCGGTGCCATTTAAATAAGTGAGAGGGTCAACGGAAGATATATTATATGTGTGACGTATTTGATGACTAAATTATATTATTTTTAGAAAACAGTGACGTATGACACAAAATTCCAAGGAACACCCTTAGGGAACAGTTCATTGCGCAGAAAAGTTTTTCCGTCAATTTTTGTTGCAAGCTAAATTAAAAAAAAATTGTTACATGTAATTTGAATAATTTTCCGAATATATATCTACGCGCGCAGCATCAGCATTAAAAAAACAAGCGTGGCTGACGGGGCCCCCCTTCCGTTGGGGCCCCTGAATAAATTCCTGGATTCACCCCCTGGCGGCGGCCCATGATCTCAGTAAAAATGAATAAATTTAAAGAAACCAATATGTGTTATGTTTTAAAAACATATATGCCAGAAACCTTCGCGGAAGTGTGCAAAAAAATTATTCCGATTTTCATAGCAAACGGATAAATAAATCAATAATTAATAAAAAGCTTACAAAAGAATAAACAATATTAAGGGCCCCGGCCCCAAACTGAGTGATAAGTTAATTTTTTTTATTGCTAATGTAATTGTACTCAAGCTATATTTCTCAACATCGTGTAAAATTGAATTGGGAATAAATTATTAACGTTAAGTAAAAAAGACATTTGGGGCCCCCAGCTCCGAGGGAAGGGCCATTTGGAGTTCAGTGCCTTATAGTAATTTAATATAGGCTCTTAAGTTTTTATATAAGTTTGGTCAAAATCAATTTATTTTCTCATTATCTAACGCTTAAACTAATTTTTATATAGCTAATATAGTGAAAAAAAACACTAAAGGGCCCTCGGGCCCTTTCGGTGCAAGATGTCCATTTCAAAAACCTGTTCATTTTAATTCAGTTTCTTCATGGATATATTTATCAAGATCGTTTAAAATTGAATGGGAAAAATATCTTAAACAATTACGATAAAAAGACATTTTGGGCCCCCGGCCCCGAATAAATTGACTTTAGAAATTCAGTGCCCTTAAGTATTTTAATATGGACTACCAAGCTTTTGTATACAAAGTCTAGTTAAGATCCATTCATTTATTCAGCAGCTAACGCATACACTAATAATTTTTATATAGCTCATATTAGCAAAAAATAACATTAATGGCCCCAAAGTCCATTCAGTGCAAGGTATAAAGTTCAAAACACCTGTTTATTTCAATATTGATAATAATGGATACATTTATCATTATTGTTCAAGATGGTTAATAATTGAAAGAGGAATAAAATCTTAAACGTTTAAGAAAAAAAGGCATTTTGGGCCTCCAGTCCCGAAGGAATTGTCATTAGGAGTTCAGTGCCCGATAGTATTTTAATATTGGCTGTCAAGTTTATATATTCAAAGATTGGATAAGATCCATCAATTTACCAAGTAGCCAATGCTTAAACTAATTTTTATAATGCTCATATAAGCAAAAAATGACATTATTTCCCCCGGCGCCCCATGAGTGTTAAATTTAGAAAAAAAAGTTCCCAGTTACAATCCCGGGAGCGTACTCAACAGTCTCCAAACATTTCATGACGATCGGGTGAATGGTTTAGTCAGCTATACAGGACATGCACGCACGCACGCGCGCACACACACTGGCACACACAGAGAAATACTTTCATTTTATATATATATAGCAACAAAGCCCGCCCAAGGACGTTCCGCCACCGTTCGGTGGCATGTTGTAACTCCCCTCCAACAGCCGTCTCCACCGGCATATATGTGCATGACGTAAAAAATACTATTCATTAAAGTTAAAATAAATAACTCGTAAATAAAAACAACCCGTAAAAAACCAAGTTTTTGACTATAAATCCTTTACGTATGAGACGTAACTAAAAGAATGTTCATTATAACACGCAGCGCAAGACCATCCAAAAATACAAAATTGCAGTTGTGTCGTAAAACGTGTTTAATATAATGCGCACCGATCAGGAATAGGTTTATAAAAAGTGTTGTCAGTAAAATACGCACCTTATTGCGCGACAGAAAGGTTGTTCAATATAATACGCACAGCGACGCTCTATCTCAAAAAATAGCATGATACATAGGAATAAATAAAATAATCTAAAAAATCAATAATTTAATTACGGTACATGCGATCGATCTGAAATTTTGATACATTGTTTTTATCATCGGTACAAAACTGCCTGCAAAATTTCAGCTCGCTATCTTGCGAGCAAGTGGATTAAAAATCGATCAAAAGTTTTGGCGACAAGCAAGCAAGCATGCAAGGTCGGTCGGTCGGTCGGCCGCAGACACCACGAGTTAATATAAAGGATTTAAAAACAGAGCTTTTGACTATAAATCCCAACGCACATAACTCAAAATAAAGTATTGGAATAAGTATTGCGCCAAAAATAACTCGTTTTAAACGTCCGCGTAAACGTGTTCAATATGATTGGCTGTATGAGTCATATGTGTTTGGGGGACCAATCGCTATCGAGAGCCGGACAGAAAATTGCTTTTATTATATAGGATTATTTGTTATTTTATCTATGAAAATTAAAAAATGCTTACTTATTGGTACACACTCCATATCGATGTCGATTCGGTTTGTGAGGGTGAAATAACCATCGCAGGTAAAATTTACAGCAAGCCATATACCGTTAGACAAGAAGCATCGATTTTTCCCGTTACAATCTCTTTGTAAGGTTTGCCTCAATGCGATGTCACTTGGGCTCTCTGTCTTGATTTCACGATAGCAGTTTGGGTTTTGCTAGATTTATATATATATATATATATATATATATATATATATATATATATATATATATATATATATATATATATATATATATATATATATATATATATATATATATATATAGCCAAGAAAAATGTTTAGATTTTATGAAATGAAAAACCATCAAGAATATTTAAATCAGCATAAATAAAGTGAGTAAATAATTGAATTTTAAAGTACCATAAACATTTTACTATTTTTAGTACTTAATGAGCAATTTTAATGAGATTTTATTTTAATTCCATTTTTGAAAAATTAACAATTTTACTAATGTCAATACCTCAAAAATTGTAATTATTAAACATAGAATTTCAAAGATTAAATATTTTAAAAGCCAATTCAGATTTGTTTTAAGTACCACTACCAAATGTTGCCAAATGTTAATAAATTAATTCAATAATTTTTAAGAAATATTAAATTAGTTTCAATTTTATTGTTTTGAAAACTTTTATAATAAATCATTTTTACATTAAAAAATAAACAACGCCGTAAAAACAAAGGTTGTGACTATAAATCCCTTATATATGAGACAGAACTTAAAGTATTGATTATGCTCCAACGCGACAAAAATTTACAGCATGAAACTGAGTGAACTCCTGTTGTTAAACACGAGATGTGGTCATCGATGGCTGGCGTGATGTCAGTGACCCTTAAAATGTAAACAATAGCGACCGCTACATATAGCTAATAGAGATAAACTAAATATGCATTAATTTAATAACTGTACATTCGATCGATCTGAAATTTTGATACGATACATTGTTAGGTGACACGAGTCTATGTGCCAAATTTCAGCTCGATAGCATCGCGGGAAGTAAAAATTGTCATCCATTTGTAATAACAACAAATTTGTTATAGAGGATAGAGGAGATCTAGAAAAAAATATAAAAATTCAATTCGTATTAGTTTGCAAAAATTGCCAATAAGAAACTTTGATAGAAATGGGTTATGCTATTCGAAAATTAGGGCTGTGTTCATTGTTGTGTTTGCAAGTTGATGTCACAGACAATGAGCAAGCTAACAACTGGCTTAAATAATTGGAAGCAAGCTTATTAAAGGATTTCGAGTCATTAAAACTCTAAGCAACACCTTTATGCAATGACAGCACTAAGTTGTCGTAAATCATCCATTAAAATCGACTCTATTCTTTCCAAGCAATTTTAAAGTGAAGTCCAATATTGGAAAAAGTTCTTATGAGGATAGTAAGCGTTACACAATGTCTTTGTATTTTTAGTCTTGCATTTGATGGCAAGAATGATCTGCTAAGCTCACCGAGCAATGGTAACTAGCTTGGAATACTGGAACTACTGAGTCAGTTTGATATATTTCTTGCTGAACATATCTGCCAACATGGAAATAAAAGACGTGGACGCATGTCTTTTATTTCCTAAGCTTTCTATGAAGAGTTGATTGAACAGATTGATCAAAAGGTATTGACTATTATTGTTGCTGAAATAAAATATGCAAAGTACTTCTTGATATATGTAGACTCCACGCCAGGTGCTATGCATGCTGACCAGGTAACATTGATCATCCGATATGTTGCACAATATCGCCCTGTTGAGCGATTCATAAAATTCATGCCAATGTATTTCCACAATGGATCAGAAATTGCCCAAATTATTATTATTATTATTATTATGGAAGAAAAAGACATTCAAATTAAAGACTGCCATTGTGGACAGTTATACGATAACGCTGCAAATATGAGTGGGAAGTATGACGGCGTCCAGGCTTTCATTTGTGGGAAGTTCAGTGTTGCTCATTATGTGCCGTGAATAGCTCATTCCCTTATTTTAACCCTTAAATGCATGATTTTTTAAAAAATCATTGAAAAAATCATACAGTATACTTTATTATTTCTTTATTCATTATAATACATCTCAGGATCATTTTCAAAAATTAAAATATGTATTTTGTAGAAAAATGACGTGTTGCATATCTGCAACATCATGCAGTTAAGTCAAAATTTAATGAGAAGTATGATAATTTTTTAAACAATTATTTTTTTTGTTACAGCATAGATGAACACCACATTTGTCACACATGGTTTGTGCACACCCTTTACACCAAGGAAATTTGCACCTGACACGTCCATCAGCCCAGTTCACCCAATGCCCCACTTGATCCAACCCTACATCTTTTGGTGGGGCATATTAAGCTGGTCCACCTTTTTTTTAGCTGCAATCATTTCCTCTAATGTGCCGGTACTCGGGCGACCTCTTTTTATGGAAGTTTTTGGCCAGTTTTCATTAGGCAAAAAGCCACATCTTTTCTAAATTCAAAAAATGTTATTTGTGTGAGGTCCTTTTCTTTGGCAATTCTCTTATGCAGAATCCATGAGTTTGCCAGTGCCATGTCAATGAAATGGTAAAATAGGCGCATATACCACTTTTTGCTTTTTAAAATAATTTTCTGCCTAGCCATTACAGCATCCATTAAGTCAACACCACCCATGTGGCGGTTGTACTCTTTAATGATGAATGGGCAGCTGATATCTATTGTTGTTCTTTTGCTTTGTCAAACCGTTTGATGGTATCTAGTGGTAGCTTTCCTGCAAATGTTGATAGAAGAGTTACTGCTTTATTATCTTTCCATACCAAGGAGCTAATATCAATACTATCAATCTCACCAACAAACCCGTACGATGTCCCTCTGGCATCCTTTTTAATTTCCTTATCTGTTGGAAGTTTTGCAGTTGGGTATTCTGTTGCGCCGCGCAGTGCCCAAGCTCAAGATTCCCTTTTTTGCCAGATTGGCCAATAGAGCAGGGGAGGTGTAATAATTTTCAAAATATAACCTGTAATTTTGGTTCACAGGTATCATTTTTGAAAGTCTGATAACAATATTTGCAGAGGCTCCGATGTCCGGTTGATCTGGCTCTGTCCTTCTATTTTCTTGTCCAGAATAAACTTCAAATTTATATGTGAAATTACTCACTCCACAAAGAAAAAATAAATAAAGACCTCACTTGAAGGGTTTCATTGGTAAATATTGTTTTTAAAAATGACGAACGTTTGTGGAACACAGCAGCTCGTCCACTGCCAATTGTGCCTCTAGAGAAACCATGGCATTTTTTAAATTGAGATGATCTATAAGTGGTCTGATTTTGTGCAGTCTGTCGTGGGAAGGATCATTTTGAGGCAAATGCTTGGTGTTGTCATTAAAATGAATTAATTGTCTGATTTTTAAAAATCTATTGACTGTCATACAATTCATGGCAGAGCTCAGTTCTAAGTCGGCAGACCAATAGCATCGCACATTGGGTAACCGTACAATGGACATATAAATAATAATGCCCATATATTGTCTCAGTTCTTCTAAGCTGAAATTCAGTGGTTTGTTTACATTACACTGAATTGAGTATAAATTGGATTCATCAACTATCTTTTGCAGAAAATCATTTTTTTAAAAAGTGTTGAAAACATTGATAGGGCGAGCTCATATTTAGAAATTCAGTAGGAAATTTGTCATATTAAGTTGCGCCTCTGTCAAGACTAAGTTCTTTTTTTTCCAAACTATCTCCGCACCTTTCTTTTGCGATTCTGAATTGCATGGTGCCTGTGATGTACATGGCTGTTCAGCAATTGGTTCATCCTCAGCTTCATCATGCATTACTTCTTCATCAATGTCATTAGGTAAATAATCAGGGTCTACTAGAGAATCAACATCCAAAGCATCCTCATTTTCACTTATTTCACTCAAACGGTCAATTAAATATTGTAACTCCTCCTCAGTCAGTATCTTCTTTTCACCTTTGTTTGACATAGCAATAGCTGAAAATATAAAGACACGCGTATTTTTATATATTTTATTATTTTATTTACTAGATTTTAGATTAGCCATTTTTACTACTAAGACACTAATTATCTAATATACAAAGATGAAAGTTTGTGTGTTTGTTTGTGTGTTTGTTTGTTACCAATGGAATTCCACACCGTTGGACCCAGGATGCTGAAATTTTGCATGGGGCTCTCATTCGTCCCTAGACAGGTCGTAGGCTATGTTTCAACCCCAGGTGACCACCCCTAGGGTAAGGGGGCCCATAATCAGAAAATGTAGAGCCAAATAAAGACAATATAAATTCTCATTTCGATATTGAACAGCTTCATGCGGGCATTCAAAACGAGTACATTTTGGTGCGTTATTTTTTACAATACTTTATTTTGAGCTGTGCGCTTTCAAAAATCTTTTATTGTCAAATTACGGTGCGCACCTTTTCGTGTACGCATCTAATAGTGAGCAGTGTAATTTTATTATAATAACATTCATATTTGATTTGGCCTTGCGGTACAAAACAGTGGCCTTTTAATACTTTTATACAAATACTTTCTTGATATTATAGATCAGTTAAAACTATTGCATTACATTTGTCACACGATGTATGGCATTTATTTTTAAATTAAGAGATTTATTATGTTGTTTCTAATGACTCAAATTTTAATTTAAACAAATACTAATTATGTGAGGGTATTTTATGTCGAAATAAATTGCCCAAGTCAAAAAAGCTTAATCGTAATTTAGAGGAACTATACGTTTGTTTTTCTTAAAATTTGTTGCGTGTTCTTTATTAATTTTTCTTGCTTATTTTACTTGCTCAATCCCTTAAATTTAATTATTAAAGTTAATCATCAATGATTATTACATGCATATAAAAGCCTACGACCAATGCTGTGTTTTTTTATTACATAAGCTCTATAAATTTACAATTTAAACCTTTCTACCGGACTTATAAACAGAAGCATATTAAACTCAATACAAGTGAACCTATAAGCAATTAATTAAGTTGGGCGGCGAATTGAATATGCCATGGTAATTACGCTGTTGCGGAATAACAAAAGCCATTTTAAAAATAGATATTTAGTCAAACATATCATCTTTTTTTTCTATTTCGTAAATAATTTATTTATTTTTCAGAAACTAAATCTGGTGTTTGAAATATAATTTACAAACTATGATGTCCCATCGGGAAACATGGTCCAAAACATACTTGAATTCCTTTTTAAAATCATAACTATTACATAAAAGCCGTAAATTTAAATCGTATAACATAGAGACAAATATACAAAAGCATTATATATCATTTCCATATTAAAACACTAATTAATAAAGACTATCAAAAAGTATACAATTTATTTTTGGAGCAGTACTGCATTACAAGACTTCATTTTAAGCGCCCGCATTTAAATTAACTTTCATTGACTAAAAATTGACTATAATTTTTTCACTTTTGTCCCTTTCAACAAAACGGTCCCATTTAGCGATGGATTCCAAAATCTTATATGTTGCTGTTTCACCAAGGGATTCAATTCTTTTTTGATTCCCGTTTTCAGATAAGACATTATATTTTGTAATAAAATTTTTCCTGTTTTTGTTTCTGGAAATTAGATAAAGGGCGATTTTTACTCATTACTTTTAGTTCAGAGTTCAGTCGTGCTTAATTGTTTTTAGTATGATTCTGAAATTTTACATACTTTTAGTCAAATGGGAAGTTGGATAATTTATTTTATCACAGGGCTGAATCTCTGCTGCCAGCTGAAGGCGAACCTCAGTTTCTGCAGATCTATTTCATGGGAGACCAAGCTAGAGAAGTCCAACAAAGATGTGCAAACTTTCCAGACTTGCAACAAAATGTTGTTTTGGAGTTGCAAGAATTCCTACATGCAAACAATGCCTACCTTCAAATTTTCAAGTCAGCTCTAGAAAGAATGCCAACTGATGAATACAAAGTTGTGATACGAGCTGACACAGCACCAAGACATGAACACCAAAGGCGGTTCAATGTACCAACATTTGATGAAGAGGCCATTGTCATGGTAGGAAATGAATTTGACAGACGTGACATTGTCCTTCAAAAGCGAAACAACCTTCTCCAAAGAGTTGCAGAAACTCATCGCTCTTATGACGCTCTGCAATACCCCCTAATGTTTTGGCAAGGTGAAGATGGGTACTCCTATGGCATTCCTCAGACAAACCCAGACACGGGAAATAATGTTTTGGGTAAAAAGGTTACAGCAATGGAATTTTATGCATATCGAATCATGATTCGCAGTGGTGAAGATAACCATCTCTTGAAATTTAGACAGCTGTTCCATCAATTCATCGTAGAAAATTGAAAGTGAACGCTTGCTCTACATCCGTCTAAATCAAAAGAAGCTGAGAGTTGAAGACTACATTCACCTCAGAGATGCCATTGCAAATGATGCCAATCCAAATGATCTGTGGAAAATGGTTATCTTGCCAGCAACATTTACAGGAAGCCCAAGACACATGCATGAGTACACTCAAGATGCTATGACTTATGTCAGAAATTATGGAAGGCCAGATTTGTTTATCATCTTTACATGCAATCCACTATGGCAAGAAATTCAGGCTCATCTTTTACCTGGCCAATCAGCAGTGGATCGACATGATTTGGTTGCTAGAGTCTTCAAACGAAAACTATCAAAATTAATGGGAGTCATTACAACAAGTCATGTCTATGGTGAAACGAAATGCTGGAGGTACTCAATTGAATGGCAGAAGAGAGGCTTACCCCATGCACACATCCTAATCTGGCTGATGAAAAAATTACGACCTAATCAAATTGACAATGTAATCTCAGCAGAAATACCAAACTCTACACAAGATAATTTTTTGTTTGAAATTGTTGTGAAAAATATGCTGCATGGACCCTGTGGAAACTTGAACAGAAACTCTGCCTGCATGGTTGATGGGAAATGCTCAAAAAAATATCCAAGGAATTTGATACAAGAAACTAAAACTGGTGAAGATGGCTATCCTGTGTACAGACGCCGTAACCCAGGAGATGGTGGTTTTACTGCAAAAATCAAAATGAAGGTTGGTTCAACATATCAAGAAATAGAAATGGACAACAGATGGGTGGTTCCCTACACTCCAATTTTGACAAAAATGTTTCAAGCTCACATCAATGTCGAATCTTGCCAATCTGTCAAGGCCATCAAATACATCTGCAAGTACGTCAATAAAGGAAGTGACCAGGCCGTTTTTGGTCTTGAAGGAAACCAAGAGAATCCAGATGAGGTGCAAAAATTTCTAATGGGTCGTTACATCAGCAGTAATGAAGCAGTCTGGAGAATTTTTAATTTCAAATTCATGAACGGAATCCAACAGTTGTTCACTTGAGTGTTCATCTTGAAAATGGGTAAAGAGTATACTTCAACCAAGAAAATATATATCATCAAATTCTGGAGCCACCAAGAACAACTTTGACAGCTTTTTTTTCAACTGTGCCAGCAAGACGACTTTGCAAAAACCATTCTCTATTGTGTGGTTCCAAGGTACTATACTTGGAATGCGTCTCAAAAATTATTTAAACGCCGCAAACAAGGAGCAGATGTTGAATATCATCCAGGGATAAAATCTTCAGATGCATTGGGACGTGTGTACACCGTTCACCCATCTAATACAGAATGCTTCTTTTTGAGGATGCTACTTCATGTTGTTAGAGGACCAACATCCTACACTGACTTAAAAACTGTTGATGGTCATGTGTGTGCTACATTTAGGGAAGCTTGCCAAATGCAAGGGCTACTAGAAAACGATCACCATTGGGTCTTGACCATGGAGGAGGCATGTACATCTCAATCACCTACCCGTTTGAGACATCTGTTTTCAATTTTGCTGACAACATGCTCTGTTTCTAATCAACTTGCTCTCTGGGATACATTTAAAACAGATTTGAGTGAGGACATTATGTTGCAAACCAAGAGAGAGAATCAAACACTGCTAATTGAGTTCTCTAATGAGATTTACAAGAGGTGTCTTATGTTGTTGGAGGATTTGTGTGTATCAATGTCAGGAAGGAACATTGACCACTTTGGGTTACCAACGCCTCAAAGAAATGAAAACAATCTTCAGAATAGTGAAATTCTATGAGAACAAAATTATAACACAAATGAATTAATGGCCTATGTCTCAGAAAATCAACCACGTTTAGTTGAGGATCAAAGAGCTGCCTACATTCACATCTTAGAACTGGTTACCTCAAAAAAAGGTGGAATCATATTCCTTGATGCTCCAGGAGGTACAGGTAAAACATTTGTGATCATTTTGCTCTATGCTACAATCAGACGAGACAAAGGTATTGCTCTAGCAGTTGCTTCTTCTGACATAGCATCAACATTGCTTGCAGGAGGTAGAACAGCTCATTCTGCCTTCAAGTTACCTTTGAACATGAACCATTCTGAGATTGTAACCTGCAACATATCAAAAGGATCAGGAAAGGCCAAGGTACTAGAACAGTGTTCTCTCATTGTCTGGGATGAGTGTACAATGTCACACAAGCGAGCTCTTGAAGCCTTGAACAACACTCTTCATGATTTAAAATGAAACACAAAACTAATGGGAGGAACAGTTGTGGTATTAGCTGGAGATTTTCGACAAACTTTGCCTGTCATTCCAAGGTCAACACCAAGCGATGAGTTGAATGCCTTCCTCAAAGCTTCAACTCTGTGGAAACAGGTCAAGAAAATGACTCTGACCACCAACATGAGACTCCATTTACATGGAGATAATGCAACAGGCTACTTCTCACATCAATTGCTTCAACTTGGCGATGGAAAGTGGCAGGTAGACCCAGCATCAGGAACAGTTTCTTTCCCATCAAATTTTTGCACTGTAGCAAAGTCACTTGAAGAGATGAAACTTGCCGTTTTTCCAAACATCCAAGACCAGTTTAAAAATCCTGAGTGATTGTGCGAAAGGGCCATTCTTGCTCCAAATAATTCAAGTGTCAACAGCATCAATTCTCAAATTCACAATTTTCTACCAGGCATTTCAAAAAACTACAAATCTATTGATACGGTTACAGATCCGGCCCAAGCTGTTTACTATCCAACAGAATTTTTGAATTCATTAGATCCTCCTGGCATGCCATCACAAAACTTGGAACTTAAAATCGGAGCTCCTATCATACTTCTGAGAAATTTGGATCCCCCTAAACTATGCAATGGAACACGATTGAGCATCAAGCATCTCTTACCTCATGTAATAGAAGCCACAATTTTGACAGGCTGCGCCAAAGGAGAAGATGTCTTCATCCCAAGAATTCCACTCATACCAACAGATATGCCTTTTGATTTCAAGCGCCTCCAGTTTCCAATCAGGCTTGCATTTGCCATGTCTATCAACAAGGCACAGGGACAGTCTTTAAAAGTGGCAGGCATTTTACTTGAGGAAGCATGCTTTGCCCATGGACAGCTATATGTGGCATGTTCTAGAGTTGGGTCACCAAGAAATCTTTTCATTTTTGCACCAGAAGGAAAAACCAAAAATATAGTCTATCGACAAGCCTTAATATAAGCAATATATAAATTACATGTACTTATTTTTAATTACATTTCAATTTATTTTTTAAATTGTTTTTTAATGAATGAATTGAAATAATTTTTTTTTAATATGTTGACTATTATTTTAATCGTGCGACGCCGGGTAACCCGGCTAGTTAAAAATAAAATAATAGTCCAAGTCACTGGCTGTCTGGATGGATGTGGAACGCTGAGGAACGATGTACAATAGTCTATAGCAGTTTAAGAAATCGTGTGGTGATTAGCACTGTAAAAAAATATTATATGACGTCATTGTTTGAGCTTATATTTAATATAAGCTGCGCATCAAAAGGTGTGCAAATTAAATCCAAATTAAAGACGCGATGTAAATAAAATATTATATGACGTAATTGTTTTAGCTCATATCTTAATTTTGGAAAAGGGACGATGTAAAAATAGGATTTGAGGATTTATAATTATAAAATGCTTTGTGTACATTTCAGGAATTTTAATATTTCGTATTTATCAAACAAGGATAAGTTACTTGGGATTTTGACAAAAAAAGTGGGCGCCTTAGGCGGCCTAAAGCCGTCGTGGGCGCCATAGGCGCCCTACAACCTCTAGTTACTAATATTAGCATTAGTCATAGTAACACAAATTAATGTACTAAAAATGTAAGTATTAAATAAATGCATATTATTAACATGTTTGAAACAATTATTCATTTGCTAAACACTGAATTGATCAAAAATGACAGTTCCAATAGTAGTAATATATCTACTAACTTACTAACTAGTACTAACAGTCATGATTATAAAAAAATGCCAGGATGCATGATGTTGCATTTCTGCAGCATACACATTTTTTAAATTTGCTGACTAGAAACACAAAAATTGTAACAAACAAATATTTATAAGTTTAATACTAACCTTTAGCAATACAAAAATATCTTTTATTGTATGTTGATAAGGGTTTTATACACGTAAAGGATCAATTGAGTGGCAGCAAAAATTGTTGTGTCGACAAACTGATTCGACGCAGTGAAACCTCTCTAACGCGCTGAGTTTTAAAATGTACGTCCTTTGAGCATGCGCAGAATACAGAATAGCTAATGTAGCAATGTTTCAACATTAAGCATTTGTTCCAATTTAATTTTAGTAAAGTTTTGACCACGACTAATAATCAGTGTGTTGCATTTATGCAACACTATGCATTTGGTTGTGGAAATTGCAGCAGAAGGTTGTTCTGATGCAGTCAGATATTTTTGCTTTCTCCAAAATCTTTATATCCGACTTGTTGCATCTACTCATCGTTCATCATAGGAATGTACTTCAAAAACACTTGAAATGGTTACCTGTTAACAAAGATGCCCGTCATGATGCTGTAAGGCTGTAAAATCTCTTAATAAATCATACAATAATAATATTACAGCACTGGAAGAATTTGGAACTGACGAAAACCAGCCGCGTGACAGTCGTTAAAGCTGAAGTATTTTAGAAGGAACTTGAAAAACTGGAATTCAAGTTTTATCTTGAAATGTGGGTCAGAATTGTAAAGATTTCAGAAAACGAATGTGATTTCTACTAAGAAAAGGGAAATGAGAAGTCCGTGGAGAAAGAGTATAAACAATCTTTATGACGATCGCAAATAAGAAAGTGTCAGCTTCGTGAAAGTCCATCAGTCGATTCAGTATTTTCCTGTAATAAAGATTCAAGGTTGATGTATTGCTGGTAACGATTGGCAAATTCTCGTCAGCTATCCAACATCAATTAGGCCATAAAGTTAGGCGATATAAAGACATACATGAGAACTTTTGCTTTCTTAAAAACTTAAATTAGCTCAGCAATGACGCCATCCGAGGGTCATCAGCCAAGTTAATGGAAGAACATTCAAGTGCTAAATTTTCACAATCTTTTCCTAATGTCCACATCGCACTTTCCATGAATCTCTCAATAATGACATTAAACTGCAGCGGAGAGCGATCATTTTTAAAGTTGAAAAGAATAAAAAAATGAAATTATAAGTTGCATGGGATAACAAAGCCTGAGTCTGCTCTCTCTAACGAGCATTGAATGGGAAATCTTAAGCTCACTTAGCCTTACTGACATAATTGATAATTTCGCCATTAGAAAAGTTTGCATACGTAGGTTCTAGGTTGAAATATATAATAATAACAATTTTGATGAAGTGTTAAAATTCATGAAACGTTATATAAATTAAATTTACGTCTATTTAATTTGTTTCTTATACTCTGCCTTTCATGCTACAGTCTTACATTAGCTGCTAGCAATCATTTTATTTAAATGGACGCTGGCTGGACAGGGCCCCAGTTTGAATTGCAGCCTGGGGCCCCGTGCAATCTTAATCTGCCCCTGCCCACCCCCCCCCCAAATGCTTGGTATACTAGCAGGGCCGGTCTTAGTAGGCCACTGTAACCTATGTGGCCGAAATAGTCCCCGTACTTTCACAGTTCCCGCCTATCTTAATTGTCATTGATTATCCTTATTAAACTCTTATCCCTACCCAAAACTTGATCCTGCGCAATCCGCTTCGCATACTATGCCGCATAGGGCCCTGCAATTGCTAAGACCGGCCCTGTACACCAGCACACACTTTTTTTTCACTCCCCTAAACTATAACACTTTTTAAACTACCATTTATTCCGCAGAATCAAAACATGCGTTTTTAAATTTTGGCAAAGCAGAAAGAAAATAAAACGCATCAAACGCGCACGTATGAAGTTGAATAATCTTATTTTGCACAGATACTGGGAATTTAATAGTTTTGTTTTAGTAACTTTTTCTTTGACCGACCGACTTAATCATTATGCATTTGGATGATAGATATCAATCACCATCGTAAAATTACAAAGAGTTTTAGTGGTCGATTTGCAAGGAAACGTTTAACAATTCACACGAAACGTATGAAACATTGTCATAATTTTCTCGATTTTCATCTTAATTCACACATGCTTTCGAACTCGTCTTTTGTTGGTCTGCGAACTTACCTGATTTTTATAGATTATTCTATCAATCAAAATTCCTTCTCCTTTGTCATCCCTCTGACAAGCCTCACGCTCGAATTCATCTGGGATAGTCAGATCTACAATATTCAGTGTTGGAATGTATACACTAAAATTTTTTGCGTCAGCAACGATCTTATTTACTGGAAACATGAATACAGTTTAGTGTCCAATGTATTTCTTTGTGATAAAATGTTATATGAAATTTTTTACTAATAATTTTAATTTACCGTATATACTCGCATATAAGCTTACATTGATTATTAGCCGACCCCCTAAAACTCTTTAAAAATGGACAGTTTTTTTTTGTTGCGAAAACCCGGATATACAATTGTCTAATTTTACTCCATATTTTTGTTTCATAGAAATTTGTTACTGTAAAGATGTAAAATGCGTACTTTTCTGTTACATACCAGTACAGTACCAGTTTGTTTAACTTTTGGAATGACACAAAAACGTGTTCGGCTCTCTCAACATTGTTTGCTATACATGTAATAATATCTGAACCTCCACTCATACGTTGATCGCAACTGATGATTAACGAAGCATATATTTAGAAAAGATATACATTTGAGTGTCTGTCCTTGTGTCCATTTTGTTTTATGTTCTTATAAGCCGAGCTCCTGATTTTAGTATTGTATTTTATAGTTCTAAATTCGGCTTATATGCGAGTATATACGGTATATTACTGTATTTAAATTGAAAGATACGACTAGTGAATGTCAAGACTATTAATTTAGTATTAATTTTAAAATGTATTAAAACCATTTAGAACAATTTTCTTAAGAAATTTAATATGTAAATGAATTATAAAATGTATCATTACGACCTACCTGAAAAAAATGACCACAGATTAAAGAAACTGCTAAGTAAAATTACAAGTTTATTTGAGCCAGAGGTATTCATGTTATGAATATGACTTTTTGGAGATTTTAAAAAATATATGTTCATAAGTAAAATAAAGTTGTCTGTCTGTTAGAGTTAATGATTTAGTGTTAACTTAAAATTGTAATTTCCGATTTCAAAAGATGCTTGCTTACATTGTTAAACATCACTCGTAGAATTGGTTGCTGGGTAAATTTTCTAGAATTTAAATTCCGGGAAAACCAGTAATGTCACTGCTAACATGCTGGCATCACACACACATAATGCCCCCGTTTTCCTTGAATGATTCGCTTCATTTGGATCACTCTAAAGACAATACAAATTATCGCTCTTCCCGTCTTGAATTGGTACATAGAATGGGTTGCCTGATCAAACCAGGAAAACTGAAACTCTATCAACATTAAAAAATTATAACAATAATGCAAGACTAAACATAAACCATGGATAAGCGTAAGACGCAATAATCGTGTTTATAAAAGGAGCATCGGTAAAATTCCTGTAATTCTTGATCCGTGAATTTTAAATGACGTCATATTCACGTAAAGGACTTGCACCAGAAACATATATGTATAGTTTTACTAATATAAGAGTGAACTTTTTTCCAACAAAAGATATTTAATATTTGTATTTCGACAACACTCAAAGAAACACAGGCCCCACAAACTTAATAATATAGTCAAAATCATAAAGCTTTTTAAATCATATCTATTTGTTTTTGCACAATTATCACAACATCCGTGTGACTCAATGAATGTAATACCGAAAGTTAAAGAAAATATGAAAAGTATGTCTATTTTTATCATGTAGATGTTTTCGATCTTATAAATCCCAAACTTCCATTTAAATGAATCGTTATTGTGGAAAAGAGGAAATTCGACTGTAATTTTAAAGATCCCTAATTTTTACTTGTAGAAGATGAAAGCGTAAATAATGGAATGCCCCGCTATAAAATTCAAACTAAAGTATACAAAAATTAACAAAATTGACTAACCTAATGCCATTACAAAAATTAAAAATTCTCTGTTAGAAGTTACGTTGGTTTTGTTTTGCTAAAATGTTTTCAAAATAACTTGCTACACATCTGTTAATTTAGTTATGCTAATTGATCATTTGGCGTCAAATAAACAATCGTAGTGAAAATTCTATTGGTTACACATAAATTAATAATAAATAATTATAATTCTTTTTTCATTCCGACGAACTTTTGTTTCATAGTTCTAATTAAAAGTAGCCTTCAAATGTGTAAATAATACCATAATATGTATCCAAGGTTTTGAGAAATATAAACACTCAAACGTTTAACGAATGACGAGAATTATGTAGGACGAATATAATGAACAGTATGGTTGTAACTACACACCTATTGAACTATTCTTAACTACGATGTCGGGTCAAAAGAAAAACTATATTTCTCACACATCTTCACCGAATGACGCAAACGGATTCCCATAGATCTTTGCCATATTCCGTCTCAAGGGTCAATTATCAATTTTTTGTTTGTTAATTTTGCCTTACTCCGACCTAGTGTCAGTGTAATTGGAACAATGTGTCATCTCGTAACATCGGATGTTTTCTTCCCCCAATCCTATTTAGTGAAATATAAAGACAGTCGTCTTTAATGTTTAATGTTAGAAAATTTAAAGGGTGGTATTTTCGTCCACTTACAGAACATTTTATTGGAAGGGAATAAAAAATGTAATACTTCTTACTTATTAACAAATGTAAAAAAAAATTAATAGGGTATTAAATTCAATTTATCTGAGTAAAGGAGCGTGTGGGTAAAGTAGGGTGGGCTTGCCTCGCGAAAAACATTTGAAAAGCTAGGGGGCCGTAATTTTGGGGAATGGAAGAATACAAATAACATACACTGAAACAAAAAGACTTGTTTTTCATTTTGGACTAGGGCCCGCGATATGCTATAAAAATCCCAAACGGCAGAAACGAGTTTAGAAGGACTCGAGCACGTTTTAGGCCTTTGAGCGTTGTAATCTTTGTTGATTTTAGGAAAGAGATAGCAACATGACTTACCTATGCCACTATCAAAACATGCAACCTCTAAGCGACATTAGAGTGTGCCGATTCAGTAACTGACTTCATCATCATCATCATCGCCCTCCGTCCCATCTGGGGCATAGGCCATGAACAAAGGTTCTCCAGGCATCCCGGTCCTGCGCCAATCTTTCTATCTGCCCCCAGCTGAGCACGCTCATTTTGGTGTCTGCCTCCAGTTCCCTTATCCAGGTCATTTTGGGACGACCTTTATTTCTCTTGCCTTGGGGGTTCCATGTGAGGGCTTGCCTCACAATGCTGGATGTAGGTTTTCTGAGAGTGTGGCCAATCCATCTCCATCTGATCTGGCGTATTAGCTCATCCACTGGCTCTTGTTGTGTGCGTTGTCAGAGGTCTTATATAAAATTATTACATTTATAAGAAATATGTGGACGACATATAAAAGGATCAAGTCAGACGTCGGATACATACAAAATAAACCAAAATTAAACCAACTCATGGGATATTTAAAATAACACATATATTTGCATATTTATGTTAAAGATGTTACCATTTACAACGTCTCAAAAATCGGTCAAAACTACCTGCACGAGAGATGATAATTTGCAGCTTGCTAGCCACTTAACGCAACGTTCACTATACGCAACGTTTAGCTTTAAAGCATGTCACGGATGACCAATATTCCTTTAAGACCTTGTTGTGAACTACTAGCGATGGGATGTCTGGGAGTCAGGTTTTTTATTAGTCCGTGTGGATGTGTGTACAAGGAAGTGGTTTTTTCGAGGTCATTGTAACCACGTGTGCAAGTAGTAAGGGTATCTTGGGTAGTATTGTGTAGGGCAATGCAGTTGGACCTGAATAACGCATTTTGTAGTCAGTGGACTTGTTTTATTTTTGTATAATAAAAACTAAAAGAGAGTATATGATCCCTGGTGCCTGGTGGCTAGTGCACTAGATATACATATTAGGACGCCTGTGACAATGCAGACATCGCTTTTATCTCATTCTCATTTTAATATTACTTCATTTATTTAAATTACCAGGCAAACCTTCGTTCGACCATTACAGAACCAGTTATGTTGGTTTCTGAAACTCTCTATTACAAATATTGCAAATACGAATTTATTTTTTATTTTTTTTTGTCAGAGTGGACTAAAAATGTATCATGTAACACAATTTTCTATAGATTATAAAAATCATCGACCCATCTATTTAGTCTGTCCAGACAAATAATGTTAGCATCGTAAACGCTATTCACCCTATAGTGTGCAATACGTTTGCAGAGTGCTCTCCAGAACTGTGAAGTGGCTTTTGTATCAACCGTGTACGACATATAAACATTTACATGGACATTCAGTCGGTTTTAATGGGAGCTCAGATAGCTGTGTATATCCAGGTTGTTAATTACTGATTTGAAATGGTGGAACAGCAGCTCGCATAGGTTGAGATGCTTGGCCAATGAATTCAAGAGACATACACAGACTGTTGGATGCCATTATCAATATACATAATTCCCGTTGTCTGTATGTTTTTATAATTATAATGCTGTTAGGTGGCTCTGCGAAATTTGTAATGCTATTAGGTGGCGCTGCGATCGATTTTGTATAAAAAATACTATATGACGTCATTGTTTTAGCTTATATTTTAAATTTTGAAAAGGGAACGTTCTAAAAATAGCATTTGAGGATTTATCATTATTATGAAATACTTTGTGTACATTTCAGCAATTTTAATATTTAAGTTACTTATGTTAATTATGTATATTGATTCCCGTTGTCTGTATGGATGTAAGTTAGGTGGCGCTGCGATCGATTTTGTATAAAAATATTATATGACGTCATTGTTTGGGCTTATATTTTAATTTTTGAAAAGGGAACGATTTAAAAATAGCATTTGAGGATTTATAATTATTATGAAATACTTTGTGTACATTTCAGCAAGTTTAATATTTAAGTTACTTATGTTAATTATGTATATTGATTCCCGTTGTCTGTATGGATGTAAGTTAGGTGGCGCTGCGATCGATTTTGTAAAAAAATATTATATGACGTCATTGTTTTAGCTTATATTTTAATTTTTGAAAAAGGAACGATGTAAAAATAAGATTTGAGGATTTATAATTATTATGTAATAATTTGTGTACATTTCAGCAAGTTTAATATTTCGTATTTATCAAACAAGGATAAGTTACTTCTGTTTATTATGTAATAGACGCCCCGCGGCGTAGCATACGCCGCAGACTTGCTCATGGAGAGTGCAAAGAAAGTGGAGAAAGAATGGGCACAAACTACAGCACGTAGAAATCAAAAACAACGCGAGTGAACGTCGGTTTGGGGGGACAGGGGGGGGGACTGCCAACTCATTGATGGTTTTGAGACATTTGCAGGCGAAATTTGGTACACCCCGAACTTCTATGACGTCAGCTATAAAACGATAATCGGTTTAAAATCGGGGTTACATAATTGATAATCAGTTTTCCAAAAAAATAAAAATAAAATAAAAAATACACGCAATTAACAACTCTAAATATGACTAACCCTCGCTAGGGACGGCCAATCACAGTTTATGTTTAAGGAAAGGTAGTAATAAATCGGAGGCGGGTAACAACAACCTCAGTGTGCATGTCTTCAAGTTTACTCGCTATTTTTTATTACGTACAAGCTTTTATTTAAGTCACACTGTTTATATGGCGTATGTTGTATGTTGTATCCGTCAAATCTTGTAACCTAAAATTAATATGCAAAAATATTCATCAAGTTATGCAAAGCTATTCGTTAAGTTTAAACTGATCACCCTAATCTTATAGTCATGGCGAACAACGAGATAATCGATTTCACCTACGATTTAACGTTCCTGTCTCATTTTAAACTTTTACATTTTCATAAATTTGGAGCTAAAGGTCTCTTCTGGCTGTAAATTTCACATTATAAATTTATTTTCTACTTTTTAGTGCATTTTTTTTTAAATTTATTTTCGAATTTTCAGTGCATTTCTAAAATAAGACTAGTTTTTAAAAAGTGTTTTTTATATATTTTTATTTTATACTTTTTACTTTTGGCTCGACATACTTGTGTGAACAGAAATTTTCAGTGTTGAATCTTAACAAGAACCGTGTGATGAGGAGAATAATGGATGCTCCCCTACGTGATATCATACGTATCAAAACAGTGGCATTGAACCTGACTACACCTATTTACTGCATTCAAGATCTCAGTTTCACCCTTCACATAAAAATTTTGCAATAAAAACCTCTCAACCTATGTCATTTTTATAATAGTATTTGAATCCGGCCCGCGAATATCTTTATTTCAAGGAATATTGCCCGCCATACAAAAAGTTTGGACACCCCTGATCTACACAGTTATTATTACCTATAAAATACTGATGTTTCCTTCAATGATGCCCTGTCGACGTCAGCAATATAATATAAATTCTCATCGGGTTTACCCGGGACTTGGGAGACTTTGGGAGAACGAGGAGAGACCGACGGTAGTGTTGGGGAGTTGTTAGGTCTCACTGGCGTCAGCGGCGCCCCAGAGCACTGTAGTAAGGGGGCTGTCGACATGGGTGTTGCCACTGGGTACGTCGGTGACGCCACTGGGGATGTCGGTGACGTCATCTGGGATCTCGGTGACGTTACCAGGCAGGCTTCCTCGTGTGATGATATTTCCATGTAATCGCTCTCTCTATATCTGTCCTGGCTGGGATACGTGTTGGTCAATACCGCTAAGCCGAATCAGAAGTGGAGTCCTGATAAATTTTTGAAAGCAAAAAGTGTTGGGATAATGGTACGGAAGTAATCTTTTTTAATAATTAAATATTTTGAAGATAGTAATTTTTAAAAAAATAAAGTTTCTGCAAGATAATGCCCTTTTTTTCAAATAGAAGAATCAGAGATTGTTCAAAAGTTTCTGTACAGTTACACAATCATCATCACCGACACTTAACCTGGGCCCTTCCGTTCCTTGCTGCTTTAAGGAGTCGTTCGAATATTTAAGATACCGAAATTTGTGAAAATTTCCTTTTTAAAAAAACGAGACTTACCAATATATCAACTTTGAGGAACAAACAAAAAATCACAGGGACTGTCCAAAGAAGACACAGCGTTAACCATGAAAAGCTTAATTAACTAACCAATACGTGATTCGCTGTGACATAATTGTATTCGTCTTGTACAGGGTATCGTGATTCCTTTTTAATGTCGCACTTCCTTCTCCTCTTCCAACGAACAAATTGAGAATTTCTTGGTGTGAGAAACAAAAACAAAAAACAAACAAAAACGTTGAAAAATTAGAGATAAAACAGATTTTTTTTCGATATATATATATATATATATATAGAGAGAGAGAGAGAGAGATATATAAGCAGGGTAAAGGCGAATTTTAAAATATATTTTAAAAATACAAAGTAGGCAGCAATAGTTAGCATTTAATTTTAAACACATTAATTTAAATGCACACATGTATTAGCAGAAATCAACTGAATCATAAATCATCTGAAAGACACGAAGACTTTCAAATAAAAAAATGATACTATTTCATCAAAATTTAAAAAAAAACTTATAAACGCAACTACTTTTTAATAGCAAGGGGTTTGAAACTAAGTGTTTTTATGATTTCATAATTGTGTACTCGCTGTACTCGCGTTGAACAGGCTACACACAGGGCGACGACAAACAGCGCCAACAGCCCAGCTACACAAACAGGAATCACAACTTCAAGTGGTGCGCTCCTTGCAAAGACATTTTCTATGGAAGTTTAACTTAAATATAGTTTAACGGGACACAAGAGTTCCACAAAGTTTTCTATGTCTTCAGTTTCATAGCACATTTAAAACTGTGGCTAATATTCATACATTAAATATGGAATAACGGACACTTCGACCCCGGACGTTTCGACCCCGGACGGTTCGACCCTGCCAGTTCGACCCCGCCAGTTCGACCACAGGAAGTTTCAACCCCAGGACGTTTCGACCCCAGGACGTTTCGACCCCAGGACGTTTCGACCCCAGGATGTTTCGACCCCGGTCGGTTCGACCACGGATGGTTCGATCACGAACGATTCGACTCGGGACAGTTCGACCACAGGACGTTTCGACCCCAGGACGATTCGAGCCCGGACGTTTCGACCCTTTCATTTCTACGCCGTGAAATGTTTTTATTTATTATTTGTTTATTATTTTTATAATTATTTTAAAACTAATTTTTGGTATATTATCCATTAAAAAATTAGAAACAGAATCTCCACTCATATCCCAAACATACTAAAAATGGACCTAATTTATTATTGGGTTTTCAAAATATATATATTTAAGTCATTACAAGATTTTCACTGTGATAAAAAAGCAAATGAAAGTTTATTGTGTATTTTTTTAAAGGTGTCGACATACTGAACAACAAACCTCATAGGCATTTAAACCATTATAATCCCGCACCCTTATTCAATTCAATTCTTTTTCTCGCGTTTCTTAACACGCGAATTATTATCTCCCTAGCAGTAGCAGCGATACTGATTTTAACAAGATGTACAAAGTTGTTAGTCTTTATAGTTAATAAATTTCAATAGTTAATACCACCGCATACCAGATAATAACATTCAAGCTGCTGAACGTTACGTCATTGTTATTTACATTTTGTCCAGGGTCTACATAATCCCATGTTACGAAGGCTAGAATCAGTGAAAATCACAGCACGCCGTGTGCTTGCGAGGGTTATGGGGTAGGTAAATAGAGTGCGTGGGGGCAGAGAGAATGTGGGCACCTTTAGAAAGGACAATATGACCACATTGCCTTTTTATTGTCCGATTACATCAGACGGGGCGGGGTGGAGTTGGATAGGTTTGGAAGGACTTTCTACCTCAGATGATTGGTGCATTTATCACAATCATGAATTCGCGTTCAATCTTCACTGGTTGTCCGTGTATATGTTACGGCCAAAGCCCTAAATCGGCCACTTCGCGAAAGAAAGAAGTCATGAGCAGATTGAAGGTTGACTAGTAAGATTTCATACTTAAAATTGATTGTTAATCACAAATGATAGCGAAACCAGGGACTGTTCGCTGGCTGGCACATGTTACATAATTACATGTTACGAGGGCTAGACTAAGTGACGACCACATGACCCCGTGTGTTGGCAACACTTGTGGGAAAGGTAAATAAAGGGAGTGGGCAGAGAGAATGTGCGTACCTTATGCTGACCAAATGGCCTTTTTATTGTCCGATTACATCGGATCGAGATGGGGGTGAAGTTAGATAGGATTGGATGGACTTTCTACCTCAGAAAATGGTGCACATACCACAATCATGAATTCGCACTGAATATTAACAGGTTGTCAGTGCATAAACTTTTTTTTCAATCAACTGATCATAAATACAAAGTTAAAAATAACTATTCCATACTGTTTATAATTTTTAATAGATAATTATAGCTTATTACATTATTTTTTATACCAAAAATAAATATTTTAAAAAAAATCATTTACAAAACAAAACAAAAAATAAATAAAACAAGGTGTTTAAAACAAAAGGGTCGAAACGTGCTGTGGTCGAATCGGCATGGATTTGTTCATCTGCTGATTTAGCACTTTCCAGTACAGAACAACATGTCGTAGCTAACAAATTAATGATAAGTTAATAGCCTCAGTATACTTAGTAGTGTGTTATCACACCCCACGACACATGTAATACGTGCCCTATAATGACTTATCTTTTCAACTGGAAACGTTTATTGTGACGTTATAAATACGAGTAATACAGTACTCACACTGAAATAGGGCCGGCTTTAAGCATAAGCAAACTAGGCAGCCGCCTAGGGACTCCGATTAGTCTCATCATTAGTGGGGACCTACCACAAGAATCTTTCCATAATTATTTTTTTTTCTATTACATTTAGGGCCACCAAATTCACTTCACCTAGGTTCTCAAATTCCCTAAGTCCGGCCCTGACTGAAACCTTGTGTCAGAAAAATAATAACGAGTCACAATGTCTGGATCTTCTCCGAAAAGGAAAGACTAACGCAATAATATCGTCAGAGCGTGGCACCCTTTTCCTACCCCATACATGCCAACACACCAGAAGCGATTGATGTGCCGCTAACCGGGCATTTTTCCTTACCACTTCGGGCTTTGGCCAAGGATACCCAGCCACTTCGCGAAATGGCCGGCCTATTCGCGAAGTGGCCGGACTTCGGGCTTTGGCCGTACCATATATATAAATAATGATTTCAAACTGTTTAATGTTTAATGGATAATAATTTTAAGCTAAATTATTTTTATACAAAAAATTAATTTTAAAAGTAATCAATTTTAAAAAGTATATTTTTAAAAAAAATAATAAAAATTTAAAAAATTCATCTGTGTAGATACGAAGGGGTCGATACGTCAGGGTCCGGGGTCGAAACGTCCTGTGGTCGAACTGTCCGGGGTCGAATCGCCCGGGGTCGAAACATCCTGGTATCGAAACGTCCTGTGGTCGAACTGGCAGGGTCGAAACATCATGGGGTCGAAAAGTCCTGTGGTCGTACTGGCAGGGTCGAACCGTTCGGGATCGAATTGTCCGGTGTCGAAGTTTCCGACAACCTAAATATGCTCTTTATTTCTTTTTTTTTACATATTAAAATGAAATAAACTTGCAAAGGCATCTTCTTAACACAATTATTTTTATATTATCCACATTCCATTTGAGTGTATTTTATTTATATCACTTTTGCAAAATAAAGTAGATCTCTAAATGCTTCATCTTTTCTTTTTGAAAAAATTGCAAGGAAAAGACGTGGTTTTCATTAGATAATATACATTTTAAAATTGATATCACAGTCTACGAACAACAGAAGTATCACAGTATTAGAGCTATGTATATATTCCATATGTTTCTATTGTTGTATGGTTGTACCATTATTGACGTCAGTAGCTGTGTTATGTATATATACAATCTGTTTCTATTGTTGTACCAGACACTTGTATGGTTGTACCATTAGTGACGTCAGTAGTTGTGTTATGTATATATACCATATGTTTCTATTGTTGTACCAGACACTTGTATGGTTGTACCATTAGTGACGTCAGTAGCTTTGTTTTCTTGTGATACACGCCCAACAATTGTGGTTTCTACTTCTGAAGAGGAATATGTTATAGGGGTTGTCAATTCTAAAACCGGAAAGCCTCATAGCCCAATGAGTAATGTTCTATTTTTAGATTAAATTTTTGCGAAACAACAGCATAAATAAAGTCGAACACTATCTTCTTAAAATTTTTAGCATAGTAAAATTACGAAGCTGTTTGTCCTTTTTCAAGTCGAATAAGCTGTCTTAAGTTAACGAAGAATTAACAAATAGCTGATAAGATACTTCGTTCTCAATATACCTACATTTACATTTTGACTCGTATCTTTAATTAAATATTTTTGAAATTCGTCCATAAAAAACACCTGGATAGTTTTATTTATAGATTCCCGCCATATTATGCCAAGGCCTATTGAAATAGCTGAAACTGACACTTAGAGGCGTAAACACGGCTTGGCATCGGGGCAGTTTCCAAGGGTGCCGAGGGCTATTCATTCAATAATCAATTTATTCTGTATAATTTAGAATTTCCCCTATTTCTCAAGGGCACCAAAAATGAATGAGCTAAGAGTAGCGGATAACCCAGTTACGCTTCTGAGAACAACTATTTGAAAGTAGACAGCAATCACATATTTTGTATTGATTTAAACGAGATTCCGGTTGGCGTTTAACATTTTCATACCTCGTATTTGCAGAAATCGTAGAGCAAACAATTATTCCACAATCCTACATTCAACTGTAATAAGGCAATTAAGTTTTCAACACACACACACACAAACACACACACACTAATAAACACAAATGCACACATACGTGCACACAGACATAAATGCACACACTCTGGTCACAGGCAAAAGTGGCTTTCTAACAGTTTCACATCAGTTTGCGTGAACCAGGTCTATACTGACTACACATTTTAACGGAGGTGACTTAATTTTCCGTTTAAAATGTATTCAGTCGCGGAAGATTGTATTCTATATTGGACCGATAAATTGAAGAACGTGTTTGTGGTATCACGAATGATAGCGCATATCATGTCCATAGTGTATTGTTACACTGTATCATTCGTCATATGATATCACAAAGTATTGAGCATGATACATCACATGATATAACAATGATGGTTTTTTATAGGTCACAGGATATCACAAGTTATGGTGTCTTATACGTCATAGGGTATCACAAAGCACAGTGTATAAATATAAACCTTTATTTAATTATACGCAATGAGTTATCTCAAATCTAATGAAAAGGAAACAGTTTTTGAAATACAGGATTAGGGAATTGATATTTGAATTTTCCAGTATTTTTGGACATATTAGTTGATGTACCATACAATTTACCAAACAGATACTTCATTATATGACTAATATATTGTGCTATGAAATAGCTCAGAGGTCTTTTTGTGTTTATATGAACTAGCGTTTCAATTACATTGTATCCCTAATTAAAGGGAGCGAAGTTAAGTGGCAAGCCACTTACAGTAATACGATAATACGAACCATTCATGAACACAGCTAGATCTAGTAGACATAATATACATGACAGTTATTGTATTAAATTCACAGTTTCATTAATTACAACAGATTTCAATCTTAAAAAGCTTTTTCTGTTTTGAATTAAATACATGTAAGTGATGATATTAGTTTACGTTAAATATAAAATTTATGTAATACAAATCAATAATGACATAATGGTATATCAAATATACCAATAACGAGTGTTTTAATGTAATTGTAAATTTATGTTGTCTAAGGAAAAAAGTAATATGAAATAGGTCAGTAGTGGTGCTTTTTGGTGCGGTTCTGACAGGAAATAAATATTTTATAATAATATTTACGCTCAATTATTTATGGCTGCGGCTATTGGTACTCAGTTACCAATAGCTTCTAGAGAGCTATTGGTACTCGACTACCAATAGCCGAAAGCCGGAAGTAATAGCAACTTCCGGCTTTCGGCTATTGGTAGTCCGCTTTATTAACTGTTAATAAAACTACTGCTAGGTGATATTCTTAGTTTGAAGTTGAATATCATTGACTAAAAACTCGTATTCGTATTTGTAACTGTTGGCGTTGGTCATTGGTCGGGTTTTGTTTTTATTTTTACCACGATCTATTTTATTTTACGTAGTTATCAACTAGTTATTATAGCTTTTCCTTATTAAAATTTGTATTATAATTTTTTAAAAATAAAAAGTTGTTATTTGTCTGGTCAGCTCTAATTAATTAACAATTATATGAATGTTAAATTTATTTCATTAGTTTTAGTCATAGGTCTTATTTTAGTTGAGTGGTTTTAGTCTTTTAATACTTTTATCATAAAATATATAGTATTAGTGTTATGGGGCCGTCAATAAATGATGTTACGCAACTTCAGCAGATTTTTACCCCCCTCCAATAAACTTAGATAACCCATTTTTTCCAATATGACGTCACAAAGCTTTAACACCCCCCCCCCATTTTCTTATTTAAAATTAGAATGTTGCAAATTCCTTTTTTGTCATTTAGATATGTTAATGATATGTATTTAGTGCAAGTCTGCTCTCTATTATCATAACACGTGTACAGGCATTGATTTGAAAACGTCATTAAATAAATTCCAAGCAATGAAATATTTAAGTGGAACTTTAATTGAAAGATGAGCGGGTTTTTTTATATGACGTCACATTTCTTAAACACCCCCACCCCCTCGTCGCAATGCGTGACACCCCTTCCGCGTGACAACATTTAAGGACGGACCCAGTGTTGACATATTTACATGAAGTATAATTATAGTAGGTCAATGTTCTATGTCTTGTAAGTGGTATTGGGACAGGTTAGTAGGTCAATGTTCTATGTCTTGTAAGTGGTATTGGGACAGGTTGTTTTTTTTTAAATCCATGCTAACATATTACTATTACTAATAATCACTTAATTTTAATTTTAGCCTTTTGACGGGCTGACAATTTTCTATATTAAATCTTAGCATACTCCTAACATGGTCGTCATATTGGTTTTGCATTACTATTTTCAGGAGGGTTATGTGATTATGTAATTGTTTACTAAGTCACTCTATTTTGAAATAATAGAAATATTATTGAAACGTCCTTTTAATAATCTGCACTTAATACATAAGTTTTAAAAAAATTAGCATTTTGTAGGTAATGCCCATCTTCACCTCAGTTGCCAAGTGATGCTTGCAAGAGCTCTATATTAGGCAATATTCTTTATATCATATTATTACACAGATAACAAATTATTTGACATTCAATTTACACAACCTTAAACAACATGTATCCAAATGAACTAAAATTATATAATAAAATAAATATATTATATATGAATTAAAATATTGAAACAATTTAAAAACAAGACTAATAATGAATAATTTATCAAATTGTAATAATTTTATTATACATGTAATTGTAATACAACATGAGAATATACATTATGAAACAAATTGAACATTAAAATAAAATACAAAAACTTTACCAAAAGTATATAATATATATTATATTTAGGTTCAGGACACTAAATTGACATAAAAACCAAATACAAATTTATAATTAATATACTAAAAATGACATTTAATACAAGGCAAAAATTTACATATTTACAGTTAAAAATTTTAAAATGATGCCGACTAAAATGAATTAAAAATGTAAATTACATTGTAATAGAATATACTAGGGCTGCGGATATTAACTTCTCGATTAATCGTTAAAACGACAGCTCTTTTGATGAACTACTGCGTTACATAATGGAGATGAGCGTTCCTGAATCCATTAACATTCTACAATGGTGGAAACTTAATGAAGACCGATATCAGATACTATACACATAAAGAATGAGAAAAATATAAATTAACCACACATCGAGTGTAAAATCTGTAATATCAAACATTTGCAAAAAAACGGAAGAAATGACAAATTATATAATGAAAGCAATGTACAACAGAGTACAAAAAAATTACCAACATGACTGACAAAACCATGATTTAAATTTCATACTGGATCTATATCCAGCGCAATCATAATGTAACAATTCCAGACAATGGTCACATTGCACCATCTTCAACTCACCGTTATCTAAAATGTTACAAGACAAACAAGTAAATAGATTGTCATGTTTTTTTCACATGCACTCTAGCTAACAATTCTTCCCAGGCATCATCATGAAATTGATCCTTAATTGAGCTGAAATCTTTATCTACTAAACATGTACCCAAAAACTGGGGCAATTTCAATTGGTCTATGGTGTAAGGGGGCTCCCCACCTGTTACACATGCATCTACATATTCCCAAATTTAAGGTCATTTGTTAAATTTTCAAATTGCAAAGGAACTGAATGCTTTCTTCTTCTCCTTGTGAAAGTCTGTTTATTATGTGGCCTGCCCTTCACTCGTACTTTTTTTAAAGCAATGGTAGAGAAACTAGTAGTCTCACTAACTGACAATGATACACAAGGTTAAGATTGAGCATCATTTAAATTAGCTGCATGTGTAGCAGAATAAGGCAGTGCAACAACATTACATTTGGTAGCACCTGATGTACTAGGCAGTAAATTAGCATTACATTTGGTAGTACCTGATGTACTAGGCAGTGAAACACCATTACATTTGGTAGTACCTGATGTACTAGGCAGTGAAACACCATTACATTTGGTAGCACCTGATGTACTAGGCAGTAAATTAACATTACACTTGGTAGTACCTGGTGTACTAGGCAGTGAAATAACATTAAATTTGGTAGCACCTGATGAACTAGGCAGTGAAATAACATTACATTTGGTAGTACCTGATGTACTAGGCATTGAAATAACATTACACTTGGTAGTACCTGATGTAATAGGCAGTGAAATAACATTACATTTGGTAGCACCTGATGTACTAGGCAGTGAATCATTAGCCGATGGTACATCAACAGACAAACAAGGCAAGGAATCAACATGATTTGAATGGACATTTATTGAATTAGAAGCTAAAGAAATAGAGGGAGTGAAATCAGCTATGTCATCTGAGGAGTCAATACCATGCCAGAGATTAATCAAATATCTGACTTGAAGATATTTATCTTTGAAATCGACGTCCACAAGCAAAGGCAAATAGGAAGATATTTCTTTAACAAGTTTACTTGTCAAAACATATTTATCTTCTGGGGTACTTATCAAAACATTATCAAAAACATGTTGGCTGATGGCATCAGTGCCATGTACATTTTGACCAAGGCTAAGACATTCAGAATGAAACATATTCTTGAACTTATGTGTTATATGCACTGGCTCGTAAATTGAAAGACCATTCTGCTTTCGCACAAACATAACATGTTTGCAGAAAAGACTAAAATTTTTTAAAAAGTAACAAGTGCAATTATTAAATGTTACAACACAACTTGTATTGGAGCATACAACATTAAAGGAAGGGTCACTAGATATTTGATTAAATTGAAATGCAGTTTTATCTAAAGATAAAAACTGTTGAATGACATACCCTGAAGCAAAATGAGTCAAATCATTTTTAATTTGGTTTACAATTGGATTGTTTAGCTGGGTATTGTAGTGTCTAGCATTGGAATTTAAAATTGATGTTAATTTGGAAATCTTTGTTATTTGGGCATCATGGTAGATGAGGCGACTAATACACACATTTAAATTTGTTTGATGATTCAGGATTTTTAAAATTTTGGAATGATAAGATTCTACATGGTTTGTGGTGGTCAAGCCTAATGTGATAGTTTCTAGGTTTAAATGTCTGGCCCACATTTCAGACTTGTTCCACCAGTTTTCCTCAAAATACGTTATGACCTGTAAGGGTGCAATATTTTTAATTTCTTCTTTTAATAGGTTATATTCATATACTGAATCTGCATCCTTCATAGATAGAAAAATATTGGAAATAGCTTTAACTAAACTTGAGGTTAGACCCTTTTTGGCCAAAGCCTTTTGAAGAGCCAAATTAATATGAAATGCACATATTAAAATACTGGCTTCAGGGAAAACTTTTTTAATGGCCCCTATTTCTGAAAAATCTTTGTCAACAAAAAAACATGAGCTAGGAAAAACAAAAAGTTTTTTAAAAAATTCTAAACATTTGACCAACGAATTCTGCTGCTCACAATGTAAAAATGCGTGCATGACAGGACGACCTCTACCATTGTTGTCAACTGCCATTATTGCAAGCAACGGCAAGTTATAGATGTTGGTTTTATAAGTAATATCCATAACCAAAACCTCCGGATACCTCTCAATACAATCAACCATCTCATTAGTCGCATAGGCCAGGTAAATGAAATTACCCTTCCCATCCCTCCCAAAACTGACTTGGCCACCTTCCCCAACTATACCATTTAACAAAATTTCAGTGGCATGCAGGTCTGTTTCTTGACTGGGTGCACACAACTTCACTCTCAGATTACTGACGTCTTTGGGTGCCACACAAACATTTTGCTCTTTTAAAATCACTTCCCTGAGTTCTGTGTTGGAGACAGATGTACATTTCAGAAGTGTACTGATCATAGGCGTTATCTGGATCTTTTGTCGCTCTTGCAAAGCATTAACACTCTAAAGAAAAGGGTGAAAAAACGGTGTATACAAATAAAATACAGAAAATGTGTAACCAATATACAAAAATACTTTTCTTCTACACTAAAATATTAATTTTATTAACAGTATGTTGGAGAATTTAAATACCTCCTGGGACAGCACATGGTTGACATGTACTAAATTAGAATACACCACTTGCAATTTCCAACTGTCCTGGACTTGAACCATTCTTACTTTTATCTTGGCAGGACATCCAATTTTTAGGGATCTGTAAACCAAAATAACCATATTTAACAGTTTTTAAATCATATTTGTATTAAAGAAAATTACAAAAGTCATGATGGCACAAAATGTTAATATTTAAATCTTCAATAACAAAAATACCACACCTCTGGTTAGGTCTCAAGCCCTTGGACTTTGAAAACCTTTCTCTTCCATGCTTACACTCAAACAATAGAAATTGGTAGATCAAACTCTGGTGCTCCACTGATCCTTTTGTAGATGGCAACTAGAATTAATAAGAATTAAAATTGAATACATCTACAATGACAATAATGTAAAATAATTAAAAATATTAAAGTACCTAATAAATTATACATATAACAATTTTAATACTTAATTAGCACATATTAATATTACTTTGTATGACATAATAAACATTAATTCATAGATTCAGAGTGTCCCTGAGTTCACTCAGGTTCGAATGGGTACCTAACACTAGTTAGGGAATAAAAGGGGGCTGGATAACGCATGGAACCCTCATATCTGTGGCCCGTGAACACTGCGCCACTTGCTAACAGGGTAACAGACCGGCTTTGCCTGTGGACGCAACAATCTTCTTCTGTATAGAAGGAGTGTCTGTATAGATAAGACAGTATTCACTGACTAATTTATACATGAGTACTGTTTGAAATATATTAGTAGAGCTTATGGCTTATAGTAATACTCCTATCAAATTTAATAACTAAATTTCTATTTAAAATTTTTTTAAAAAAAAACAGAACTGGCAGAACGCAACATGAAAAAGTATTCCAGGCAGGAATAACAATTGTGATTATTCGCACGGTTTTGGCAGTGCGAATAATGCTGAGTATTATCCACACGGGTCATCGGCATATGCGTCTTCTAGTGGCTAGTCACGTTGAAAAAAAAGTGACCGGTATAGACAAAATAATAGCCGATATCACACGATTCATGCTAAAACGTGTAATTCATATGCTAATACTAATTAAAATGTCATGATTACTGAAATTTTTAAGTAGCACCGCTGTCACGTGTGATTAACATGATTTGTGACGTAAGGTCACGTGAATGGTGGACGCGGGAAGAAAGGAGCATTCCTATTGGTTGAAAGTGTTGGGCGAGGAGTTGTTAGAAGACTTCCGTCAAGGAAGGAGGTGATGTGTGTATGCCTCAAGATTTCCACGTTGTATAACCTCAAATGATATTTCTGTGTACAAAGTATACATATTAAAGTTGTTTTGTTGAAACAAGTTCTTCAGTGGATTATTGTGCACAAGATTCTGTATTGTGAGAACGACTACTAAAGAGTTACATATAACATATAGTTATAGTTACAACCGCCATAAAAATTGATTGGGTGTGCAATTAATGATAATTAATTACTAGACTTATAATTTTAAAATAGCGATATTTATCATAAGCTTATCCAGTTCAGTGGTTAATCTAGCTTAGTTCAATTTATCATTATGATATGCGGATCAAATCCTAGGACAGTCTTACTTATTAATTTATTTATTTTTTTTTGTGGGGGGGGGGTGGTTGTTTTTTTTTGTTTGTTTTACAACCACAGTGAGGATGTTTGCAAACACTCAAGCAGGCTCTTTCCCAGAAACATTTTATTATTCTCCCACTCTTTGCCTGTCTTATCTATTCTGTTAGTCACTGTTACAGACTCTCAATTTTAAATTTTTTACTGGCTATGGCTATACCATTATATCGTCTTTCATTTTTTCATGCTTTAAATTAAATTAACTTAATGGATTTATGACCACAGGTACAATGCTAGTTTTGGGGAGAATAATAATTATCCTTTTTAATTACAGAGTCTCGCCCAATTATGAATGAAAGTTAAGAAAGTAATAATAATAAAGTAAATAAAGGTACTTCATAATTATAATTTTTATATTATAGCATAGACATAGAATAAAAATACAAAATTGATTGCACTGGCGCAGTTAATAGTATAGTTTTATATCAGCTAAATCCGCAGTATTACTAATTAATTCATTAATGATTAATCATTAACTAACGGTCACTAACGATATGCAGCATTATGCAGGTCCGCTCAGATTATTGCTAAAATTATAAAATAGTATTAATATAAAAAATAATAATAATGAACAGGCCTAATTCAATAAATGGAATAAAAACAAAAGCTTACCTTTACAGAACTCTTTTTAATAAAGACTGAATTTCGAAACAATTCTAAGGCTTTGATGGCATTTTCCAGATCTTTAAATGAATCAAAAAAGTTATTCAAAGCTAAGCTTTCTTCTGGATTCATTTTCAGTGCGTGTAGTCATGAAGCGACGAACAATAAAATGGCGGGTTTCGCGGGTTTTGGAATTTCCGGAACTTCCGGTGTTGCTGTCATCCTATTGGATGACTACCAATAGCTTTCCCACCAGGGACCTGCTATTGGTACTCGAGTACCAATAGACACTCCCATTATTTATTATGCCTAATGCTAAGGGACATCACTCTGCTTTTTTTTAAATTTTGTGTTTTAAGCAGTGCTGATTGACTCAAATAGTTATTTTTTGGTGCAGTAATTTGGTGCGCTGCTTTCAAAAAATTAGTTAAAGGCGCCCTAAAACCTCAATTTAAAATTACTTTGTGTACATTTAAGGTAGTTTAATATTACGTATCTGTCATACAAGGACAAGTTTGTTGGGCATTTAAAAAAAGGGGGCGCCGTAGGCGATCTAAATAAAAGTGGGCGCCGCAGCACAACCTATATTATATACATATTTTGTGTACATTTCAGGAATATTTCATATTTATCATACAAGGATAAGTTACTTGGGCTTTTGACATAAAAAATAAAATTTAAAAAATTTTTTTTAAAAATACTTTGTGTACATTTAAGAAATTTTAATATTACGTATTTATCATACAAGGACAAGTTAGTTGGGATTTTGAAAAAGGTGGGTGCCGTAGGTGCCCTTAAAAAAAGGGGGCGCGCAGGCGCCACGGCGCCGCAGCAAAAACTAGTTCTATAATAATAATTTAAAAAGTCTTATGTATACACATGGGGGGCGCCACAGGGTGGGCCAGGTGGGCCATGGCCCACCCAATTTTTAGAGCTAATGGGCCACAATGTATTTGGCCCACCCAAAAAAATCAACTGAAACCAACAATAGGTAAACTGTTTAATTTACAACTCTTCTTTTTTATAAGTTTGTTAATTTTGTTATTGGTAACATTAAACACAGAAAACTTCAAATTTAGAGGAAATACATACAAATCCTACTATTGTGTGTCGCGCCATTCGCAGCTCTAAAAAATTGAGTTAAACTATTTAGTTTGTAACTAATTTAAAAGTCCTACCATTTTAACGAAACCATATATTATATTTTTAGTTAAACTTTTCTCACAACTAAAAAATTTGAACTATTATTTGTACCAACAATTTATTTTACTAGTTGCCCATCACTGATGATGACGTAGAATAATTGTTGCTATTGACGATCGGCGGTCTGCTTTATTTTTTAATGCATCATTATTGTTATTATTATTGACAGTAATTGTTAAAATATTAAAATATATTTTGTAAAACAAAATTAAAATAGTATAATAATAATATTATTGTTTTTCAATGATAATTCTAATCGGACCCTGTACTGAGGCGTTTTTCGTTTTGTTTTGCGAAAAGTTTATTTATACTTTAGGAGAGTGAGTCAACATCCGATGTTCCATTTTAGTACTAAATAACATTGCGATTTTGAAAAAAATCAGTTTTTCTTTTTAAAAAATCACTAAAAACTAATTTAAAAAACGAATAAAAGGAAACTGGGCATGATGTAATTATGGAAATTAAAACATATTTCTCGAAAAATTGCACATGAAATGAATCTTTTTATTTTGTTTAATCGTACATCTGGAAAAAAAACACAAGTCCATTATATAATAAAACTGAGTTTTATCAAAATCACAATGTTAATTACAAGTCTCTTGGAACAACCGGAAGTTGGTTCACTCTCCTAACGTATAGTTATTGTAGGGCTTAATTGCAGTAATAAACTTTAAACTATGAAGCGTTTCCTCACGCAATCCACTCAACAGAAAATACCGAGTAAAAAAGTTGAAAATGTTGTCTCATCTGATGTTATTATGGACGATGTTGATACCAAGGATCTTACTGATCGTCCAGATGATACGTTGTTAAGCGCGGCTGCTCGTGATTACAGTGGACGTCGTCGACAACCGCAGGCAAAATTGTTTAGCAGTCATCCATGGCTGCGCATATCACATCAACGGAAAGTTCTGCTTTGCAGCTGGTGTCGTGAAATGGGCAACAAGCGTCTTGTTGGAGCATGTAAAGTCGTGTCCGCGTTCGTTGACAATGGATTCAAAAACTGGAAAGACGGATCCCAGAAGCTGGATGAAAACGCGGCGTCTTCTTTTCACAGAGCAGCGGCCGAATACGTGAGTAATAGAAACAAACCGGCTGTTGCAACGCAGCTAAGTTGTCAGCTGGCTAAAGAACAACAAGTCAATCGGAATAGGTTGGTCATTCAGCTGAACAGTGTAATGTTCCTCATGCGACAAGGGCTGGCGATTCGTCGTGGTAAAGATGAGAAAAACGACAATCTACATCAATTAATTCAGATGATGACTAGCAGTATCAGTGGTGATACATCAAGATCAATTGGCCTACAAACAAGAATTCACTTAAGCCACGACATTGTCAACGAACAATGTAATATCATGGGGAAAACACTGTTACGGATGGTCATTGAGCAATATAATGCCAACAAAGCCATCAGCCAATTTGCCGTATTGGCAGACGAGACAAGGGATGTTTCAGGGGCTAAACAACTCTCAGTCTGTATTAGATGAACCAACAAGGGGTTAGCAGCCCAAGAAAATATTTTAGGACTGTACAGTCTAAAGGGTCTCGGCCAGAGAGCGTAAATACTGTCGTCATGCCTCACTGACGTAATGACACAATGCCAGGTGTCCTTTAGTGAACTGCACGGTCAAGATTACGACGGAGCGAGTGCAATGTCCGGAGCGATTTCTGGAGTAGCTCAGCGGATGAAGGAGCGGTCACAAAATGCTCATTTCATGAACGAGTTCATCGGTCTAAATGACTCACGTAGAAAATTGTATGGACGTTTCTCGTGACTTTTGACTATTTTAATTGTTAATGTTTGACTGTTTCAAATTTTATATAATACTAGGGGCAAGTACCCGGCTCCCGCCCGGGTTTAACAACAACAGCAACAAAACAAAAACAACAAAAACAACAACAAAACAACAAAAACAAAACAACAACAAAAACAACAAAAACAACAAAACAACAAAAACAAAACAACAACAAAAACAACAAAAACAACAACAAAACAACAAAAACAAAACAACAACAAAAACAACAACAAAACAAAAACAAAACAACAACAAAACAACAACTACAACAACAACAACAAAACAACAACTACAACAACAACAGCAACAACAACAAAGCAACAACAACAAAACAACAAATACAACAGCAACAACAAAAAAGCAACAACAACATGAAGGACATTGTCGTCGCAGGGCAAGGGATGTAGACAACAACAACAACAGCAAAAACAACACAAAAGCAACAACAGCAACAACAACAGCAACAACAACAAAAACAACAACAGCAACAACAACAAAAACAAAACAACAACAAAAACATCAACAACAAAACAACAACAAAACAACAACTACAACAACAACAGCAACAACAACAAAGCAACAACAACAAAACAACAACTACAACAACAAAAGCAACAACAACAAAGCAACAACAAAAAAAAATTATTTTATGGCGATAATCGCCTTCTTGTTAATCTCGACACCAAAATGTTTATTAATTTGCGTCATTATTTTACGTCTTAGTTTTCAATAATTTTTATTTTATATAGCTCATATAGGGAAAAACTACATTTTGGGTCCCCGGGCCCCAGTATCTTATATATATGGAACGAAACCTGTTTAATAACCTTTCCGGTATAATTTTGTGTACGTGTACCAAATTTCACGTTATTTGGTTGTCTGGATCTTGAGTTATTAGGGAACAGACAGACAACAAATGCGTCTTATATATATAGAGATGAATCATATCATCTGCTTTTTTCATTACCATTCTGTGCAAATTTATTGAAATTTACTCACTACACTGTCGCCAATTTGGAAATTAGACATTGGTCTGGAAAAATTAAAAAGGGAAAGGTACAGAGATAGGAAGATACCCAGGGTTCAAGCCCTATTTAAGGCAAGGGTATCGAATTAAATAAATTTGTGTTACCAACTTGGCCCACCCAATATTTTGCTCATGGCGCCCCCCATGTGTATACATATACAAGCGCAGAAACCGTGCTTTGCTTCGAGGAATGCAAGTTAAAGATGTGACAGTATTTTGATTGTGGAGCATTTTGTGACCGCTCCTTCATCCGCTGAGCTACTCCAGAAATCGCTCCGGACATTGCACTCGCTCCGTCGTAACCTTGACCGTGCAGTTCACTAAAGGACACCTGGCATTGTGTCATTACGTCAGTGAGGCATGACGACAGTATTTACGCTCTCTGGCCGAGACCCTTTAGACTGTACAGTCCTAAAAAATTTAGAGATGAGTATAAACGCTTCACAAAAGTGTGATAGTCAGACATCAAACCTCTTCTTCATAAAAAAAATATCTAGGTAGTCGAAATAATAATAAAAAAATATATAGCTTTTAAAGATGCCAATTAATTTTTGTGTAATTACTTTAATAACGAATGCTTTTCTCTAAATCCTCTACCGGAATAACAAAGGTCTGTTACATTTTCATAGCTCTTATGCAAAAATTCTCATTTTCTTTTCACGTAAATAACATTTTTTTTAATTGTCTAGTAAAAAGTGCTGAGAGATTGAACCTCTAAATTAAAATTAGTTATGTCATATTAATGACTTCCCGTTAATCTTCTGAAGGTAAATATTATATATTACCCGTAAAACCAGTGATATTTCTTTACACCCAGATGTTTATACTTTACAAAAATTTAAAATTAATACCAGAAATTAGTGTGCCATGCAACTGGATTGTTCTAGGTCTCTACTTAAATATTTTTTTATAAAAGTTTTATCATTCGTCTGCTCTGAAAAACCTTTTGATATATTACTTTGCTTTATGAAAAAGATCTACAAGTCATCTATTTTCTATTTCAAGTCTAAGCATAACATTAGTCAAACGAATAAGATAGTTTTTGTTTTGCTCGATGATATTATGTGAATATCGATGACTAGGTAAGGGTGGGAGTGTTGTAATAGGGTTTATTTGTTTAGAAGACAAACGTTAAATCACAAGGTTTGGACATAAAATATACCCTGCTGGTTTAGCTTGAGTTATGAATAAATAAAATTACAGTTGATAATTTCGAGAAACACGCTCTAATAATCTCGAACAGAGGCGTAACAACGGCTTGGCATCGGGGCAGTTGCCAAGGGCGCCGAGTGCTAATCACTCAATAATCAATTTATTGTGTACAATTTAGTATTTAGCCCTATTTCTCAAGGGCGTCATAAATGAATTAGTCAAGGGCGCGGATAACCTAGTTACTCTTCTGCTGACACTCAAAAAGGATGTATTCCTGCGTAGTTTATTTAAATAGAGGGATATATTTTCATATACAGTGGGACGTTGAGATTTGAGTGCCCTGACATACGAGTAATTTGATATACGAGCTGTCGAGCAAGCGAGGTTTTGTTTTGAAATACGAGCAAAATTTGAGATACGAGCACTGTCAGGAACTCACGATCGATTAATTACAAGAGTTACATTCACAGCAGCATTCGTGGGTTCTGCAAGAAATTGTTTTTGAGGAACAGCCAGAGGGGAAGGAGGTTATTTCTACAAGTGAGATAAAACAGATCTTGGGAATGTGGGAGAGAGTTTCACAGTTCTTGGAATAGAATCACCCCGAAAATGTTGCAACTGATCGTGCATCAGAGCTATTTAATGAAACTTGCCTGACTCATTTCCGCAGCATTCTGAAAGGGAGGAAAAAATAAACCTCCTTGGACAGTTTTAAAAAAAATGTATTTATTAATTTTTATTTTTTATGTATTGAGTCCTGCAAAAAAGGCAAACACCAGTGAAGAGAAACGCATTGACTAAAATTAAACATACAGTATCATTTAAGTTGTGTGTAAGTTATATTCAAGTGACCAAAATACAAAATTATGTATGTACACTCAATAAAACAATTTTTTAAAAAAAATTTTGCTTTACATTTTCTTTTATTATGTTTTTATACCATATTTGTCATTTGTAAATACAATTTTCTGATTCAAAAACACGTAATAAAAACAATTAGGGGTAGCAAATTTTTGGGCTGGAACGGATTAATGGCATTTCAATTAATTTCAATGGGGAAAATTGCATTGAGATACGAGCAATTTGACATACGAGCAAGGTTACGGAACGAATTAAACTCGTATTTCGATGTATCACTGTATTATATAGAGATGCAATATTCAATTTGTTTAAAGGCCAAATTGATAGGAATAAAACTCTCTTAAATGCTGGTTTTAATTTATCGTTGTAGTTAGATTACACCCCGAAGCGCAAAAGCAAGGATATGTACACAAAATACAAACACAAGCAGACACACACATATTTGTGTGTGTATTATAAATACAAACATATATATATACATGCATATACACATATATATGTATATATATATATATTATATATATATATATACATATGTATTTATATTTATTATATGTCATATTATATTTATATATATTTATAAATAATTTCCCTTAAATGATATTCCCTTACTTCAAGGGGAAATCCATAAAAAATATATATATATTATTTTATTTATATGTTAAGTCAGTGGCGTAGCGAGGGGGCAGAGGGGGGGGGCAAATGTCCAGGGCAACACTTTGCCAGGGGCGGAAAATTCATAGTCGTTAATTAGTTTCTTAAAATGAAAATTTAAAATTTTAAAAGAAAGGGGAGTTTTTTTTAAATCGAATTTAAAGAAAATCCAAATATGAAATTAATAAAAGAAATAAAGGAACTATCCAAAAGTATGTGAACATTTTAACTGCCAAAACTTCAAACTGCTTATTGGATATAAATTCTTCTGATACTAATACCACTGTAAAAAAAAATAAATAAGAGATTAAATTAGTATGAGAACGTGACTCTGATGTGGTGATAAATTCATTGATACTTAAAATTTGAGAGCCGCCCCTGTTGTAAAATTGGGGGGGGGGCCGACAAATTCCTCGTTATTAATAAGCTAATTGTTAAAACATAAAAATAAATTGTAATAAAATATTTTTAAAAGCCGAGATAAAAAAACTAAATGAAGAACTATATTAAAATACGAGAGCGCTTCTAATGCCAAAACTTCAAACTCCATTATAAATCTAAAGTCTTCTGATACTAATGTTACAGATCTTGAAAACATAGGGGCTGACCGTATGACAATAATGTGCTGGTGTTTATAATTGATTCAAGTTTGAATTTACTGTAAGTGAACTACTGGAAAAAAATGGCGTATTTATATGGTTATTTTATTTTAATGTCTTTTGTCTTGTGGCATAAACAAAAATAATGGAAAAAATTGCTTATCTAGTGGGATTAAATCTTGGCACAAATAAATACAAAATTTGTTGGAGGTGGCGGAAATTCCTCGATGTTAATTAGCTAATTGTTAGAACGTGAAAATAAATTTTAATAAAAGCCATTTTGAGGTTACTTTGTAAGCTATAGAAATGAAAGATGCTGACAAAAATCTCAACACACGAACAGACGCAGGAACTTTGATTGTCACTTTGCAATCTTTTTATTTTCAAAGTTATATTTAAAAAAGCCCGAACGTATAGTGCTCAACAACAAAATTTCTTAGCAGTGGCTACTCACAGTATAACTAATGGAATTGAATACTTAAGGGATGCTTTGACATTTGATACAATTTTATGTGGAGACCTCATCATTTTAATCGAACCTTCCAATCAAAGAACAAGAGAGAGAAATTTTTGGTGATCGAAACAAATATTATATGTAGAATAACAGTTAGAAGAAATTTGGTTTCTTCATAAGATGAGATTAGTGTATAAATTCGTATGAGGCTTTGACAGATATATAGAATTCAGAAAACTGACAGGATTTTCGAAAACCAGCTAATCTACTGGACTATGAAATTTTGTCTTCAGATTAGTGATTATAGTATTCAAAATATCCCACATACCATAGTCAGGCAAGGAATATTTTAACCCCATGAATAGAGAAATAAATTAATGAATTCAAGACCAGGTTGTTTATTTAAGTTTATAAAGATATTTAGGCTCGAAGTTACCCTGCCTAAAATAATATAAATAATTCGAACATTGCTAACAACTGTCTCAAGTAATGCAAGGTGTTAAAAGGACTTCTCTAAAATTATTTTAATGAAAAATGTATGACGATCAATTACGAATACACTAAACTTATCTAATCTATTGCTATTTAGGCTATTGAGCATGCCATGGCTGAAAACATTGATACATGAAAGATTGAGCCATTAAAGAAATGAAACCTTTCTTTTGAACATAAAAACATATAGTCTTCTTATTATTATTTTCTAATTATTTTATTTTATTTTATAGCGTAAACATAATTGTCGCGGCAAATTTGGTTTCTGCCCCGGTTGGCACGTACCAATGCTACGCCGCTGTGTTAAGTTACGATTTCTCTCCAACCAATTCAATAACATAAGTTTAAATAATGCACTGCAGTTCTTTCGTTATTTCTTGAGATGCATTATTCAATGTAAGCCTCTAGTAGTAAAATAGTGATTTAAATATATTTCTTAATGGTTGCGCTGCAAATGTAACCCAGAAATTGCGGTTTATTTTGTTTCGATCCACTGTTTTGGTTCAAATTTAACTACACAGAAATGTATATAACCTTTATTTAGAATACAATAAAATCAAAAAGTATGCACCGATGTAGTTGCAGAGGCTGGGCTAAGCCCATTATCTCAGCTACAAATGGAAATGGAAAAGTCATTGCAGAAATTCTTACCAGGATCTTGAGTTGTGGTGATTTGTGTGTGCATCTCTTGACACTTAATTTGTATCTCTTCATGTTCTGTAATAAATCATCTCATATTATTAAATGAAGAAACTTAATTTTTTTAAAATGCTAAGTACATCTCTGACTGTTGTTTTTTTTTGCTGTAATTGGTAAATTGTATTCTTTAACCAATGTTTATTTATATTCTCTAACGAAGCAACTTAAATTGTTTTTGACAAGACGTACTAAGAATTTTATTTAAATGTCTAACTGTTTTTACACTCTATCTCAAAAAATAACATGATACATAGGAATAAATAAAATAATCTAAAAATGCAATAATATAATGACGGTAAATGCGATCGATCTGAAATTTTAATACATAGTTTTTATCATTGACACAAACCCGCCTGCTAAATTTCAGCTCGCTAGCTTACGAGGAAGTGGGTTAAAAATCGATCCAAAGTTTTGGCGACAAGGGCGCAACCAGACACCACGAGTTCATATAAAGGATTTAAAAAAGGCGCTATAGGGGAAAAGGTCGAGATGGAAATCGGAGTGTCCTCTTATAGGATCAATATGTCAATTAGGACTGCGATAACACTTTCGAATAAATATGAAATACACAAACACATTGTGTTTACAAAACATAAAAAAATATTTATTTATGGACTCATACACAAGTAAATTTTTCGGATATTACCATAACCAGAACAGATAAATACAAGTATCTAATATATAAAGCTCAAATGTTTGTATGTTTGTATGTTTGTATGTTTGTATGTTTCACTTTTCGACTTTCTGTTAGACAATCACGGAAAAACCAAATGACGGACGGGGACCAAATTTGGCAGGACGGTTCCTTTTACCCTGAAGGTGGTTTTAAGTTAGTTTTTGTAATTGTCCCTTTTGCCCGAATGCCGTAAATTAAATAATCAGAAAATGCAGAGACAAAGAATAAAAAATTTAACCTCATTTCTGTATTGAACAAATTTACGCGGACGTTCAAATGCCGTTCAAAGCGAGTTACTTTTGGTGACGTTTTTTTTTCCCCAATGCCAATACTTTATTTTCAGCCGTGCGCATTCAAAAAATATTATAATGTCTAATTACGGTGCGCACATTTTCGTGTACGCTTCTTTTCAAAAAATAAAATATAAGCATAAAACGATGACGTAATTTAATATTTCTATACAATCCATACAGACCACGGGAATCAATATACATAATTAACAAAAGTGACTTATCCGTGTTTGATAAATACGAAATATTAAACTTGCTGAAATGTACACAAAGAATTTCATAATAATTATAAATCCTCAATAAATCTTATTTTTACATCGTTGCCTTTTCAAAAATTAAAATGTAAGCATAAACCTATGACGTCATTTAATATTTTTATACAAATTCAATCGCTTTGCCACCTAACACTAACATAACCTAGAAATATTTTTCCTCTACACATAAATACTGCCGACGGGAATTATGTATATTGATGATTACAAAAGTAGAGTTATTTTTGGTCCAGTTGTTATGAGCATACTTTTTATTATTATTAAGCCAGAATACTTCTATAACCATTTATTATTATTGTCTAAATAGGTGCGCACATTTTCTTGAATTCTTTTTAATACGACTGCTTTACTTTAGTTTCTTTCAAGTATTTTAGAAAGTACATTTCATATATAACATTAATAATTTAATTTATTGGCGCTATAGGTTAAGTAGATTTTGTCTTTGAGGGGGGGGGTTAGGGCCATATTATCTTTAACTCATAGACGTTTTTGCAAATATTGTATTAATTACAATTGTGTTACGATGCAGTGTCGAAAAAAATATATATGAGCTTTTTTAGTGACGACAGTGGTAGAGATCTTTTGGAAAAATGTCAACAAAGCAGTGGCCTTTTTTTTAATGGATACAAACAAACAAACATACAAACATCAACTGAGCTTTATATATATAGATATGCGTTTAAATTATTTTATTTCAATTTTTCCACGATGTATTGTATTAATATTTTACATGTGCAAATGAAATTGCGATTTTTTAAAAATATAATTCATAACTCCACATTTAATTTTAAAAAAATAGATGTTGCGAGTTTATCTATGTGGAAAGCGATGGCCTATGTCAAATAAACCTACACTTTAAAAATGTTTACATAAGCTATATATGCACTATACATTATAAACTTTCGCTACCGAACGTATTAACAGAAGTTGACTAAATTTAATAAAGTGATCCTGAAAACGCTTAATTAATATAAAATTGCGAATTGAACAAGCTATGTTCATTCCTTTGAAGTCGGAATAACATAGGCCATTTCTAAAGTTGCTTTTTAATCATTTTTCAATTGCGCTTATTAACAGACGGTTACATCTTTTTTTTTATGCGGATATATATTTCTTTCAGAAACAAAATCTGGTGTGTGTGTGTGTGTATTGAATATAATTTACAAAATATGATGCCTTATCAGAAATAGGGGGGAAAAAATATTCATTTTTGAAATTGTAAACATTGCATAAAAACCGTAAATATAAACCGATAAATATAGAGACATTAAATTTTTTAAATATTATTTCCCTGCTAAAACAACTATGAATGCGTCAAAAGGAAGAGTTATTTTGGTCCATTACATTTACTTTATAACAAGATTTTATTTTATGCGGTCAGCTTTCTATAATCTTTTATTGTGTAAATATGGTGTGCACATTTTCTTGATATCATTTTAATACGACTGCTTTTGTTTTTTTAAAACTATTTTAGAAAGTACATTTATTATTTTATTTATTGGCGCTATGAGTTATGTAGCTATTGCCTTTTTATGGGATAGTGCCATAATATGTCATTTATCTCATATCGCGGTTACAAATATTGTATTAATTACAATTGTGTTACGATGCAGTGTCGTAATTATATTTGAAATTTTTGAGTGACGAGCGTGGTAGAACTCTTTCGGAAAACCTATCAGTTACGTTTATTTAGTACAAGTGGGAATGAAATAGTAAATTTAGTTAATATTGTCGTCAATTTTAAAAGGCACTGAATTAAGTGGTAAAATGGTAAAAATTAAATAATTGTGACTGTTGTTTTTTTATCTCTCTTTTTTTTCTTAAATATATTTAATTATATTTAATTTTTTTTCCCTTAAAATGGCATATCTCTATTTCCCATAAGATTTTAACTAAAAGATGAATCTGAAATTTAACTTGGCAAATAAAAATTGTAATAACTAGCAACTAATACTTGGTAAAAATGGTCAGCACACTCCCGCTACAAGGAGCGGGTATAATTCTAGTCTAATATATAAAGCTCAAATGTTTGTATATTATATTATGTATGTTTGTATGTTTAGTATGTTTGTATGTTTGTATGTTTGTATGTTTCACTTTTCGACTTTCTGTTAGACAATCACGGAAAAACCAAATGACGGACGGGGACCAAATTTGGCAGGACGGTTCCTTTTACCCTGAAGGTGGTTTTAAGTTAGTTTTTGTAATTGTCCCTTTTGCCCGAATGCCGTAAATTAAATAATCAGAAAATGCAGAGACAAAGAATAAAAAATTTAACCTCATTTCTGTATTGAACAAATTTACGCGGACGTTCAAATGCCGTTCAAAGCGAGTTACTTTTGGTGACGTTTTTTTTTCCCCAATGCCAATACTTTATTTTCAGCCGTGCGCATTTGAAAAAATATTATAATGTCTAATTACGGTGCGCACATTTTCGTGTACGCTTCTTTTCAAAAAATAAAATATAAGCATAAAACGATGACGTAATTTAATATTTCTATACAATCCATACAGACCACGGGAATCAATATACATAATTAACAAAAGTGACTTATCCGTGTTTGATAAATACGAAATATTAAACTTGCTGAAATGTACACAAAGAATTTCATAATAATTATAAATCCTCAATAAATCTTATTTTTACATCGTTGCCTTTTCAAAAATTAAAATGTAAGCATAAACCTATGACGTCATTTAATATTTTTATACAAATTCAATCGCTTTGCCACCTAACACTAACATAACCTAGAAATATTTTTCCTCTACACATAAATACTGCCGACGGGAATTATGTATATTGATGATTACAAAAGTAGAGTTATTTTTGGTCCAGTTGTTATGAGCATACTTTTTATTATTATTAAGCCAGAATACTTCTATAACCATTTATTATTATTGTCTAAATAGGTGCGCACATTTTCTTGAATTCTTTTTAATACGACTGCTTTACTTTAGTTTCTTTCAAGTATTTTAGAAAGTACATTTCATATATAACATTAATAATTTAATTTATTGGCGCTATAGGTTAAGTAGATTTTGTCTTTGAGGGGGGGGGGTTAGGGCCATATTATCTTTAACTCATAGACGTTTTTGCAAATATTGTATTAATTACAATTGTGTTACGATGCAGTGTCGAAAAAAATATATATGAGCTTTTTTAGTGACGACAGTGGTAGAGATCTTTTGGAAAAATGTCAACAAAGCAGTGGCCTTTTTTTTAATGGATACAAACAAACAAACATACAAACATCAACTGAGCTTTATATATATAGATATGCGTTTAAATTATTTTATTTCAATTTTTCCACGATGTATTGTATTAATATTTTACATGTGCAAATGAAATTGCGATTTTTTAAAAATATAATTCATAACTCCACATTTAATTTCAAAAAAATAGATGTTGCGAGTTTATCTATGTGGAAAGCGATGGCCTATGTCAAATAAACCTACACTTTAAAAATGTTTACATAAGCTATATATGCACTATACATTATAAACTTTCGCTACCGAACGTATTAACAGAAGTTGACTAAATTTAATAAAGTGATCCTGAAAACGCTTAATTAATATAAAATTGCGAATTGAACAAGCTATGTTCATTCCTTTGAAGTCGGAATAACATAGGCCATTTCTAAAGTTGCTTTTTAATCATTTTTCAATTGCGCTTATTAACAGACGGTTACATCTTTTTTTTTATGCGGATATATATTTCTTTCAGAAACAAAATCTGGTGTGTGTGTGTATTGAATATAATTTACAAAATATGATGCCTTATCAGAAATAGGGGGGAAAAAATATTCATTTTTGAAATTGTAAACATTGCATAAAAACCGTAAATATAAACCATAAATATAGAGACATTAAATTTTTTAAATATTATTTCCCTGCTAAAACAACTATGAATGCGTCAAAAGGAAGAGTTATTTTGGTCCATTACATTTACTTTATAACAAGATTTTATTTTATGCGGTCAGCTTTCTATAATCTTTTATTGTGTAAATATGGTGTGCACATTTTCTTGATATCATTTTAATACGACTGCTTTTGTTTTTTTAAAACTATTTTAGAAAGTACATTTATTATTTTATTTATTGGCGCTATGAGTTATGTAGCTATTGCCTTTTTATGGGATAGTGCCATTATATGTCATTTATCTCATATCGCGGTTACAAATATTGTATTAATTACAATTGTGTTACGATGCAGTGTCGTAATTATATTTGAAATTTTTGAGTGACGAGCGTGGTAGAACTCTTTCGGAAAACCTATCAGTTACGTTTATTTAGTACAAGTGGGAATGAAATAGTAAATTTAGTTAATATGGTCGTCAATTTTAAAAGGCACTGAATTAAGTGGTAAAATGGTAAAAATTAAATAATTGTGACTGTTGTTTTTTTATCTCTCTTTTTTTTCTTAAATATATTTAATTATATTTAATTTTTTTTCCCTTAAAATGGCATATCTCTATTTCCCATAAGATTTTAACTAAAAGATGAATCTGAAATTTAACTTGACAAATAAAAATTGTAATAACTAGCAACTAATACTTGGTAAAAATGGTCAGCACACTCCCGCTACAAGGAGCGGGTATAATTCTAGTTTAAAATAAATGCACGTATTAATTTAATTCAAATTCAAATACCGTTAAAAACCAGTGAGATGCCTAATGAAGAGCTAGACACCCAACTTTGTCATTGCCCTGAAAGTAGCTTGTGATCTGCTCACTGAAAAAAATCAAGGTGCACGGAAAGCGGGAAATGAACTGTCTACAACTTAATACAACTTTATTGATAAATCCTAGTTGAATTTCTCGTTTTTATCATGTAAAAAAGAATTACGGATACTTCGACCCCGGACGTTTCAACCCCGGACGGTTCGACCCTGACAGTTCGACCATAGGACGTTTCGTCCCCAGGACGTTTCGACCCCGGTCGGTTCGACCACAAACGGTTCGACCACGGATGATTCGACCCCGGATGATTCGACCCCGGACAGTTCGACCACAGGACGTTTCGACCCCAGGGCGTTTCGACCCCGGACGTTTCGACCCTTTTGTTTCTACACCGTGAAATGTTTTTATTTATTCTTTGTTGTCTTTTTAAAACAAATTTTTAAATCCTTTATATTAAATCGTGGTGTCTGTTTGTTTGAACCCTTGATTGCTTGCTTGCTTGATTGTCGGTCGCCAAAACTTTGGATCGATTTTTAACCCACTTCCTCGTAAACTAGCGAGCTGAAATTTAATAGACAGTTTGGTAACAATGATAAAAACTATATATCAAAATTTCAGATCGATCGCATGTACCGTAATTAAATTATTGAATTTTTAGATTGGTATTTCTCAAGGGCGTCATAAATGAATTAGTCAAGGGCGCGGATAACCTAGTTACTCTTCTGCTGACACTCAAAAAGGATGTATTCCAGTGTAGTTTATTTAAATAGAGGGATATATTTTCATATACAGTGGGACGTTGAGATTTGAGTTCCCTGACATACGAGTAATTTGAGATACGAGCTGTCGAGCAAGCGAGGTTTTGTTTAGAAATACGAGCGAAATTTGAGATACGAGCACTGTCCGGAACTCAAGACCGAATAATTACAAAAGTTACATTCACAGCAGCATTCGTGGGTTCTGCAAGAAATTGTTTTTGAGGAAGAGCCAGAGGGGGAGGAGGTTATTTCTACAAGTGAGATAAAACAGATCTTGGGAATGTGGGAGAGAGTTTCACAGTTCTTGGAATAGAAACACCCCGAAAATGTTGCAACTGATCGTGCATCAGAGCTATTTAATGAAACTTGCCTGACTCATTTCCGCAGCACTCTGAAAGGGAGGAAAAGACAAACCTCCTTGGACAGTTTTTAAAAAAATGTATTTATTAATTTTTATTTTTTATGTATTGAGTCCGGCAAAAAAGGCAAACACCACTGAAGTGAAACGCATTGACTAAAATTAAACATACAGTATCATTTAAGTTGTGTGTAAGTTATATTCAAGTGACCTAAATACAAAATTGTGTATGTACACTTAATAAAACCATTTTTTAAAATTAAATTTTTTGCTTTACATTTTCTTTTATTATGTTTTTATACATTCTGATCCAAAAACACGTAAAAAACAAATTAGGGGTAGCGAATTTTTGGGCTGGAACGGATTAATGGCATTTCAATTAATTTCATTGGAGAAAATTGCATTGAGATACCAGCAATTTGACATACGAGCAAGGTTACGGAAGGAATTAAACTCGTATTTCGAGGTATCACTGTATTATATAGAGATGCAATATTCAATTTGTTTAAAGGCCAAATTGATAGGAATAAAACTCTCTTAAATGCTGGTTTTAATTTATCGTTGTAGTTATATTACACCCCGAAGCGCAAAAGCAAGGATATGTACACAAAATACAAACACAAGCAGACACACACATATTTGTGTGTGTATTATAAATACAAACATATATATATACATGCATATACACATACATATGTATACATATATATATTATATATATATACATATGTATATATGTATATATATGTATTATATGTTATATAATATTTATATATATTTATAAATAATTTCCCTTAAATGATACTCCTTTACTTCAAGGGGAAATCCATAAAAAATATATATATTATTTTATTTATATGTTAAGTCAGTGGCGTAGCAAGGGGGTCAGGGGGGGGGGCCAAATGTCCAGGGCAACACTTTGCCAGGGGCGAAAAATTTATAGTCGTTAATTAGTTTCTTAAAATGAAAATTTTTAAAGAAAGGGGAGTTTTTTTAAATCGAATTTAAAGAAAATCCAAATATGAAATTAATAAAAGAAATAAAGGAACTATCCAAAAGTATGTGAACATTTTAACTGCAAAAACTTCAAACTGCTTATTGGATATAAATTCTTCTGATACTAATACCACTGTAAAAAAAATAATAATAAGATATTAAATTAGTATGAGAACGTGACACTGATGTGGTGATAAATTCATTGATACTTAAAATTTGACAGCCGCCCCTGTTGTAAAATTGGGGGGGGGCGACAAATTCCTCGTTATTAATAAGCTAATTGTTAAAACATAAAAATAAATTGTAATAAAATATTTTTAAAAACCGAGATTAAAAAATTTAACTAAATGAAGAACTATATTAAAATACGAGAGTGCTTCTAATGCCAAAACTTCAAACTCCATTATAAATCTAAAGTCTTCTGATACTAATGTTACCGAGCTTGAAAACATAGGGGCTGATAGACCTGCCAGCCGCATTTTTTTTTAAATATCGGCTGGCTGACACAATTTTTCGGCTGATATCCGGATTAGCCGGATTTTAAAATTTCGGCTGGCTGACATAATTTTTCGGCTGATATCCGGATTATCCGGATTTCTCCGTAAATTGACATTTGCAGCAAAATGTTCGTAAACATCATCCAGGGATGCTCCAGCAAGTGTTACAGGTGCCGGTATTTTGAGAGTAGGGCAATTAATTCTGAAGAAGTCAACAAAACCATCTTTAGCCACATTTTCAAAGGCGAGCAAGTCTCTAAAGAACCAGATAACGATATCTCTTGTCAGTTCATGACTTGATGTTGCCTGACATTGACTGTTGCCTTCTCCATACTTATGGAAATATCCCAAAATTGTATTGACTTTTCTTGACTTTGTACTAAGTGTACTGACACATTGTGCTTGACACTTAAGTGAAGATTCATATTGCCACTTGATGTAATTGCGGCAAAATTGGTTACTTTTGAAATGTGACCCTACTTGTCACCCAATGACTGCTGAGCAGTGAGACACAGCTGACAATAAACTCGATCTTCGTCTACATTTCTCCCATCAGCAGAGAACAGAACACCAAAATATTTCCAGCATTGTGCTTTAGAATTTCCATGTAGGCTAGGCGGTTCAGATTTTACTTATAGGTTTTTAAAGAACTGCCTCTATTCCCGGTTTAGATTACATTTGCTGACATTTGAGTTCACCTTAAATTATCATATAGTCATAAAGATATGTTAGATCAGAAATGGTGTAACGTAAAAAGGTAATCCTGCAGTCTTAGCACGTATATTATTTCACTGCGAATTTTAATTTTCTCGTGAGAACTTTCGTTTTTAATTTATTAAATGCATTTATATATGTTATATTTTAGCTATTATGTCGCTAATTTGTAAGGCTTTTTAATTTATAAGGATGTTTTCGGCCCCTGACGCCACATAATCAGAGTAGAGTAAGATACATCCATTTTGTTTATCTAGCACCCTACTTGCTGGGTTGTCACAGCAAGAGGCCAAGCAAATTTTCTCACTTACAAACAAACAAAAAAGAATCAAACATCTAGTGAGGAAATAAAAAATGAAATTGTCATAAAAATATTTATTGATCTTCTAAGAATCTTAAAATAGATGAATGAAACTTTTTTTTAAAACATCTTCAGTCAGTAAATTTATTTTAGCATGGGTCGTTCCAAATAAAAAAAAATCTAGCTAGCAGGGTGCTAGATAAACAAAAATGATGTATCCTACTCCGATTATGTAGCGTCAAGGGCCGAAAAAGCCTTATAAATTTAAAAGCCTTACAAATTAACGCTATAATAACTAACATATAACATATATAAATGCATTTAATAAATTAAAAATGAAAGTTCTCCCGAGAAAATTAAAATGCGCAGCAAAACAAATGTACGTGCTAAAACTTCAGGATAACCCTTAAAAATCATCAGTTATTGACTAAAGTAGTATCTAGTTAATTGAAACAATTAATTTAGGCTTACCTTTCTGCTAGTAGAAGATCATTGCTCAATAATTAAGTAATAATAAATCGCCTATTTACGACAAAGCTTAAAGATAACTTAAATTAATTAATTTATTGATTTGTATTTTAATTAGTATTTTATAAATTAAGATTGCAAGAAAAATATAACTTGCAAATTAATAACTGTATCAATGATTTTATTGATTATTTAGGTTTAAAAAAACTGTACAAATAACTCATTTTTGTCACCCTTTCAGCGACGGTTATTCTAGAAAAATCACTCCATATGACAACGGAACGCAATTAATCTTAAAAGAAAACTAAATTTACGTTACGGCGGCTCGTTCATTTTTCGGCGGATTTAAAGCGGACAAAATACGGCGGCTAATGTGGCGCGCCGCATATTTTCCGGCGGATTTTCGGCGGACGAAAAATTTGCGGCGTATTCGGCGCGCGGCGGCGGCTGAGGGGTCTAGGGGCTGACCGTATGACAATAATGTGCTGGTATTTATAATTGATTCAAGTTTAATTTTACTGTAAGTGAATTACTGGAAAAAAAAATTAGCGTATTTATATGGTTATTTTATTTTAATGTCTTTTGTTTTGTGGCATAAACAAAAATAATGGAAAAAATTGCTTATCTAGTGGGATTAAAACTTGGCACAAATAAATACAAAATTTGTTGGAGGTGGCGGAAATTCCTCGATGTTAATTAGCTAATTTTTAGAACGTGCGAATAAATTTTAATAAAAGAAAAGAAAAGCCAAGATAATTACTCAATAAGTACTCAACATTTCCAAAGTTTTTGCAAATGGAAGGAATCAGAAATCGGATAAAAAAGAATGGACTTTTAATAAAGACCGACAATTAGTTGTAAAAGAGAAAACAAAGTGGCAAGACGTTCTTGTTAGAATATTTGACAATATTAAATCCTGGCGAAATTTAATGTGACTTTTTGAGGTCACAGAGAGGGCAATACTGTTGCAAAAAAGGCAATATTCTGGAACTTATGTATTAACTTGCAAATTACGTTCGAGCACTCCCACATCATAGTGGGAAAAGGGGTAAAAAACTTGTCATCTAAAATTCAAACTGAGCTCATAGCAATTTTAGTAGATACAGTTCACAATAAATCATATTTCTTCAATAACAAGATACCAAATATTGTTCCATTGTATTTGATAGCTCTTCATATATTTGAAATAAGGATCACACAAGTCCAGTTATGTGATATGTAAGGATTGAAAATCAAAAGTAGATGCTGTAGAATCTTTCAAAGATTTCATTCAAGCAAGAGTGAATCTGCTTACGACATTTCTGAAACGATTGTGAATAAATGATGATCTTAAAATAATTTATTGAACGTGTTATAATACTTCCTAAAGGCTGGAAAGTATACAAGAGTTCAACAAAGGCGCAAAAACATAAAATCTCATGTCAAACTCGTTCAAACAGTTATACCTAATTTATTAACATGATACTCCAACTGAAACGAATTTTCCAACTATTTTAGTACACTTGAGCGTTGTTAGGCATTCTTTTCCCAAGTCCATACGCTGTTGGAAATACCTAATTGCTTCTACAAACAAGGTATTCAGACTTCAGGATACAAAATAGTGAATATACCATGGAGCCATTTTGAGGTTACGTTGCAAGCTATAGAACTGAAAGATGCTGACAAAAATCTCAACACACGAACAGACACAGGAACTTTGATTGTCACTTTGCAATCTTTTTATTTTAAAAGTTATATTTAAAAAAGCCCGAACGTATAGTGCTCAACAACAAAATTTCTTAGCAGTGGCTACTCACAGAGTAACTAATGGAATTGAATACTTAAGGGATGCTTTGACATTTGATACAATTTTATGTGGAGACCTCATCATTTTAATCGAACCTTCCAATCAAAGAACAAGAGAGCAAATTTTTGGTGATCGAAACAAATGTTATATGTAGAATAACAGTTATAAGAAATTGGTTTCTTCATAAGATGAGATTAGTGTATAAATTCGTATGAGGCTTTGACAGATATATAGAATTCAGAAAACTGACAGGATTTTCGAAAACCAGCTAATCTACCTGACTATGAAATTTTGTCTTCAGATTAGTGATTATAGTATTCAAAATATCCCACATACCATAGTCAGGCAAGTAATATTTTAACCCCATGAATAGAAAAAATAAATTAATGAATTCAAGACCAGGTGGTTTATTTAAGTTTATAAAGATATTTAGGCTCGATGTTACCCTGCCTAAAATAATATAATTAATTCGAATATTGCTAACAACTGTCTCAAGTAATGCAAGGTGTTAAAAGGACTTCTCTAAAATTATTTTAATGAAAAATGTATGATGATCAATTACGAATACACTAAACTTATCTAATCTATTGCTATTTAGGCTATTGAGCATGCCATGGCTGAAAACATTGATACATGAAAGATTGAGCCATTAAAGAAATGAAACCTTTCTTCTTATTATTAGTTTTTAATTATTTTTTTTATAGCGTAAACATAATTGTCGGGGGGGGGGCAAATTTGGTTTCTACCCCGGTTGGCACGTACCCATGCTACGCCGCTGTGTTAAGTTACGATTTCTCTCCAACCAATTCAATAATATTAAGTTTAAATAATGCACTGCGGTTCTTTCGTTATTTCTTGAGATGTATTAATCAATGTAAGCCTCATGTACTAAAATAGAGATTTAATTATAATTCTTAATGATTGCGCTGCAAATGTAACCCAGAAATTGCGTTTTATTTTATTTCGGTCCACTGTTTTGGTTCAAATTTAACTACACAGAAATGTATAGAACCTTTATTTAGAATACAATAAAATCAAAATTATGCACCGATGTAGTTGCAGAGGCTGGGCTAAGCCCATTATCTCAGCTACAAATGGAAATGGAAAAGTCATTGCAGAAATTCTTTCCAGGATCTTGAGTTGTGGTGATTTGTGTGTGCATCTCTTGACACTTTATTTGTATCTCTTCATATTCTGTAATAAATCATCTCATATTATTAAATGAAGAAACTTAATTTTTAAAAATGCTAGGTACATCTCTGTTTTTGTTGCTGAAAGTGGTAAATTGTATTCCTTTGATTCATGTTTATTTCTATTCTCTAACGAAACAACTTAACTTGTTTTTGACAAGACGTACTAAGAAGAATTTTATATAAATGTCTAAACTGTTTTTACCTCAACATAAAAAAGCAAAAACCCAAAATTGTATACAATATATAGAACAAGAAATATGCCGCACTTTGTAGAGCGAGTGTGCTGACCCTTTTCCCCAGTATTAGTTGCTGGTTATTTCATTTTTTTCTAAGCTATTTATCAGATTTCTCTATTACCAACCATTTCGATAATAGATAAAGGCAACTGCTTTGTACCACTCAGCTCAATTTAAGATGCGTACAAGAAAATGTGTGCACCGTAATTTGACAATGAAAGATTTTTGAAAGCGCACCGCTCAAAATAAAGTATTGAAAAAAAGCCTCACTAAAAATAACTTGTTTTGAATGTCCGCATGAAGCTGTTCAATATCGAAATAAGATTTAATATTTCTCTATTTGTCTCAACATTTTCTGATCTTTTAATTGATGGCTTGCGGGCAAAAAAGACAATTACAAAAAATATACGTAAACCATCTGCAGGTTAAAATGAATCGTCCTGCCAAATTTGGTCCCCGTCCGTCATTTGGTTTTTCAGTCGAAAAGTGAAACATACAAACAAATAAAGATACAAACACCAACTGAGCTTTATATATTAGATACAGCTCTATTCTGGTGGTTATTTTTTTTGCGGGGGAAAGGAGAAAATAGCATTTAAATTTTATCTGCATCCAAACTAATCCTGTAGATACACTCACATCAAAACGAACGATTTTCAAATGTGTGCTAAACAATTCATTTGGTAACCTGTAAGACAGAATCATTTTACCTCTTGAGAACCCCTAAATTTTAAATTTCACACGTATAGAAAATATCAACATTTACGCACATAAATTAGAGCTAACACATTTACATGCACCAAAACAAAACAAAAAGCACATAATGATACAGAAAGAGAATGAAAACCTTGTTACATTCCCAGGCATTGGATTGTTTAATTTAGTAATAAAACACACAAGATTTTTTTTTCGTGTGCGATATTTCATACAAACTTTTTAAATGCTGCATATCATGGAGGTAAGTTTCTTTACATAATCGTAATCGTCAAATCCTTTTTCACGATGTCCAAAATCAAAATGTGATGATTATGACAAAATCCCTTTCGTGAGACTTTAAAAAAAATGTCGAACCAATAAATACCCGGTGCCCGATGCCATAAACCACTATAATAAATAATTTAAAAATGCGCTATAGGGGAAAAAGGTCGAGATGGAAATCGAAGTGCCCTCTTACGGCATCAATATGTAAATTAGGACTGCGATAACACTTTCGAATAAAATATGAAATACACAAACGCATTTTGTTTACAAAACAAAAAAATATTTTTATGGACTCATACACAAGTAAATTTTTCGGATATTACCGTTACCAGATCAGATAAATACAAGTATTTAAAATAAATGCACGTATTAATTTAATTCAAATTTAAATACCGTTAAAAACCAGTGAGATGCCTAGTGAAGAGCTAGAAATCCAACTTTGTCATTGCCCTGAATGTAGCCTGTGATCTGCTCACTGAAAAACATCAAGGTGCACGGAAAGCGGGAAATGAAGTGTCTACAACTTAATACAACTTTATTCATAAATCCTAGTTGAATTTCTCGTTTTTATCATGTAAAAAAGAATTACGGACACTTCGACCCCGGACGTTTCGACCCCGGACCGTTCGAACCTGCAAGTTCAACCACAGCACGTTTCGTCCCCAGGACGTTTCGACCCCGGTCGGTTCGACCACGAACGGTTCGACCACGGATGATTCGACCCCGGATGATTCGACCCCAGACAGTTCGACCACAGGTCTTTCGACACCAGGGCGTTTCGACCCCATACGTTTCGACCCTTTTGTTTCTACACCGTGAAATGTTTTTTATTTATTCTTTGTTGTCTTTTTTAAACAATTTTTTTAATATTAATTTTCGGTATATCATCAATTAAAATGTAAAACAGTATCTCCACTTCTATAGCAAACACACTTTAACAAAAACTAATTTATTATTGGGTTTTAAAAATGTATATATATAATTCGTTCTAATGTTTTCACTGTGATAACAAAAACAAACGAAAGTTGCTTTTTTTTTAAATTTTTTTTTAAATAAAGGTGACGACATGCTGAACGCAGGCGCTGAAACCATTACAAACCCCTTGCCCTTAGTTTCTTGTATTCCTTAACATGTGTATACCTCCCTAGCAGCAATACTAATTTTAATAAAACGTACAAAGTTGTCATTATTTAAAGTTCATAAATTTCAATAGTTAATACCGCCGCCTAGCAGACAACTTTCAAGCTGCTGGACCTGCTTGAACAGACTGGACGTTACGTCATTGTTGTTTACATTTTGTCCATTGTCTTTCTATAATCCTATGTTACGAAGGATAGACTCAGTGACCACCACAGAAAGCCGTGTGCTGGCATGGTAAATAGTGGGGGCAGAGAGAATAAAGGCACCTTTAGAAAGGACAATCTGACCACATTGCCTTTATATTGTCCGATTACATCGGACGGGGTGGGGGGTGGAGTTGGGTAGGTTTGGAAGGATTTTCTACCTCAGAGGAATGGCGCATTTATTACAATCATTAATCACGAACTCGAGATTGAATGTTATCTGTATATACACGGACTATATACAAAAACGATTTCAAACTGTATATAGCTTTTAATGGAAACACATTTTAAGCTAAATTATTTTTAAACCAAAAATTAATTTTCAAAATCATAAATTTTTAATGCATATTTAAAAAAAAATATTTAAAAAATATGCGTGTAGATACGAACGGATCGAAAAGTCCGGGGTCGAAACGTCCTGTGGTTGAACTGTCCGGGGTCGAATCACCCGGGGTCGAATCGTCCGTGGTCGAACTTTCCGTGGTTGAATCGTCCTGGGTCGAATTGTCCGACCACCGTAAAAAATCCCTTAAATTTCGTTATGTTGTTTTCAGTTTCAAGTAATTTAGAAGTCAACAGTAATAAAAGACGTCATTCCTCACTTCCTTCTCCAACATACTTACATGCGCAAAAACACTTTTCACAGCATTGTTTTTTAAATGCTCAAGACTTACCTATCATAGGTAAAGTCAACTGTTCTGATTCTATCAAAAGTTATGTTGATGTAACCATGACATCGAACAGTTTCATCGCACTTGACATTCGGTCCAAAGTCTGCGTATAGCAATGTCAACTTAATCTCTTATTCGTTGTTTCCCTTTATCTCGCAACTTAATTCTGTGGGTATTTTCTGCTGTACTTCCAAAACTAGATAACATTTTTTGTACTGACTTTCTTAAACCATGGCAGATAACCCTGGCGCCACTCCGAAGACGCGTTTGCCGTCGGGCAATGGAATGAAATATTAAATAAATATATTTTAAAACTCTTTTTGTAAACTCTAATTATTATGTCTTTGGGGAGTAATGGTGGAATGAATAATCCTTCTTGATTGCAACAGTTGTGATGTCTTAAAATTGATGGATAATTCCAAAATATCCCACATGGGACATGTAGCTTTTAAAGGCCTTCCCGGGAAATAACTTTTATAACTTACTTGCAGACCCATCGTGCATTGCAACGATCTCAGTAAAAAGGAATACATATAGAGATAACCCCGTAAAAACAACGTTTTTGACTATGATTCCCTTATATGTGAGACAGAACTTAGAGTATTGATTATGTTCCAACGCGACAAACATTTACAGCTTAAAACTGAGTGAACTCCTCCTCCACGAGAAGTGGTCATCGATAGCTGGCGTGAAGTCAAGTTACCCGTAAAATGTAAACAATAGCGACCGCTACATTTAGTTTATATAGATCAACTAAAATGCATTAATTTAATAACACACGTTCGATCGATCTGAAATTTTGATACGATGCATTGTTAGGTAACACGAGTCTATGTGTCAAATTTCAGCTCGATGGCATTACGGGAAGTTGGTCATTTTGTACTTTTGTTTTTCCGCCCTCCCGACCGACCGACCGCGAACCCAAGACAGAGAGACAGAGACGGCGGTGAAGCCAATATAAGGGATTTAATATTTTTTTAAAAACCCGTAAAAACAACGTTTTTGACTATAAATCCCTTATATATGAGACATAACTAAAAGCATTGATTATTTTCAAACGCGACAAACATTTAAAATGTAAACAAAAGCGACCGCTAAATATAGTTTATATATATAAACTAAAAATGCATATACTTAATTACGGTACATTCGATCGATCTAAAATTTTGATACGATGCATTGTTAGGTGAGACGGGTCCATGTGCCAAATCTCAGCTAGATCGCATCACGGAAAGTGGGTCATTTCTGACTTTTGTTTTTCCGCCCGACGTACGAAGAGATGACGACAAGATTTCGAAGTTAATATAAGGGATTTAATAAAACAAACCCCTAAAAACAAAGTTTTTGACTATAAATCCCTTATATATGAGACATAACTAACAGTACTGATTATTTTCATACTCGACAAACATTTACAGACTGAATCTGTCTTAACTCAACTTTGCTTCATAACCCTGGGGGTGGGTGGGTGGGGGGAGAGGGGAAAAGTCTGGTCACCGATCGCTTGACCGAGCTCAGCGTGACACGTAAAATGTAAACAAAAGCACACCGGTACTTCGATGGGTCGTATCAACGCGTCAACTCAAACTCTCACGTGGAGAAAAAACAATAACAAACAGTGAATTTGAATTACAAACGTTATATTCGGATAAACTAAAAATGAATTAATTCAATTACGGTACATTCGATCGATCTGAAATTTTGATACGATGCATTGTGAGGCAAGACGGGTCCGTGTGCCAAATTTCAGCTCGATCGGATCACGGGAATTGGGTGATTTTTTACTTTTGTTTTTCCGCCCGCCCAAGACAGACAGAGATCACGACAGAGAGAGATGACGACAGAACGACAGAGAGAGAGAGAGACGCCGGTGAAGTTAATATAAGGGATTTAAAAAAGGAATTGCTTTAAGGGTCACCGGGCCCATCAGTTTAACATATGACGTTCGAAAATCTGTTCATTTTTCATAACAAATTATAAATATATTTATCTATATTGCTCAATATCGTGTAAAATTGAATGGGGAATACAATATACTAAAAGTTTAGTAAAACACATTTAGGGCCCCCAGCCCCGAGGATATGGGACATTAGGAGTTCAGTGTCCCTATAGTAATATAATATATGTTCTTAAGTTTTTATATACCAAGTTTGGTCAGAATTCAGTTATATTCTCATTATCTAACAATTAAACTAATTTTTATTTAGCTAATATAAGAAAAAAATACATTAAGGGGCCCCCAGCCCATTCGGTTCAAGATGTACATTTTGAAAACCTGTTCATTTAAATTCAGTTTCATAATGGATATATTTCACGTAAAATCGTTAAAAACTGAGTGGGAAATAATATCTTAGAGTATACCAAAAAAAACATTTGGGGCCTCTGGCCCATTCGATGTAAGATGTAAATTTCAAAATGCTGTTCATTTTAATTTAGTTTCATCATGGATATATTTCTCAAGAACGTTAAAAATAGAATGGCAAATAATATCTCAAACATATACGAAAAAAATGACATTTTGGGGCCCCCAGCCCATGAACAATTGGACATTAGAAGTGCAGTGCCCTTTGTTATTTTAATATGCGCTACCAAGTTTTTATATACAAAGTTTTGGTTAAGATCTATTCATTTACTCAGTAGCTAACGCATAAACTAATTTTTATTTAGCTCATATAAGCAAAAAACGACATTAAGGGCCCCAGGGCCCATTTAGTGCAAGATGTCAAGTTCAAAACAACTGTTTATTTCAATCCATTTCATAGCGGATATATTATGTATATTTCTCAAAGATCTTTAGTAATTGAATGGAGAATAAAATCTTAAACGTTTATGAAAAATGACATTTTGGGCCCCCAGCCACGATAAAATGGACATTAGGAATTTAATGTCGACGTACTAGTCAATGACAAATAAGTTAAAAACGAAAGCCAACTATCAGCCTGTCCCAGTTTCCATGTCTCCTGTCTAATTATAAAGTTTATAGTTTTTGTATAAACTAATAATTACAAGTTAAACTTAAAATTAGTATTGTTTACCATAAAAGAATAATTTTTAAAAAAAAGTATTATTTTTAACATAAAATAAATATATCAGCTGTAACAATGAAAATAATTTAATGCCATGAGTAAATAAAATAATTATAGTTATTAGTTAATAGTTATTAGTAAGTTCTAACATGGTACAGCAGTACTTGTTACCTTTAAGTTTGTAGTTTGTTTCTTCAATTTTCAAGTTTCGAAACATTGTGTGTTTGTCATACCCAAATCTTTTTCATGAACAATAACATACCAAGTTTATTCATCAACAGGCGAGAACGCTTATCATCATTTATCTGCCAAGCTGTGCTGAATTGCTCTCGCACTATCCATTCTTGTCAAATGTAATGATTTCTGGTTATTGTTTTTTACTTTTTATATTATTGTTTATAAACTTATTAATATTAATTAAATTTGATTTCAAAAATTCTTTACTAAATTGTTATCCGGATACTATCCCGATCTACCATAAGTGTTTGCCGAATCCCGATATTGGCAAAAATCCCGATAACTGGTCCGAATATCCGGCATTCCGGATATTCGGCTGTCCCCTAATACAAAGTTTGGTTAAGATCTATAAATGTACCTAATAGCTAACGCTTAAACTAATTTTTAAATTGCTCATATAAGAAAAAATCATATTATGGACCCCGGGCCCCATGAGTGTTAAACTTTTTTTAAAAAGTTGCCAGTGACCATCCCAGGAGCGTACTCAAAAGTTTCATGGCGATCGGATTAATGGTTTAGTCAGCTATAAAGGACATGCATACATACATACATAATACTTTGATTTATATATATATATAGATATGAGGAGAAAACACATTAAGGGGCCCCCGGGCCAATTCAGTTGAAGATATACATTTTGAAAACCTTTTTATTTAAATTCAGTTTCATCATAGATATATTTCACAAGATTGTTAAAAATAGAATGGCAAATAATACCTCAAACATATACGAAACAACGACATTTGGGGGCGCCCGGCCCAATCAATGTAAGATGTAAATTTCAACATGCTGTTCGTGTTAATGCAGTTTCATCATTGATATACTTCTCAAGATCGTTAAAAATAGAATGGCAAATAACATCTCAAACATATTCGAAAAAAATACGTTTGGGGCCCCCAGCCCTGAAAGATTGGACATTAGATGTTCAGTGCCCTTTGTTATTTTAATATGGGCTACCAAGTTTTTAAATACAAAGTTTGGTTAAGATCCATTCATTTACTCAGTAGCTATCATATAAACTAATTTTTATGTAGCTCATATAAGCAAAGGATTCACAAAGCTACATGGGTCTCACCGGACATGAGAACGATGAACCAAATAGACCATGTATGTATTTTTAAAAAATTCAGGCGATCTCTTCAAGACGTACGGGTTAAGAGGGGAGCTGATGTTTCCTCAGATCACCATCTTCTTGTGGCCAGGATGAAATTAAAACTAAAGAGACATTATACCGAGCAAACAGCATACAGGACTCGGTATAATACCTCCCTCCTGAGGGACCAAGCCAAAAAGGAAGAATTCAAAATCTCACTATTCAATAAGTTCCAAGTCCTACAAGAAATACTTGAAGATGAAACCACCGAAGGAAAGTGGCAAAGCATGAAATAAACAGTACAGTCAACATGCCAAGAAGTGCTAGGAAACAGGAAACAGGCACACAAAGAATGGATGACAGCAGGTACGCTTAGTAAAATAGAAGAAAGGAAAAGAAAGAAATCAGAAGTGAATAACAGCCGCACCCGAGCACAGAAAAAAAAGGCCCAGAAGGAGTATGCAGATGCAAATAAGGAAGTTAAGAAAAGCATCAAGAGGGACAAGAAGGAATTTGTTGATAAACTTGCTAAAGAAGCAGAGGATGCAGCTCACCAGGGGAACATGAGGGAACTGTTTGATACCATTCAGACGCTGTCAGGGAAATTTAGCAAGGTAGAGAGACCAGTAAAGGACAAAATGGGAAACACCATACCAAGTGAGGAGCAACAGAGAGGGAGAAGGAAGGAGCACTTTGAAGAGCTCCTAAACAGGCCTGAACCAAGGAATCCACCAGATATCCAACCAGCCGATAATGACCTGCTAATTGACTGTAATGGACCCACCAAAGAAGAGATTAGCAGGGCCATTAAACAACTAAGAAATGGAAAGGCTGCGGGACCCGATGGCATCCCAGCGGAGACACTGAAGGCGGACTTGGAAACCAGTGTGGAAATGCTACACCCTCTGTTTATGAAGATATGGGAAGAGGAGCAAGTTCCTTCCGATTGGAAAGAGGGATACCTTATCAAGATCCCAAAGAAGGGAGACTTAAGCTCCTGCTCGAACTACAGAGGGATCACCCTGCTGTCCATCCCAGGAAAGGTTTTCAACCGCGTACTACTTAACAGGATGAAAAACGCTGTAGACCCTCTGTTGCGGGACGAACAAGCTGGCTTTCGCACCAACAGATCCTGCACGGACCAGATAGCGACACTGCGCATCATTCTAGAGCAGTCACTAGAGTGGAACTCACTGCTCTATGTCAACTTTGTTGACTATGAAAAAGCCTTCGACAGTGTTGACAGGCAAACCCTGTGGAGATTGCTAAGGCATTACGGGGTGCCACAGAAGATTACGGATATAATCAGAAACATGTACGAAGGGATAAACTGCCGAGTTATCCATGGCCAGCAGGTGAAGACTGGTGTGAGACAAGGTTGCTTGCTGTCATTATTCCTCTTCCAGTTAGCCATTGACTGGGTGATAAAAACATCTACACAGCAGAAAAGGAATGGCATCCAATGGACCTTGTGGGATCAACTGGATGATCTTGACTTTGCTGATGATCTTGCCCTTCTTGCACATACCCAACAACAGATGCAGGAGAAAACAAACATTGTTGCAGCCACTTCTACTAGCATGGGTCTCAACATTCACAAAGGGAAGAGTAAAATCCTCAAGGTTAATGCCACCAGTACATAACCCATTATGCTTGAAGGAGAAGCCCTTGAGGAGGTGGACAGTTTTGTTTACCTTGGCAGCGTGGTAGATAAACAAGGTGGTGGCAGCGGACAAAACAGAAGCCCATTGAGGAAGAGATTCTCCAGAAACGGTGGAGGTGGATTGATCATACACTAAGAAAACCTGCTCTTAACACAACAAAGCAAGCCCTGAAATGGAACCCACAGGGTAAGCGGAAAAGAGGCCGCCCAAGAAACACTTGGCGCCGAGAATTGGAGGCAGACATGAAGAGAATTGGCCATGAATGGAAGATCCTGGCGAAGCTGGCCCAGGATAGAGATGCCTGGAGGTCTCTCGTAGGTGGCCTTTGCCTTTGGAGGAATCGCAGACGCCGACGATGATCGGTGGATGCCCCTCATGGACGAGAAGGTTCAACAACATATAAGCAAAAAGATGACATTAAGGGCCCCAGGGCCCAATTAGTGCAAGATGTCAAGTTTAAAAAACCTGTTTATTTCAATCAATTTCATAGCGGATATATTTCTCTATATTTATCTAGATCTTTAATTTTTGAATGGGGAATAAAATCTTAAATGTTTATAAAAACAGACATTTTGGGCCTCCAGCCCCGAAGAAATGGACATTAGGGAATTAGTGCCCTGTAGTATTTCAATATCTGCTACCAAGTTGTTATATACAAAGTTTGGTTAAAATCCCTCAAGTTACCTAATAGCTAACGTTTAAACTAATTTTTATATAGCTCATATAAGAAAAACAATCATATTATGGGCCCCCGGCGCCCCATGAGTTAAATTTTGAAAAAAAAGTAGCCAGTGACCATCCCAGGAGCGTACTCAAAAGTCTCCAAAAGTTTCATGGCGATCGGATAAATGGTTTAGTCGGCTATAAAGGACATACATATATACATACATACATACATACTTTTATTTTTATATATATTGAGGACGCTAAAATAAAAGTGAAATTGAACGAAAATCTCACTTTTAAAAAAAATACAATAAATAAAAACTGCTATTGGCACACTATTAACGCCAAATGGAAAGGTATTAATTCATCCATATTATATTTAATGTTCCTGTTTTTAACTTACCAATGGGAATACACTCGATGTTGATTTCAATGCGGTTGGTCAAATATAAATCAACTCCACACGTTAAATTAACAACCAGCCAAATACCTTCCGACAAAAAACATCGATTCTTCCCGATGCAGCTTCTTTGTAATGTTTGTCTTAGTGCGATGTCACGTGAGGTCTTCGACTTGATTTCGATATTGCACTCTGGTTCTAGCTATAAGAGGATGAATTAAATAATATTATAAAGACAGTTATACAGTTTTGAAAAAACAAAATTAATTTTTATGGCAAATATTAAAGTGCATACAAATAAAAAGTAAACAATAAAAAAAAGTTTTACTATTATTTCATTAAGAACAGCCATTTACATATTGACGAATTCCTTATTCTTTAATGCATAACTCACAGAAAATTTTAAACTGTGTTCAGAGGCGTAACAACGGCTTGGCATCGGGGCAGTTTCCAAGGGTGCCGAGTGCTAATCATTCAATAATCAATTTATTCTGTATAATTTAGTATTTCCCCTATTTCTCAAGAGCGCCAAAAAATGAATTACCGAAGGGAGCGGATAACCAAATTACGCATCTGAGAACAACTGTTTGGAAGTAGAAAGCAATCACATATTTTGTATTGATTTAAAAGATATTCCGGTAGGCCTTTAACATTTTCATACTTCGCATTTGCAGAAATCGTAGAGAAAACAATTATTCCGTAATCCTACAGCCATCTGTAATAAGGCAATTAAGTTTTCAACACACACACACACACACACTAATAAACAAAAATGCACAAATACACGCACACAGACATAAATGAACACACTCTGGTCACAGACAAAAGTGGCTAACAGTTTCACATCAGTTTTCGTGAACCATGTCTATAATGACTATACATTTTAACGGAGGTGATTTAATTTCTGTTTTAAAGGTGTTCAGTCCCGGAAGATTGCTATGTAATAGCTCCGAGCTCTTTTTGTGTTTATATGAACTAGCGTTTCAATTACATTGTATCCCTAATTAAAGGGAGCGAAGTTAAGTGGCATGCCACTTACAGTAATAAAAGTAAAAAGGACACGAAAAAAGTTCAGCTAGATCTAGTAGACATAATATACATGACAGTTATTGTCTTAAATTCACAGTTTCATTAATTGTAAAAGACTTTTAATTTAAAAAGCTACTTCTGTTTTGAATTAAATACTTATAAGTGATAATATTAGTTTACGTTAAATATAAAATTTATGTAATAAAAATCAATAATGTCATAATGGTATATCAAATATACCAATAACGAGTGTTGTAATGTAATTGTAAATTTAGCCCCTTAAGTTGTCTAAGGAAAAAAGTAATATGAAATAGGTCAGTAGTGGTGCTTTTTGGTGCGGTTCTGACAGGAAATAAAAATTCTATAATATTTACGCTCAATTATTTATGATGCCTAATGCTAAGGGACATCAGTCTGCTTTTTTTTAATTTTGTCTTGTAAGCAGTGCTGATTGACTCAAATAGTTATTGTTTGGTGCAGTAATTTGGTGCGCTGCTTTCTAAAATTAGTTAAAGGCGCCCTACAACCTCAATTTAAAATTACTTTGTGTACATTTAAGGTAGTTTAATATTCGTATCTATCATACAAGGACAAGTTTGTTGGGCTTTTGAAATAAGTGGGCGCCGTAGGCGAACTAAATAAAAGTGGGCGCCGCAGCACAACCTATATACTATATTATATACATTCTTTGTGTACATTTCAGGAATATTTCGTATTTATGATACAAGGATAAGTTACTTGGGCTTTTACATAAAAAATAAAATTTTAAAAAAAAATTTTTTTTAAATACTTTGTGTACATTTAAGAAATTTTAATATTACGTATTTATCATACAAGGACAAGTTAGTTGGGCTTTTGAAAAAGGTGGGTGCCGTAGGTGCCCTTAAAAAATGGGGCGCGCAGTCGCCACGGCGCCTCAGCAAAAACAAGTTCTATAATAATAATAAAAAAGTATTATGTATATATAAAAACGCAGAAACCATGCTTTGCTTCGAGGAATGCAAGTTAAAGATGTGACAGTATTTTGATTGTGGAGCTCACACTTTCCTAAAAAATTTAGAGATGAGTATAAACGCTTCACAAAAGTGTGATAGTCAGACATCAAACCTCTTCTTCATAAAAAAATATCTAGGTAGTCGAAATAATTTTTTAAAAGTATAGCTTTTAAAGATGCCTATTAATTTTTGTGTAACTACTTTAAAATATCGAATGCTTTTCTCTAAATACTCTACCAGAATAACAAAGGTCCGTTACATTTTCATAACTCTTATGCAAAAAGGCTCATTTTCTTTTCACGTAAATAACATTTTTTTTAAATTGTTTAGTAAAAAGTGCTGAGAGATTGAACCTCTAAATTAAAATTAGTTATGTCATATTAATGACTTCCCATTAACCTTCTGAAGGTAAATATTATATATTACCCGTAAAACCAGTGATATTTCTTTACACCCAGATATTTATACTTTACAAAAATTTAAAATAATTACCAGAAAATAGTGTGCCATGCAACTGGATTGTTCTAGGTCTCTACTAAAATATTTTTGTTATAAAAGTTTTATCATTCGTCTGCTCTGAAAAACCTTTTGATATATTACTTTGCTTTATGAAAAAGATCTACGTCATCTATTTTCTATTTCATGTCTAAGCATAACTTTAGTCAAACGAATAAGATAGTTTTTGTTTTGCTCGATGATATTATGTGAATATCGATGTCTAGGTAAGGGTGGGAGTGTGGTAAGGTGGTTTATTTGTTTAGAAGACACACGTTAAATCACAAGGTTTGGACATAAAATATACCCTGCTGCTTTAGCTTGAGTTATGAATAAATAAAATTACAGTTGTTAATGTTGAGAAAACGCTCTAATAATCTCGAACAGAGGCGTAACAACGGCTTGGCATCGGGGCAGTTGCCAAGGGCGCCGAGTGCTAATCACTCAATAATCAATTTATTGTGTACAATTTAGTATTTAGCCCTATTTCTCAAGGGCGTCATAAATGAATTAGTCAAGGGCGCGGATAACCTAGTTACTCTTCTGCTGACACTCAAAAAGGATGTATTCCTGTGTAGTTTATTTAAATAGAGGGATATATTTTCATATACAGTGGGACGTTGAGATTTGAGTTCCCTGACATACGAGTAATTTGAGATACGAGCTGTCGAGCAAGCGAGGTTTTGTTTAGAAATACGAGCGAAATTTGAGATACGAGCACTGTCCGGAACTCAAGACCGATTAATTACAAGAGTTACATTCACAGCAGCATTCGTGGGTTCTGCAAGAAATTGTTTTTGAGGAAGAGCCAGAGGGGGAGGAGGTTATTTCTACAAGTGAGATAAAGCAGATCTTGGGAATGTGGGAGAGAGTTTCACAGTTCTTGGAATAGAAACACCCCGAAAATGTTGCAACTGATCGTGCATCAGAGCTATTTAATGAAACTTGCCTGACTCATTTCCGCAGCATTCTGAAAGGGAGGAAGAAACAAACCTCCTTGGACAGTTTTTAAAAAATTGTATTTATTAATTTTTATTTTTATGTATTGAGTCCGGCAAAAAACGCAAACACCAGTGAAGAGAAACGCATTGACTAAAATTAAACATACAGTAGCATTTAAGTTGTGTGTAAGTTATATTCAAGTGACCAAAATACAAAATTATGTATATACACTTAATAAAACCATTTTTTTTTAAAATGTTTGCTTTACATTTTCTTTTATTATGTTTTTATACCATATTTGCCATTTATAAATACATTTTTCTGATTCAAAAACACGTAACAAAAACAATTAGGGGTAGCAAATTTTTGGGCTGGAACGGATTAATGGCATTTCAATTAATTTCAATGGGGAAAATTGCATTGAGATACGAGCAATTTGACATACGTGCAAGGTTACGGAACGAATTAAACTGGTATTTCGAGAAATCACTGTATATAAAGATGAAATATTCAATTTGTTTAAAGGCCAAATTGATAGGAATAAAACTCTCTTAAATGCTGGTTTTAATTTATCGTTGTAGTTATATTACACCCCGAAGCGCAAAAGCAAGGATATGTACACAAAATACAAACACAAGCAGACACACACATATTTGTGTGTGTATTATAAATACAAGCATATACATATACATGCATATACAAATATATATATATATATATATATATATATATATATATATATATATATATATTATATACATATGTATATATGTATATATATGTATTATATGTTATATTATATTTATATATATTTATAAATAATTTCCCTTAAATGATATTCCTTTACTTCAAGGGGAAATCCATAAAAAATATATATATTATTTTATTTATATGTTAAGTCAGTGGCGTAGCGAGGGGGGCAGGGGCGGACAAATGTCCAGGGCGACACTTTGCCAGGGGCGGAAAATTCATAGTCGTTAATTAGTTTCTTAAAATGAAAATTTTAAAAGAAAAGGGAGTTTTTTAAAATCGAATTTAAAGAAAATCCAAATATGAAATTAATAAAAGAAATAAAGGAACTATCCAAAAGTATGTGAACGTTTTAACTGCCAAAACTTCAAACTGCTTATTGGATATAAATTCTTCTGATACTAATACCACTGTAAAAAAAATAATAATAAGATATTAAATTAGTATGAGAACGTGACACTGATGTGGTGATAAATTCATTGATACTTAAAATTTGACAGCCGCCCCTGTTGTAAAATTTGCGACAAATTCCTGGCTATTAATAAGCTAATTGTTAAAACATAAAAATAAATTGTAATAAAATATTTTTAAAAGCCGAGATAAAAAAAATTAACTAAATGAAGAACTATATTAAAATACGAGAGCGCTTCTAATGCCAAAACTTCAAACTCCATTATAAATCTAAAGTCTTCTGATACTAATGTTACAGAGCTTGAAAACATAGGGGCTGACCGTATGACAATAATGTGCTGGTATTTATAATTGATTCAAGTTTTATTTTACTGTAAGTGAACTACTGGGAAAAAAAATTGGCGTTTTTATATGGTTATTTTATTTTAATGTCTTTTGTTTTGTGGCATAAACAAAAATAATGGAAAAAAGTGCTTATCTAGTGGGATTAAAACTTGTCACAAATAAATACAAAATTTGTTGGAGGTGGCGGAAATTCCTCGATGTTAATTAGCTAATTGTTAGAACGTGAAAATAAATTTTAATAAAAGAAAAGAAAAGCCAAGATAAGTACTCAATAAGTACTCAACATTACCAAAATTCTTTGCAAATGGAAGGAATCAGAAATCGGATAAAAAAGAATGGACTTTTAATAAAGACCGACAATTAGTTGTAAAAGAGAAAACAAAGTGGCAAGACATTCTTGTTAGAATATTTGACAATATTAAATCCTGGCGAAATTGAATGTGACTTTTTGAGGTCACAGAGAGGGCAATACTGTTGCAAAAAAGGCAATATTCTGGAACTTATGTATTAGCTTGCAAATTACGTTCGAGCACTCCGAGAACATAGTGGGAAAAGGGGTAAAAAACTTGTCTTCTAAAATTCAAACTGAGCTCATAGCAATTTTAGTAGATACAGTTCACAATAAATAATATTTCTACAATAACAAGATACCAAATATTGTTCCATTGTATTTGATAGCTCTTCATATATTTGAAATAAGGATCACATAAGTCCAGTTATGTGATATGTAAGGATTGAAAATCAAAAGTAGACGCTGTAGAATGTTTCAAAGATTTCATTCAAGCAAGAGTGAATCTGCTTACGACATTTCTGAAACGATTTTGAATAAATGATGATCTTAAAATAGTTGATTGAACGTGTGTTAATACTTCCTAAAGGCTGGAAAGTATACAAGAGTTCAACAAAGGCGCAAAAACATAAAATCTCATGTCAAACTCGTTCAAACAGTTAGACCTAATTTGTTAACTTGATACTCCAACTGAAACTAATTTTCCAACTATTTTAGTACACTTGAGCGTTGTTACGCATTCTTTTCCCAAGTCATACGCTGTTGGAAATACCTAATTGCTTCTACAAACAAGGTATTCAGACATCAGGATACAAAATAGCGAATATACCATGGAGCCATTTTGAGGTTACTTTGTAAGCTATAGAAATGAAAGATGCTGACAAAAATCTCAACACACGAACAGACGCAGGAACTTTGATTGTCACTTTGCAATCTTTTTATTTTCAAAGTTATATTTAAAAAAGCCCGAACGTATAGTGCTCAACAACAAAATTTCTTAGCAGTGGCTACTCACAGTATAACTAATGGAATTGAATACTTAAGGGATGCTTTGACATTTGATACAATTTTATGTGGAGACCTCATCATTTTAATCGAACCTTCCAATCAAAGAACAAGAGAGAGAAATTTTTGGTGATCGAAACAAATATTATATGTAGAATAACAGTTAGAAGAAATTTGGTTTCTTCATAAGATGAGATTAGTGTATAAATTCGTATGAGGCTTTGACAGATATATAGAATTCAGAAAACTGACAGGATTTTCGAAAACCAGCTAATCTACTGGACTATGAAATTTTGTCTTCAGATTAGTGATTATAGTATTCAAAATATCCCACATACCATAGTCAGGCAAGGAATATTTTAACCCCATGAATAGAGAAATAAATTAATGAATTCAAGACCAGGTTGTTTATTTAAGTTTATAAAGATATTTAGGCTCGAAGTTACCCTGCCTAAAATAATATAAATAATTCGAACATTGCTAACAACTGTCTCAAGTAATGCAAGGTGTTAAAAGGACTTCTCTAAAATTATTTTAATGAAAAATGTATGACGATCAATTACGAATACACTAAACTTATCTAATCTATTGCTATTTAGGCTATTGAGCATGCCATGGCTGAAAACATTGATACATGAAAGATTGAGCCATTAAAGAAATGAAACCTTTCTTTTGAACATAAAAACATATAGTCTTCTTATTATTATTTTCTAATTATTTTATTTTATTTTATAGCGTAAACATAATTGTCGGGGGGGGGTGGCAAATTTGGTTTCTGCCCCGGTTGGCACGTACCAATGCTACGCCGCTGTGTTAATTTACGATTTCTGTCCAACCAATTCAATAACATAAGTTTAAATAATGCACTGCAGTTCTTTCGTTATTTCTTGAGATGCATTATTCAATGTAAGCCTCTAGTAGTAAAATAGTGATTTAAATATATTTCTTAATGGTTGCGCTGCAAATGTAACCCAGAAATTGCGTTTTATTTTATTTCGGTCCACTGTTTTGGTTCAAATTTAACTACACAGAAATGTATATAACCTTTATTTAGAATACATCTCTGACTGTTTTTTTTGTTGCTGTAATTGGTAAATTGTATTCTTTAACCAATGTTTATTTATATTCTCTAACGAAGCAATTTAAATTGTTTTTGACAAGACGTACTAAGAATTTTATTTAAATGTCTAACTGTTTTTACACTCTATCTCAAAAAATAACATGATACATAGGAATAAATAAAATAATCTAAAAATGCAATAATATAATGATCGATTTTTAACCCACTTCCTCGTAAACTAGCGAGCTGAAATTTAGCAGGCAGTTTGGTGGCAATGATAAAAACTATATATCAAAATTTCAGATCGATCGCATGTACCGTAATTAAATTATTGAATTTTTAGATTATTTTATTTATACCTATGTATCATTGCGGTGCGTATTATATTGAACAACCTTTCTGTCGTGCAATAAGGTGCGTATTTTATTGACAACACTTTTTATAAACATATTCCTGATCGCTGCGCATTATATTAAACATGTTTTACGACACAACTACAATTCTGTATTTTTGGATGGTCTTACGCTGCGTATTATAATGAACATACTTTTAGTTACTTCTCGTACATAAAGGATTTATAGTCAAAAACTTGTTTTTTTACGGTTTTTTAAGATTTTAATATTAATTTTCGGCATATCATCAATTAAAATGAAAAACAGTATCTCCACTCCTTTTTCAAACACAATTAAAAAGTACCTTATTTATTATTGGGTCTTAAAAATGTATATATTTAAGTCGTTCTAATGTTTTCACTGTGATAACAAAAACAAACGAAAGTGGCATTTAAAAAAAAATTTTAATTAATTTTTTTTATTAAAGGTGACGACATGCTGAACGCAGGCGCTGAAACCATTACAAACCCCTCGCCCTTTGCATACACTTCTGTTTCTTGTATTCCTTAACATGTGTATACCTCCCTAGCAGCAATACTGATTTTAATAAAACGTACACAGTTGTCAGTATTTAAAGTTAATAAATTTCAATAGTTACAAGACTACTTTCAAGCTGCTGGACCTGTATGACCACACTGGACGTTACGTCATTGTTGTTTATATTTTGTCCGAGGGTTCCATAATCCTATGTTACGAAGGATAGACTCAGTGACCACCACAGCAAGTCGTGTGCTGGCGAGGGTAAATAGTGGGGGTAGAGAGAATAAAGACACCTTTAGAAAGGACTATCTGACCACATTGCCTTTATATTGTCCGATTACATCGGACGGGGTGGGGGTGGAGTTGGATAGGTTTGGAAGGATTTTCTACCTCAGAGGAATGGCGCATTTATTACAATCATTAATCACAAACTCGAGATTAAATGTTATCTGTATATACACGACTATATACAAAAACGATTTCAAACTGTATTTAATTTGTAATGGAAGCAAATTTTAGGCTAAATTATTTTTATACCAAAAATTAATTTTCAAAATAATAAATTTTTAATCGCATATTTTAAAAAATATTTTAAAAATGTGCGTGTAGATACGAAGGGATCGAAACGTCCGGTGTCGAAAGGTCCTGGGGTCGAAATGTCCTGTGGTCGAACTGTCCGGGGTCGAATCGCCCGGGGTCAAATCGTGCATGGTCGAACTTTCCGTGGTCGAATCGTCCGACCACCGTAAAAAATATCTTAAATTTCGTTATGTTGTTTTCAGTTTCAAGTAATTTAAAAGTCAACTTTAATAAAAGCCGTCATTCCTCACTTCCTTCTCCAACATACTTACATGCGAAAAAACACTTTTCACAGCATTGTTTTTTAAATGCTAAAGACTTACCTATCATAGGTAAAGTCAACTGTTCTGATTGTATCAAAAGTTATGTTGATGTAACCATGAAATCGAACAGTTTCATCGCACTTGACATTCGCTCCAAAGTCTGCGTATAGCAATGTCAACTTAATCTCTTATTCGTTGTTTCCCTTTATCTCGCAACTTAATTCTGTGGGTATTTTCTGCTGTACTTCCAAAACTAGATAACATTTTTTGTACTGACTTTCTTTAGCCATGGCAGATAATCCTGGCGCCACTCCGAAGACGCGTTTGCCGTCGGGCACTGGAATGAAATATTAAATAAATATATTTTAAAACTCTGGTAGTAAACTCTAATTATTATGTCTTTGGGGAGTAATGGTGGAATGAATAATCCTTCTTGATTGCAACAGTTGTGATGTCTTAAAATTGATGGATAATTCCAAAATATCCCACATGGGACATGTAGCTTTTAAAGGCATTCCCGGGAAATAACTTTTATAACTTACTAGCTTACCCGTCGTGCATTGCAACGATCTCAGTAAAAAGGAATACATATATAGATAAAAAAGGAATTGCTTTAAGAGTCACCGGGCCCATCAGTTTAACATATGACGTTCGAAAATCTGTTCATTTTCATGACAAATATATAAATATATTTATCTATATTGCTCAATATCGTGTAAAATTGAAATATACTAAAAGTTTAGTAAAAACACATTTAGGGCCCCCAGCCCCGAGGAAATGGATATTAGGAGTTCAGTGTCCTATAGTAATTTAATATAGGTTCTTAAGTTTTTATATACTATTTTGGTCAAAATCCAGTTATTTTCTCATTATCTAACATTTAAAATAATTTTTATTTAGCTAATATAAGAAAAAAATACATTAAGGGGCCCCGGCCCATTCGGTTCAAGATGTACATTTTGATAACCTGTTCATTTAAATTCAGTTTCATAATGGATATATTTCAAAAAATCGTTAAAAAACTGAAGGGGAAATAATATCTTAGAGTATACCAAAAAAATACATTTGGGGCCCCTGGCCCATTCGATGTAAGATGTAAATTTTACAATGCTGTCCATTTTAATTTAGTTTCATCATGGATATATTTCTCAAGAACGTTAAAAATAGAATGGCAAATAATATCTCAAACATATACGAAAAAAGGCATTTGGGGCCCCCAGCCCTGAAAAATTGGACATTAGAAGTGCAGTGCCCTTTGTTATTTTAATATGCGCTACCAAGTTTTTATATACAAATTTTGGTTAAGATCTATTCATTTACTCAGTAGCTAACGCATAAAATATTTGTTTTAGCTCCTATAAGCAAAAAACGACATTAAGGGCCCCAGGGCCCATTTAGTGCAAGATGTCAAGTTCAAAACACCTGCTTATTTCAATCAATTTCATAGCGGATATATGTATCTATATTTCTCAAGATCTTTAATAATTGAATTGATAATAAAATCTTAAACGTTTATGAAAAAGGACATTTTGGGCCCCCAGCCACGATGAAATGGACATTAGGAAATTAGTGTCCTATAGTATTTCAATATTTTCTACTAAGTTGTTATATACAAAGTAGGGATCAGCCGGATATGGTTTTTTACTATTTGCCGAATCCGGATATTTTGGCCCTGATATTTGCCGAATCCGGATTCCGGCTCAGGATATCTCCACATTTAAGTGTAAGAGCTAATAGTGTGTACTTTACTACTTTATATCTAGTATTTAATACTATTTATTAAAATATTTATTATCCTACAAATAGAGAGTATCTGCTATCCACTTTGTGACATTGTCAACGTGAACGATGAACATTTTACAATGAATAAACTTGAACGAAGTTCAACGAACTGTGTAGTGTGTACCAAGCGAACAGTGTTATACTGTGTGTGTAGTGTGATCAATTCCCAATTGCAACTGCCATTTAAAGTTTAACAGAAAAAAACAACAAAGAATATAAAATTATTTCAATGATATAACTTATATCATATAATTAAAATGTTTAAATGTAAATACTGAATTGAAAGCAGTGAAAGATTGACTACTGTCAACGTACTAGTCAATGACAAATAAGTGAAAAACGAAAGCCAACTCTCAGGCTGTCCCAGTTTCCAAGTCTCCTGTTTAACTATAAAGTTTATAGTTTTTTGTATAAACTAATCATTACAAATTGAACTTAAAATTAGTATTTTTTAACATAAAATTATTATTTTTAACAAAAAATTACTATTTTTAACATAAAATAAATATATCAGCTATAACAATGAAAATAATTTATGACATTAGTAAATAAAATAGTTATAGTTATTAGTTAATAGTTATTAGTAAGTTCCAGCATGGTACAGCAGTACTTGTTACCTTTAAGTTTGTAGTTTGTTTCTTCAATTTTCAAGTTTCGAAACATTGTGTGTTTGTCATACCCAAATTCTTTTTCATGAACCATAACATACCAAGTTTATTCGGCGACAAGCGAGAACGCTTATCATCATTTATCTGCCCAGCTGTGCTGAATTGCTCTCGCACTATCCATTCTTGTCAAATGTAATGATTTCTGGTTATTGTTTTTTACTTTTTATATAATTGTTTATAAACTTATTAATATTAATTAAATTTGATTTCAAAAATTCTTTACTACATTGTTATCCGGATACTATCCCGATCTACCATAAGTGTTTGCCGAATCCCGATATTGGCAAAAATCCCGATAACTGGTCCGAATATCCGGCATTCCGGATATTCGGCTGTCCCCTAATACAAAGTTTATTAAGATCTATAAATGTATCTAATAGCTAACGCTTAAACTAATTTTTAAATTGCTCATATAAGAAAAAAATCATATTATGGGCCCCCGGCGCCCCATGAGTGTTAATTGTTTTTTTTAAAGTTGCCAGTGACCATCCCAGGAGCGTACTCAGAAGTTTCATGGCGATCGGATTCATGGTTTAGTCAGATATAAAGGACATGCATACATACATACATACATACATGCAATTCATACATACATAATACTTTGATTTATATATATATATAGATAGATATAAGGAGAAAACACATTAAGGGGCCCCCGGGCCAATTCAGTTGAAGATATACATTTTGAAAACCTTTTTATTTAAATTCAGTTTCATCATATATATATTTCTCAAGATTGTTAAAAATAGAATGGCAAATAATATCTCAAACATATACGAAAAAACGACATTTGGGGGCCCCCGGCCCAATCAATGTAAGATGTAAATTTCAACATGCTGTTCATTTTAATTCAGTTTCATCATTGATATAGTTCTCAAGATCATTAAAAATAGAATGGCAAATATATCTCAAACATATACGAAAAAACGACATTTGGGGGCCCCCGGCCCAATCAATGTAAGATGTAAATTTCAACATGCTGTTCATTTTAATTCAGTTTCATCATTGATATAGTTCTCAAGATCGTTAAAAATAGAATGGCAAATAACATCTCAAACATATTCGAAAAAAATACATTTGGGGCCCCCAGCCCTGAAAGATTGGACATTAGATGTTCAGTGCCCTTTGTTATTTTAATATGGGCTACCAAGTTTTTAAATACAAAGTTTGGTTAAGATCCATTCATTTACTCAGTAGATATCATATAAACTAATTTTTATGTAGCTCATATAAGCAAAAAGATGACATTAAGGGCCCCAGGGCCCAATTAGTGCAAGATGTCAAGTTTAAAATACCTGTTTATTTCAATCACTTTCATAGCGGATATATTTCTCTATATTTATCTAGATCTTTAATTTTTGAATGGGGAATAAAATCTTAAACGTTTATAAAAACAGACATTTTGGGCCTCCAGCACCGAAGAAATGGACATTAGGGAATTAGTGCCCTGTAGTATTTCAATATCTGCTACCAAGTTGTTATATACAAAGTTTGGTTAAAATCCATCAAGTTACCTAATAGCTAACGTTTAAACTAATTTTTATATAGCTCATATAAGAAAAACAATCATATTATGGGCCCCCGGCGCCCCATGAGTTAAATTTTGAAAAAAAAGTAGCCAGTGGCCATCCAAGGAGCGTACTCAAACGTCTCCAAAAGTTTCATGGCGATCGGATGAATGGTTTAGTCGGCTATAAAGGACATACATATATACATACATACATACATACTTTTATTTTTATATATAGAGAGGATGCTAAAATAAAAGTGAAATTGAACGAAAATCTCACTTTTAAAAAAATACAATAAATAAAAACTGATATTGGCACACTATTAACGACAAATGGAAAGGTATTAATTTATCCATATTATATTTAATGTTCCTGTTTTTAACTTACCAATGGGAATACACTCGATGTTGATTTCAATGCGGTTGGTCAAATATAAAACAACTCCACACGTTAAATTAACAGCAAGCCAAATACCTTCCGACAAAAAACATCGATTCTTCCCGTTGCAGTTTCTTTGTAATGTTTGTCTTAGTGCGATGTCACGTGGGGTCTTCGACTTGATTTCGCTATTGCACTCTGGTTCTAGCTATAAGAGGATGAATTAATATAATATTATAAAGACAGTTATAAAGTTTTAAAAAACAAAATTTAATTTTATGGCACAAATTTAAGTGCATACAAATAAAAAGTAAACAATAAAAAAAAAGTTTTACTATTATTTCATTAAGAACAGCCATTTACATATTGACTAATTCCTTATTCTTTAATGCATAACTCACAGAAAATTTTAAACTGTGTTCAGAGGCGTAACAACGGCTTGGCATCGGGGCAGATTCCAAGGGTGCCGAGGGCTAATCATTCAATAATCAATTTATTCTGTATAATTTAGTATTTCTCCTATTTCTCAAGAGCGCCAAAAAATGAATTACCCAAGGGAGCGGATAACCAAGTTACGCATCTGAGAACAACTGTTTGGAAGTAGAAAGCAATCACATATCTTGTATAGATTTAAAAGAGATTCCGGTTGGCGTTTAACATGTTCATACCTCGCATTTGCAGAAATCGTAGAGAAAACGATTATTCCGCAATCCTACATGCATCTGTAATAAGGCAATTAAGTTTTCAACACACACACACACACACACACACACACTAATAAACACGCATGCACAAACACACGCAGACAGACATAAATGCACACACTCTGGTCACAGACAAAAGTGGCTAACAGTTTCACATCAGTTTTCGTGAACCAGGTCTATAATGACTATACATTTTAACGGAGGTGACTTAATTTCTGTTTTAAATGTGTTCAGTCCCGGAAGATTGCTTGGTATATGTGACCTATAAATTGAATAACATGTTAGTAGTATCACGAATGATAGCGCATATCGTGTCCATAGTGTATTGTTACACTGTATCACAAGACATGGTGTATCATTCGTCATATGATATCACAAGACATGGTGTATCATTCGTCATATGATATCACAAAGTATTGTGCATGATGCATCACATGATATCACAATGATGGTTTATTATAGGGTCACAAGATATCACAAGTCATGGTGTATTATACGTCATAGGGTATCACAAAGCACAGTGTATAAATATAAACATTCTTTTAATTATACGAAATGAGTTATCTCAAATCTAATGAAAAGGAAATAGCTTTTTGAAATACAGGATTTTGTAATTGATATTTGAACTTTCCAGTATTTTGGGGACATATTAGTTGATGTACCATACAATTTACCGAAACAGATACTTCATTATATGACTGATATATTGTGCTATGTAAATAGCTTCGAGCTCTTTTTGTGGTTATATGAACTACAGTTTCAATTACAATGTATCCCTAATTAAAGGGAGCGAAGTCAAGTGGCATGCCACTCACAGTAATTCAGGAAAATCAGAGGGAATTACGCATACGATAAGAACTAGTAGACATAATATACATGACAGTTATTTTATTTAACTCACAGTTTCATTCCTTGTAAGCAACTTTTATTTTAAAAAGCTACATCTGTTTTGCATTAAATATTTCTAATTGATAATATAATTTACGTCAAATATAACATTTATGTAATACAAATCAATAATGTCATAATGGTATATCAAATATACCAATAGCGAGTGGAGTAATGTAATTAACAGAAATAGATAATCATTTATTTTAAAACAAATTTATCCCCCGATGTTGTCTAAGGAAAACCGTAATATTAAACAGTGGTGCTTTTTGGTGCTGTCCGGACAGAAAATAAAAATTCTATAATAATAATAAAAAAAAGTCTTATGTATATATACAAGCGCAGAAACCGTGCTTTGCTTCGAAGTATGCAAGTTAAAGATGTGACAGTATTTTGATTGTGGAGCTAACACTTTCCTAAAAAATTTAGAGATGAGTATAAACGCTTCACAAAAGTGTGATAGTCAGACATCAAACCTCTTCTTCATAAAAAATATCTAGGTAGTCGAAATAATTTTTAAAAATTATAGCTTTTAAAGATGCCTATTAATTTTTGTGCAACTACTTTAAGAACGAATGCTTTTCTCTAAATCCTCTACCAGAATAACAAAGGTCCGTTACATTTTCATAACTCTTAAGCAAAAAGGCTCATTTTCTTTTCATGTAAATAACATTTTTTTTAATTTGTAAAACCAGTGATATTTCTTTACACCAAGATGTTTACACTTTACGAAAATTTAAAAAATTAATACCAGAAAATAGTGTGCCATGCAACTGGATTGTTCTAGGTCTCTACTAAAATATTTTTTTATAAAAGTTTTATCATTCGTCTGCTCTGAAATACATTTTGATAAATTACTTTGCTTTATGAAAAAGATCTACAAGTTATCTTTTTTCTATTTCAAGTCTAAGCATAACATTAGTCAAACGAATAAGATAGTTTTTGTTTTGCTCGATAATATTATGTGAATATCGAAGACTAGGTAAGGGTGGGAGTGTGGTAAGGGTGGGAGTGTGGTAAGGGTGGGAGTGTGGTAAGCGTGGGAGTGTGGTAAGGGTGGGAGTGTGGTAAGGGTGGGAGTGTGGTAAGCGTGGGAGTGTGGTAAGGGTGGGAGTGTGGTAAGGGTGGGAGTGTGGTAAGGGTGGGAGTGTGGTAAGGGTGGGAGTGTGGTAAGGGTGGGAGTGTGGTAAGGGTGGGAGTGTGGTAAGGGTGGGAGTGGGGTAAGGGTGGGAGTGTGGTAAGGGTGGGAGTGTGGTAAGGGTGGGAGTGTGGTAAGGGTGGGAGTGTGGTAAGGGGGTTTATTTGTTTAGAAGACACACGTTAAATCATAAGGTTTGGACATAAAATATACCCTGCTGGTTTAGCTTGAGTTATGCAAAAATATAATTACAGTTGTTAATGTCGAGAAACATGCTCTAATAATCTCGAACAGAGGCGTAACATCGGCTTGGCATCGGGGCAGTTGCCAAGGGTGCCGAGGGCTAATGACTCAATAATCAATTTATTGTGTACAATTTAGTATTTAGCCCTATTTCTCAAGAGCGCCAAAATGAATTAGCCAAGGGAGCGGATAACCTAGTTATGCTTCTGAGTGTGTTATGTGAAATATTTGTATTTTATGTAGACACATTATTTGGATTGAAAGCAGACGATCGTTAAAATAATTGCTAACTAACCAAACCTGACATTAATTTTTTTTTAATGGAGGGCGCAGGAAATGTGCTATTATAGGATTTTTAAAATTATTAAATATATTGTTAAACCACAAAAATTTTAATGAAATTGATAGTCAAGAGCTTAATGCATTTTAAGAGATTGTACCATCCTTGTGAATTATTTTTGGGTGTTTAGATATATTTTTTTAAAAGTTCAGTTTTCTTTTTTTAAAAATATTTTACATTTTTAAAACACGCTAAAAAAAATTTTAACTTACCAAAAAGACCCCTTATTTTAATTAAGTTTTGAAAAGTACACTAAATTGTTCCAATTACAAACATGTTACCGTTTTTGTGGCCCCTTTCCTATTAACTGGTGTATGGTTCCGGATCTGAATATGTCGTTAACTTTTTCAAAACGCTCGTGAACACGTTTTCTGACTTGCTAGAGTGCTGAAATTTTCACAGTAGGTTTGGTTTTGTGGGGAGAATTAAGCTATTAAAGTTTCAGATCGATAGCATGTACAGTAATTAAATTAATGCATTTTAGTTTATCTCTATATATCTGTATATGTATTCAACTTTTTCAAAACGCTCGTAAACACGTTTTCTGACTTGCTAAAGTGCTGAAATTTTCATAGTAGATTTGGTTTTGTGGGGAGAATTAAGCTATAAAAATTTCAGATCGATCGAATGTACCGTAATTAAATTAACGCATTTTTAGTTTATCTCTATATAACTAAATGTAGCGGCCTGCTTTTGTTGACATTTTACGCGTCATGCTGAATTAAGTTCAGCCATCCGTGACCAGACCATTTCCCTCCCCCTCCGTTTTACAGCAAAGGGGAGTTAATGCAATCTCAGTCTGTAAATGTTTGTCGCTTTTATTAAGCATGATCAATACTTTTTAGTTATGTCTCATATATAAGGGATTTATAGTCAAAAACTATGTTGTTACGGGGTTGTCTAAAGAGGTTTTAAGAACTTTTTTAAAAAGATGAGGTCCAGCTGCAGTGAGTAATATAGAAACTCGCATGAAAAAGCAGAAAATAATTTTTAGTCACAAACTAAGTAGTCACACAGGGGAACTCAGAACTCTGGGTTTTATTAATATTTATTGTGATCGATTGTGGGATTTAATGTGAGATATAAAATTTGATCAACAAACACAAAAGTGTGACTACTTAGTTTGTGACTATAAACTAAATTTTCTGCTTTTCCTTGCGAGATTCTACATTCCTCGCTGCAGCTGGGCCTCATCTTTTTTTAAAAGTTTTTTCTTCATTTTATATATACTGTAAATGGTGGCGGAGTTGAGTTAATATTCAGTCTACTTAAGTTACTTGATTAAACGTATATTCAAATAACGCTCCTCTTCAGTAAATCATCCTGTTACACAAATGTAAATTTCTTTCCCTCTATAAACTTTTTAAAATTTTGACAACCTATTTTACACCTAAGTTGTATGAAATGAATTTTGAAAATATTTCGTACCAAATATGACTAAGGTATTTTTGAAAAATCACATATAGTGCAAATATCGGACATTTTATTTTTAAAATCCCTTATATAGACTTCACGGTCTTATCGTTCTCTCTCTCTCTCTCTCTCTCTCTCTCTCTCTCTCTCTCTCTCTCTCTCTCTCTCTCTCTCTCTCTCTCTCTCTCTCTCTCTCTCTGTCTTTCTGCCTGTCGAGGTCCCGCTGGCGGAAAAACAAAATTAAAAAATTACCCACTTCCCATGATCCTATCGAGCTGAAATTTGGCACATAGAGTTGTGTTACCTAAAAATGCGTCGTATCAAAATTTCAGATCGATAGCATGTACCGTATTTAATTAATGAATTTTTAGTTTATTTCTATATATCTCTATGTAGCATGTGTAGCCGTCTTCTATAGTTGACCTCCACGGGTGACTGGAGGTTCACTCCAGCCCTCGATGTCACAGGGTCTGTCGTGCGGTGCGTATTATATTGTTCACAATCAATACTTTTAGTTATGTATCGTATATAAGGGATTTATAGTCAAAAAGTTTGTTTTTGCAGGTTGTATATTTAAATCCCTATATTAACTTTACCGCCTTGTCTCTCTGCCTCTATGTCTCTCTCTCTCTCTCTGTCTGTCGTGGTCCCGGGGGAAAAAAAGGTGAAAAATGACCAACTTCCCGCGATCCTATCGAGCTGAAATTTTGCACATAGACTTTCGTCACCTACCAATGCATAATATTAAAATTTCAGATCGATCGAATTGTACCGTAATTAAATTAATGCACTTTTATATTATCTTTATGAATCTCTATGTAGCATGTAAATGTTTGTGCTAGACTGTCGAGCGGTACGTATTATATTGAACATACTTTTTTAATATTTTCCCTATCTGTAAATGTTTATGCTAGTCTGTCGCGCGGTGCATATTATATTAAACATAAGTAAAACTTTTAGTTTGTCTTTATATAAGGAATTTATTGTCAAAAACTTTGTTTTTACGGGTTGTTTAATTCTTTCTTTCCTTTTCATGTATGTGGGTTGGAAGGTACATTACTTTTTGACCAGCTGATGTGCTACTTCCATAATTTTGTATATTTTAAACCCAGGTAAGTGCAAATATCTCATTTATGTAAAAGATCAAAACGTTTTCACCGTTAAATCAAAGGTCACGTCCTGAGGGAAAACTCAGATTTCCTCACTTTTCTTCCTCTATCTCATATTCCTATATCTACTTGAGTCCCTACACTTACACGGTATTTGTATAAAATTATATCAATTAAAATTCCTTCTCCTTTGTTTTTCTTCTGGCACGCTTCAGGGTCGTATTCAGCCGGGATAGTCAGATTTTCAAGACTTGATGTGGCGATGTCTCCGATAAAGAATGTAGCGTTTGTATAAATCTTGATCACTGCTTTTGATATAAATAATACGCAATTTATAATCAATCGTGTATAAGTTTTAAAATGTGTCATTATGTCTTTTGATGCGATTTATATTTTTATAGATTAAACAGATTATATCTTTATTCTTCAAATTTTTATCTAGAACAATTAAAATGTCAAGACTATTTCTTCTTGTATTACTAAAATTTATAGCTAATCCTTGCTTCGAGAAACCATACCACACAGTAAATATTTTTTTAAAAAGAATACAAATTTGTGTACAGCCACCTACCTGAAAGAAATGACTGTAGAATAAAGAAATTTCCAATTAAAGTTACTCGGTTACTTGAGCCAAAGATTTTCATGTTTTGAATTCCACTTCTTTAATGAGCATGTAGGGAAAAGATAAATAAATAATGTTTTTCATTCCTTTTAGGACTACATTGTCGTACAGTGGCAAATAGAACATCGTGCTTGTATGTTTCTAACATTTGGATTTATACTTGTAGCAGATGTAGGTTTTAATAAAGGAATGTCTGACAATACAATTCATCAAATGACACTAATGTTATCAAACTATTGCCAATATAAACTTTTAATACTCACCATCAAGTAAGTCGCTCTAGTTTATTTTTGTTCATTAAATTATTTCTAAAATATTTCACCATAATTAACATCTCATCCATCATTGTTGACTTTACAATGAGTAGTTTGTTTATATTTTTAACACTTTTTGTTATTACTTGGTCACTCGGCAAATGATGAACATCGTAGCCTAATATTTTATTAAACAAATATACTGAAACATATCAAGGTCTTTTTAATTCATCAAAAATTTTATTTCAAAGATGCAATTAAAAATTTGCTACATTAAATCTTTTAATACTTATCCACGCTTGCAAGAGTAGAAACAATTTGAATGTTGAGCGAATGGCGAGTCAATTTGTTGTAATTAGAAGTTGTAGCGTGATGTAGCTACTCTCCAAGTGGACTTTTCTAAATTATTGTTGTCCGGGTCAAGACAGAGTTATTTCTCACACATCTTGCGAGACGCAAACTGAATTCCATAAATGTCAGCCAAATCCAATTACTGAGATAAATAAAGATAACTGTCCTTAGATGTGAGTCTTGTTTTGGCAATCTGTGTTGACGCACATTGACAAGACCTTGACATAATGTGACGTATTTGTTCAAGTGGTTGTGACAATGTGTCCACTTGTAACAGCTAAGGGTATTGTTTGGTGGAGAGAGAGTTTCATCACTATTCAGTGGCGTAAGTTAGAGATGCTTAGATGCGACCCGTCCAGTGTGTCACATATAACATCTTTGACAGCTTAAATGTGAGGTACTACCAGATCGTTGTAAAATGGAGTTGTATGCACTTTCACTTAGACAACAAAAAAATTAAAATAAATTAAAGATTTTTTTATTTCTTACCCACCGGGTCGTGCCCCGCATAAAAACACTGCATGCTTACAAGTTGCTTGCAATTCAAAATCCTTCAACCCAATGTTGCATTTATTATAATTTGCGGAGTGTAACACGCAGTTTAAAAAAGTTATTTTCCCCTGTTAGCTGTTGTTTGTTTGTTGTTGTTTTTTTCATCTGTTAACGCTTACAATTTAACGCTATTATAAAGATCTAAACTTAAATGACAAGTAAATTCTGAAACATTTGCCTTTAACTTAATTTGCTATTTGTACACGGCTCGGAATATATGGTAAGTTTTTGTTTAGTTAACAAACAAATTTGAGTAACAAATATTTAAGACATAAATGACGCGATCAAAATTTTATATTTGAAAAATAATCGATACAATCGGATAGAGATTGGTGAAGAATAATGTGCATAAATTGCAATAATTTGTAAAAATAAATAAAAAATAAAAAGATAAGCTGCATTATATACATATGTAATTTTTTTTCTTTACATTTTTCTATTAACAACGATGTGTATAAAAATGATTTTACAGTTTTTACAACTACTTTTTACAAAAATAATGAAAACATTATAGAGTATCGTACTAATGTAGGAAAATTTATTTCAAAGGCATTGTCACTTTTCGCACAATTCTGTATACCAATAACTGAAAGAAAACATAATTATGTTGGAAAGTGAAAGACTATTGTTGGTTGATTTTAATTCAGTCTATGAACAACTTTTGAACTTTCCAATTTTAAAAAAAATAATTTTTTATTGGTATAAAAATAATTTTTTTTTAAGACTAAATTTTCTGAAAATGTTGGCAGTCTCTGCTATTCATTATTCATCATCAGGTTCAATGTACTTTGCACCAAGTTTCTCAAGTTTGATAATGTTCTATGTAACGAAAAAAATGCATCACCCATATTAGATCTAGGGGCTTGAATTTCAGGCAGGAAATAGGAAAAAATATATATAAAAAATAAAATCCTGATAATATAAACTAAATTGCAATGAAATATTCTGTGATAAAACTATAAGTCATAGTCGTTAACCTCTGTATTTCACCTTAGAGTCTTTATTTTTATTTGAGGGGAAATCATTTTGGAAATTGTATGGGTTTTTTAATAAAGATTGTACCCTTGAAAATACAGTTTTGTGTTTGTTGTCAATGTTGATAAATACAATTTGTTGTAACACTTGCCCTGTCGTGTTGGAGATTACAAAATGCAACACTGAAGTCATCAATTGGAGTGAATTGTTTGCTAAGTTGTAGCCTATGCTATTACGTAAATAAATATAAATAAACGTTTAGTTTGTTCTATTGAAAAGGATGACTTCACCTTGTCTATTATTTTATCAAGATTTGGAAAAACAATAAATAAAGCAGTCTAGGTGTAAAATAATATTTAAACACCGTAATTACGGACAGAACCGTAAAAGAAGTGGAACCTATTAATAGTAATATAATCATAACATAGTTTTACATAACTGTTTCATGATATAGTTCGTCTTACGAATTTAAATATAATTTTATTACTTATGTAAGTACGTATTTTATGTTCATTGTAATTGTGCTGATGAAGGTATTAGCCGAAACGTTTACTGTCGTGTTAGTTTAATAATAAAGCTCAAATTTATTGTTTTCATTACACAATTTGTTCGTGTATTTTGTATTTTATTTAAAAGCTTAATCGCAGTCCTATTCTATACGAAATATGATAAGTAGTTGTTTTTTTTTAAATTATAAACTTTATTTCGACTCCTGGGAATAGACCAGGTATCGTCTTAAAAAACAAACTAAATAAGTTATTATATAAAAGGAGCAGGTTGAGTTGACGTAATGCTAGTTTTGTGGGAAAATTGATTTAAACAGACCTTAGTTGATAATTTGGAGAGCTGATCATATTTGATCAGCAAGTTGCCAAGGTTTGTGTTTCAGGCGTCTTGCATGGGATGCTGATAGTTTCTAATTTCTGCTAGAAGGATGTGTCATGATTTGAAGAATCGTGTTGCAGATTTTCGGTAGGATTTTTTTAGATGATTCCGTGTTGATGATGAGGCATGAGTTGAAAATGAAGCGAGTGGGTGCAGAGAAAGTGGTCATCAAGTATGCGCAGATTTTGGGGTCTAGTAAAATATGTAACGACAATTTCGACTGATATGAAATTGATGCAGCAGTTATAAACAGAGGCGAACCTAGGATGTGACGAGAAACAGAACTAGTAGTTAGCGCTATATAAATATGGGGCTCGGGATAACATATGCCAGCTAGAATTTTTTTAATTAATTTATTATCATTGCTCAAATTTCTTTTTGTCGTGAGATAATTTCACTAAATTTTTATCACTAAATTTGTATACACGACCTCGTTAAAAAATAAGTATACCTATTATTTTAATTTCTGAATAAGGCTCAAGTGGCATCTCATAGTTCGTCATACTCCCATTTCTTTAAACCTATAAATTGTATAAGTGAAAAAATGATTTCAGATATAATATTAAAGAATTTTATCAAATTTTGTAGTTTGCAAATAAATCGATATCATTCTTTTGTTTATGTCACATTTACGATATTAGCTGTCTTTTTTTTTATCAGTTATCTTTTTTCTAAATTATCTGTTGGATTTTTAAAATGTTATGTATTTTGAAATGAAATGTAATGTATACAATAAAAACTGGGAGTTTAACCAGCATAATTTGCTGGATAGATTTACACAAGCCATTTCATCCGATATAATTTCCTTAATCTAGGAAACTAGAAAATTCAGTATTGATTATGGCACTTAATAATAGTTTTAACGTGCACATATTATTCAGTGTTGAAATCTCTAAAAAAATGAAGCTCTTAGCTCCATCTCCATTAAAATAAGATTAAGTTAATTGTATAAATTAAAATTTTAAGTTCTCGCTATCAGGATAAGATAAACACTGATGCAGGTGTCACTCACCTAGGATACCAACAGAAATGTAACAATCAGAGAAGCAGTGTGTAGCGCTTAAAACAATCAGGATGTTCTTTAGTTTGTTGCTACCTGTTTACATATCTATTGAAATATTTTATTGTTTGCATCAACAACAGGGGTGCAGGCCTACTTTCTGCCGTTTGTTGGTAATGTCTTTATTTTAGGGCTGCGGAAATTAACGATTAATTTCTCGATTAATCGTTAAAAAAAATTTAACGGTTAAAAGTTTTTTTAACGATTAATCGACCCACCACTTAAAAATATACTGGAAGTCAAAAAGTAAAATATTTCGGCCGATAAATATAAACTAATTTCCGGACGATTACACGAACATTTTGGTTTTAAACTATTGACTAACGTGAATGTTCAAAATGTTGACAAAGGTTATTGTGTCCATTGAGAGAAATCGTTTGCCTACCATCCAATGTTCCCTCTAAGTTTAAGCTTCGATGGTCCGTGTGCAAAGATAAAAAAAAATTGTGTGCAAAGTTGCACAACGGCCATTTTTCTGTAATATCTTACAAAATTTGCTGCGTGGTGATTCTAGCCTCCTGCGTGGCGTCTGTCAAATATCTGCGCAGCTGCGTTGCTTTAATGGAACATTGCTACCATGGTTCTAACACTTCGCTTACATATCACCTGCAAATCAAACATACACTACAGTATCGGAAACTTCAGCCTAGACAATCTAAAGCCATGTGAATTATTGTTCAGCTTGGCTGGTTATATTGTCAATAAGACCCGCTCATCCCTTGAACAAAATAATGTCAATAATTGTTTGCGCTCTTGGTTAAAAGATGTCATATAAAGAAGACATTCCAGTGTTATTTCGAATATTCGACAAGTTCGTTTAATAAATGTTACTTATGTCACCATAAGTTTCAATTTTTGGTTTTAATCGAAATTAACGATTAATTAATCGATAATTCAAAAGTTAAGGATTAAATTTGAATAATTCGTTAACAGCCCTACTTTATTTTAAAAAAATACTATTTTACCCAGATTGAACTGAGTTTGGTAGAAAGCAATTTGTTCATAGTCTCTGCTACATGGCCTCTTGTATATTGTTATTATAAGTACTAGGTGTCGTTAAATTATTTTTTTTTAAATAATGTTTAGCAAATAAAATATTGCTATCACCAACACTAAAATATACTAGTAAAAACTGCTTTAAAAAATCCTTACGAGCAGTTTCTTCATTAGTGCCCCTGTAAACAAGCTTTATGTTGAAATCTAAGGAACGGATGATGCAAAGAACATTGGCTTCTCCTTTGTTATGTTTGTTTACTGTTTCTTATGTCCAATAAACGATGAGATGAAACACATTCTTTATGTTACGTAGGTGTTAAAATGTACCATTTGGGTTGTTGTTGTTTTGTTTTTGTTTATTGTTGTTTGTTGTTTGTTTTTTTGGTCATAATTTAACCTCATTTTGGGTGGTCTTCCATTATATCTTCAAAGACTAAATTTTTTTTAAGTACGCTTTTCAATACAATAAAAAACAAACCGTAAACTTGTGTAAAAAAAAATATTTAACCAAACACAAAAACATTGATTTATTTCATCTTATCGGCTACAGACGCTCCTTCTTTACATAAGAATATTGCGTCTTACTCTTATTTATGGTTTGTGTCTAGTCCTGCATTTATATTAGAGTTTTAAATGTTGATAAAGTGTTGGTTTTCCTGGTTTCTTCAGGCAACTCATTCCACGCCCGAGCTCCGGATGGGAAAAACGAGAATTTGTATGTGTCTGTTCTTGCATATCAAATAAGGAAGGTGTTTTTATCTTTATGTGTATCTGAAAACAATGAAGACCTAGTATTTGTAGTATCCCTATATATATTGCGCCTAAGCGCGTCTGTCAGTCAGTGTGAAGCCGCTATGCGCGGTAACACTTGATATTTTTTTTTAAGTTGAAAATATAGACGAAAAAACATAATGATTTAGGTTCTGAGATTAACAGAGCGTGTGGTGTTTCGCGCCGTAAAATAATATATGATGTGACGTCATTGTTTGAGCTTTTATTATAATAAATTGGGAAAAGGAAACAATGTAAAAAGAGCAATAGTTTATTTTTATGTTGGTAACCCGAGTGTGTGAATAAGCATGTGGGCGAGTGTGTTCATGTGTGTGTGTGTGTGTGTGTGTGTGTGTGTGTGTGTGTGTGTGTGTGTGTGTGTGTGTGTGTGTGTGTACGTCTGTGTGTGCGTGTGTGTTAGTTGTGAACTAACGATTGATTTCATAGATTGCTGAAAATGAAAATAAAGATTGAAAAGTACTTTCCGGTTCTTTCTAAGAAGAAATTGGTTTATGTATTGTTACAATATGCACTGGGTTGAGATTGGGGCTAATTGGCTGCACATATATTTCAAACTTCTCTTTGGTAATGGCGGCGTCAATAACTTTCAATAACATCATCCAAACCTGGGTGGAACTAGCGCTATCTTACCAACTGTTAACATGCCTATAACATAAATTAGGCCGAGCTTTTTTGTTTAAATTGAAAGTCCTATCTTCTTAGCGATATAACTGCAGGAATATATGAAAAACTATTTAAACATCTAATATATAAAGCTCAGTTGGTGTTTGTATCTTTGTATGTTTGTATGTTTGTATGTTTCACTTTTTCGACTTTCTGTTAGACAGCCACGGAAAAACCAAATGACGGACGGGGACCAAATTTGGCAGGACGGTTCCTTTTACCCTGAAGGTGGTTTTAAGTTAGTTTTTGTAATTGTCCCTTTTGCCCGAATGGCGTAAATTAAATAATCAGAAAATGCAGAGACAAAGAATAAAAAATTTAACCTCATTTCTGTATTGAACACATTTACGCGGACGTTCAAATGCCGTTCAAAGCGAGTTACTTTTAGTGACGTTTTTTTTCCCCAATACTTTATTTTCAGCAGTGCGCATTCAAAAAATATTATGTCTACTTACGGTGCGCACATTTTCGTGTACGCTTCATAATTTGAGCAGTGTCGTACAAAGATTTGTCATTTTGTTTACTGTTACTTTCTATATATTAGATAGACACGTAAACATATTTAATTACAAATGCCACACGATGCATTAGATTTAATTGTTTACACGTTTAAATTTAATTGCGAATTTGTTTTAATTATTTTCTGTTCCATAACTCGACATTTAATAAAAACCTATTTATGTAATAATTGTGTCAGTATTTTTTTCAAGGCTTCATTTTTAGCAGTGCGCGTTCTAAAATCTTTTATCGCTTGATTACTGTGCGCACATTTTCGTGTACTCATCTTAAATTTAGCTGTGTCCTATTAATATAACATTTATATTTTGTTTGTCTTTTACATAAACTATGGTTTTTTTACATAACCTATACACTTATACTATTTAAACATAGGCTACCGGACCTATTAGCATAAGTAGATTAAACTAAATAAAGTGATCCTGAAAATGCTTAATTATTTTGTATTGCGAATTGAATATGTTATGTTCATTCGTTTGATGATGGATTAACATAGGCCATTTTTAAAATCAATTATTGTCATGGTTTCATATGCGTTTTTAACATAAAATTGATTTGTTTTGTTTGTTTTTTTAAAATTAGGAATATAGCCTAATTTCTTTATTTATCTTTATTATCTTTATCTCATAGACGCTGTTGCAAATATTGTATTAATTACAATTGTGTTACGATGCAGTGTCGTAAATATATAAGAGCTTTTTTAGTGACGACAGTGGCAGAGATCTTTTGGAAAAATGTCAACAAAGCAGTGGCCTTATTTAATGGTTACAAACAAACAAACATAAAAATATCAACTGAGCTTTATATATTACATATACGTTTAAATTATTTTATTTCAATTATTTTCACGATGCATTGTATTAATATTTTACATGCAATGAATAAAATTGGGATTTTAAAAAAATGTAATTCATAACTCGACATTTAATTAAAAACCATAGATGTAGCGAGTTTATTTTATGTTGAAAATCATGGCCTATGTCATATAAACTTACACTTTCAAACAGTTTACTTAAGCTTAAATACACTATACATTATAAACTTTCGCTACCGAACGTATTAACAAAAGTTGACTAAATTTAATCAAGTGATCCTGAAAACGCTTAATTAATATGAATTGCGAATTGAATATGTTTTTATGTTCATTCCTTTGTATTCAGAATAGCATAGGTCATTTCTAAAATTGCCTTTTAATCATTTTTAAGATGCACTTATTAACAGACAGTTGAATCTTTTTTTTTCATTTTTATTTTTTTTTCAGATATAAAATCTGGTGTGTGTGTCTGCATTGAATATAATTTACAAAATATGATGCCTTATCCGAAATAGGGAAAAAAAAGCTTCCTTTTTGAAATTATACACATTGCTTATAAACCGTAAATATAAATCGTAAAATATAGAGACATAAAAAATGTTAAATATTATTTCCCTGTTACAACAATTATGAATACGTCAAAAGGAGGAGTTATTTTGGTCCAGTACATTTACTTTATAACAAGACTTTATTTTATGTGGCCAGCTTTCTATATTGTCTAAATATGGTGTGCACATTTTTTTTATATCATTTTAATACGACCGGTTTTTTTTAAAAGTATTTTAGAAAGTACATTTATAATTTGTGTTTATTTGCGCTATGAGTCACTTAGCTTTTGCCTTTTAAAGGATAGTGCCACATGTTCTTTATCTCATAGACGTGGTTACAAATATTATATAACTTACAATTGTGATACGATGCAGTTTCGTAATTATATATTAAATTTTTGAGTGACGAGGGTGGTAGAGCTCTTTCGGAAAACCTATAAGTTATGTTAATTTTGTACAATTGGGAATGAAATTGTAAATTTAGTTATTATGGTCGGCAAGAATCATTATTTAATAAATAGTATCTTTTAAATAGTAAGGTTATGTTAAAAGGCACTGCATTAAGTGAAAACAACTCACGCGGTAAAATGGCATATCTCTGTTTCTCATAAGATTTTAACTAAATAGATGAATCTGAAATTTAATTTGGCAAATAAAAATTGTAATAACCAGCAACTAATACTTGGATAAAGGGTCAGCACACTCCCGCTACAAAGTGCGGGTATTTTTCTATTTTACTATAAGTTTGTGTATAACTAGGTTTAATATCAGAACTAGCATCGCAACAGTTTGTCATCTGTAGAAAAAATTATAACAATCACTATGGCAAGCTGAAATAAATTTATAAATAGAAAAATGCACACGAAAAGCGTTTGTTGCATGAAGCAAATGTTTATAAATGCTTAGAGCAAAAATCCGTTAATTTTATTTATACAAGTATCTGCCAATTTTTCCTTCGTCACTGCTTGGCGGAAAGATCACGGAAAGTCATTGAATATGACTGAAATAATTGTTGATGATCAATTTCTCATCCTTTTATTTTCAGGTAAGGTTTTATGTTATGTTTCATGTGAAAAGAAAATGAGCCCTGCGCATTAGTTGAAAGATTGCTTTCCTGGATCGCCACAATGGAAAATAAAAATTGAAAAGAACTTGCAGGCCATTTTTAAGAAGAAATTGCATTATATATAGTTATAATATGTACTTGGGTAAGATTTAGGCTAATTGGTGGCACATTTAGTTTTATAGAAAGGGGAACCTTTGAGAAATTTTGAAGGGTATTTTTCAATAATAAAATCACCCAAATCTGGGTCGAACCAATTTTATCTTAGCCACAGTAAATAACTATAGAAATATATTTGAAAAAATGATTTAAGTGCAGACGAATTATCAAACTTACATTTTAATATAAGTTTTTATACACCTACATATATAATTGGACGAAATCAAATTTTATAAGGGCTTATAACAACATAAAAATTGCATAATATTAAATTTATAAGTAAAAAATGCACAAGGAACCACATTTTTGCATTTAACAAGTGATTTGTGATTAAAAAAAACAATGGCAAATATTTGCTAGGTGTAAGATTTATTTACCTTAGGTGCTTACATAATACAAGAGACAGTTTAGGATCGATTGCTCTATAAACTGACATTTAGGAAATCTGTATTGAAAGTAAACGATCAGGGATTTTAAATAAGAAAATGGAATATGTATAGGAGTTATTTACACTTTTGTGTAATAACTTACTTACTTACTTACTTATGCCTTTCTACCCCGTCTGGGGCATAGGCCGTCTACAAGAACTTTCCACTCCTCACGGTCCTGTGCTTTCCTCTCCAATTGCTTCCAGGTGTATCCCATATTTTGCATGTCAGCCTCTAGCTCGCGTCTCCATGTATTTTTTGGCCTTCCTCTCTTTCTCTTTCCCTGTGGGTTCCATGTTAGGCATTGTCTGGTGGTGCTACCTGGGGGTTTTCGGAGCGTATGTCCTATCCATCTCCACCTCTTTTTTATGATGTCTTCATCAATAGGCACCTGGTGTGTCCTTTCTAGTAACTCTTTGTTATTTATAGTATTTGGCCATTTGATTTTCAGGATCTTTCGAAGGCATGTGTTTATGAATGTCTGCACTTTCTGCGTAAGGCTCGCTGTTGTTTTCCAAGTTTCTGCACCATATAGGAGGACTGTTTTGACATTTGTATTAAAGATTTTGACTTTGGTCTGCAGTTTCAGCTCCTTCGACTCCCATATTTTCTTTAATAATACAAATGCTGATCTAGCTTTTCCAATTCTAGCCCTTACGTCTGCATCGGATCCGCCATTTGTGTCTATGGTGCTGCCTAGGTATGTGAAGGACTCCACTTCTTCTAGTGCCTTTCCTGCCAGATGGACATGCTCATGGTTGGATGGGTTTATCTTCATGATTTTTGTTTTACTTTTATTTATGTTGAGGCCAAGCTGTGCCGAAAAGGTGGCTACGTCTTTTGTCTTTTCCTGCATTTGTTGCTGGTTGTGGGACAGAAGTGCAATGTCGTCCGCGAAGTCTAAATCATTCAATTGTTCCCAGAGTGTCCACTGTATCCCATTTCTCTTTTTGTCTGTGGATTTTTCCATTATCCAGTCAATGGCAAGGATGAATAGTAAAGGGGACAAGAGGCATCCTTGTCTGACTCCTGTTTCGACTGTAAAGGAGTCTGTGAGTCTACCTTCGTGGACCACCCTGCATGTCATTTCTTCATAAGAGCTCTGAATGATCCTCACTAGTTTCCCTGGTACTCCATAGTGTCGGAGAAGTTTCCACAAGGTTTGTCTGTCCAGGCTATCAAAGGCCTTTTCATAGTCTATAAAATTTATATATAGAGAGGAGTTCCATTCGATGGACTGTTCTACGATGATTCTCAGTGTTGCTATTTGATCTGTGCAGGATCTGTTTTGGCGGAAGCCGGCCTGTTGATCTCGTAGCTGCATGTCGACCTGGTCTTTCATTCTGTTCAAAATAATTCTGTTAAAAACCTTTCCTGGTACAGATAGCAGTGTAATTCCTCTGTAATTTGCGCAGTTGCTGAGATCCCCTTTCTTTGGGATCTTGATGAGGTATCCTTCTTTCCAATCTTTTGGAACTCTCTCTTCTTCCCATATCTTCTCAAACAGAGGGTGCAGCATGTTGACTATTGTGTTTATGTCAGCTCTCATCATCTCTGCTGTGATGTTGTCCGGTCCCGGGTGATTTCCCTAGTTTGAGCTGCTTGATGGCCAGGGCTATTTCTTCCTTATTTGGTGCACCTTCTTCTATTTGTAGGTCTTCATTTGCTGGTTGTATGTCTGGCGTGTCTGTGGGTGGGGGCCTGTTTAATAGTTCCTTAAAGTATTCCATCCATCTTTTTTGTTGCTCTTTCCTTTCTGTTATAGATCTCCCTTCTCTATCTTTGACAGGTCTCTCCGGCCTTTTGTATCTCCCTGACAGTTTTCTTGTTATGTCGTAGAGCTCTTTCAAGTTGCCCTTCCTGGCTGCTTCTTCTGCTTTGGATGCTAGGCCATCTATGTGGGCATTTTTATCTTTTTTAATGCTGTTTTTTACCTTTTGGTTTACTTCTTTATATCTCTCTTGCGCTTTCGTTTTCTCAGCCCTGGTGCGGCTGCTGTTAACTATATTTTTCATTTCTTTTCTCTCTTTTATTTTTTGCAGTGTGTTTATTGAGAGCCAGTCTTTTTGTTTCTGTTTCACTGATCCTAAGACTTCTAGGCAGGTGGATGTTACAGACGTCTTTATACTTTGCCACATATGTTCTACTTGGTCATCTTCTGTTTGGTCTTCTGTTTGATCTTCTAGCACTTGGAACTTATTCCTCAAGGTGGCACTAAATTCTTCCCTTTTCTGATCATTTGCCAGAAGTGCTACGTTGAATTTGGTTCGCTTCGCAGTTGGCTGTTCCCAGTCTTTCTTTAGCTTTAATTTAAGTCTTGCACAGACAAGATGATGATCGGATGCGACATCTGCTCCTCTTTTTGCTCGTACATCTTGTAGAGACTTTCTAAATTTTTTGCTAATGCATATGTGGTCTATTTGGTTTTGCGTTTTGTTGTCTGGGGATACCCATGTTATCTTGTGAATGTTTTTATGTTGAAATTCGCTTCCACCAATAACAAGCTCGTTTGTTGCGCAGAAGTCCGCTAGTCTTTCTCCGTTCTCATTTCTCTCTCCTACACCGTGGCGTCCCATGATTTCCTCATACCCACTGTTGTCTTTTCCAATTTTGGCGTTAAGGTCTCCCATTAGGATGTTCAGGTCTCTATTTGGAAATTTTTCTATCAGTGCTTGTAGTCTATTGTAGAATGTTTCTTTCTCTTCTTCTTTGCTGTCGTTGGTGGGTGCATAACACTGTATTATGTTCATCTTTATTTTCTTTTTCTTGGTTCGGAAGGTTGCTGTTATTATCCTTGGTCCATGTGCTTCCCATCCAATTAATGCTTCCTGTGCCTTCCTTGACAGCATCAAAGCGACTCCTTGCGTGTGCGGAGCATCTTCCTCCTCATGCCCCGAGTACATTAGCATTTCTCCAGAGGCCAAAGTTATTTGCCCAGCTTGTATCCATCTTGTTTCGCAGATACCAAGCAGTGTAAGTTTGTAGGATCTCATTTCTGCTGCCACCTGCGCTGCTTTCCCTGCTTCATACATGGTTCTGACGTTCCACGTGCCTATATTTGTTTCCTTAGAAAGGAGGGTCTTCGGCTTTGAGGCTTCCAGTATAGCCTGGGTTTGGCCACAAGGCTTCATAGCTCTTCTTGGAGAAGAAGAGTCCTCTCTTCTCAGGGCTGAAATTTGTTTGTTTTTTCTTGTTGACGTTTCTGTAGCAATTTGTTTTTACGGGTGAGGTCGCTGGCCTCACGCCAACCCTCCTCCTTTTGCACCCGGGCTTGGGACCGGCCTTGGCGGAGTTTTTGTGTAATAAGCGGAATAGTAATTTGTATAAAGAGGGGCAACTTTATGAACTATCAGATCACAGGAGCAACTGTGTGCACTAAACTAAGAAATGGCATTTGGTCTAATGAAATCCGTTTGCACCTACTAGTTAAAGATGTGAAAGATATAGTGAGAAGATTAATCTGCCTTATGTCTTGTTGCATGTGGCGGGGGGGGGCATGTGTCCACTTAAGATGGTGCAGGTGGTTGGGGGGGGTGGTTTTTGGTCATCTTTATTCAGGGCGTAGGGAAGGGGTGTAGGGGGAACCACCCTAAATGTTGCATTTTTTTTAAAATTCTAATACTCTCCGTACCACTTGTGTCTAATTACATTTGAAAAAACATTATCTTAGATTTCTTTATTTCTTTGGAAAAGTAACAGATGTACGTTAACAAAGAATGTGTTGAAGATAACGATTTTGACAATTACGAAAAAGAAATTTTACGAAGTGTCGTTTTCAGGTCGACAACTCGGCAATAGTTCTTGTCTTTTTTATGACGTACACCGGATCCCCTACATTGACACGGCCTGGTGAGTCCAGGGAGACGTAGAGTCCAAATATAGGGGCATTACCATAGGGAGGGCGGCATCGGAATCTGCAAACGAAAGTTTAACGAAACAATTCTATAGTATAATCTAATTTTTAAAAATATTTTTGTTTCTTTTATGGATCTAAAGACAATAATTTATCTCAGAAATAGTTATCTAACCAAATATTTAGAACTAGGTTGTGCTGCGGCGCCGTGGCGCCTGGGTCGCCAACTTTTTTTTTAGGGCACCTATGGCGCCAAACTTTTTTCAATAGCCGAAGTAACTAATCTTTGTATGATAAATACGAAATATTCCTGAAATGTACACCAAGTATTTTATATTTAACAATCCTCAAATCCTCTTTTTACATCGTTCCCTTTTCCAAAAATAAAATATGATTTAAAAACTATGACGTCATATAATATCTTTTTACGGCGAGAAATTTTAGAAAGCAGCGCACCAAAAATATAACTCTTTTCGAACGTCCGCATGAAACTGTTCAATTATTAATAATAGTGTGGAGGGTGTTTAATGTTAATCTGGAAACCAAAATGATTATCCAATTTTAAAAAAAGCAGAGTGATATCCCTCAGCGTTAGGCCACATAATTGAGCGTGAATATATATATGATGATTATTAAATTCATTGCATTTTAAAAAAATATTATTATTTGCACCGCTGATGAGCATATATAATATATAAAACATTATAAACCTTAAAAATTATTTTTGCTTCAAAATTTAACATTGAGTAATATTATTATTAATTTTTAGATATACAATAAAATTCCATACTTTTTTATTTTATTAATGGTTATGTATATTCTCGAAGCTCAAAAGATCCGTTTCAGCATGCACAAATGAAAATAATGCTTACGATTTTAACAATTCTAACGGCTGCCTCTCTGCGTTAAACTCTGCCGTGTTAGGGTTGATGGTTGTTATCAAGCATCTGAAAGGCATTTATTTAAATTTTTCAAAATCAGTTTTAGCGAAAATTCTTTTTTATCGCGGTAGGAAAGTATTTGAAAATAGTGGGTTTTTTTTAATAAACTGTATGCATATAATCTCGTCTTTCACATTAACTTGTTTAAATGACTAACTACACAGCTCACTAGCTAAGGATTAACCTTAAACAACAATAGAAAACTCTTGTTAAGATCTAAACCTTTGGTTAAGTTACCTTCTGCAAGGTTCGACAACATGGAAGAGAGCGTTGTCTCCTATGCGGAGTTCCAGCCAGTTATCCTATTTTAAGTAAAGTAACAAATCGGTAAAGACGGTTACTCATTTGTGTCGTGTTTCAAAAAAACCCTCCAGTTTATTTGTAACTTATTTTTACACTCCACGTTGCAGTCTTTGTCAATCTTTCTGAAGCGATCCACAGTTATTTATTGAACACATGAATTGAGAAAGTGTGTTCATTGTCTATCATTGTCGCCCCACTTTTTTTCTTTTAATTAATTAACTGTATTACATGTTATTATTTATCGTAAATATTCTATATAACAGACGCTCTCTTCTATACAGAAAACTATTGTTTCCTACGCTTATATGTGGTGTAAGGGCCGTCCATAAATGACATCACGCGATTTTGACAGATGTTTCAATCCCCCTCCCCCACCCTCGCCACGCGTCGTCACAAAAACGTATAACCCGCTCCAATGTGACGTCACAAAGATTTGCCGCCCCCCCCCCAAAAAAAAATAAAAAAAAAGCTGTATTTTCTATTTGAAAAAGAGCATGTTTGAAATCACTTTTTTGTCATTTAATTATGTATTTAGTGTAAAGTTGCACTCTAATATGAAGCCATATAAATGGTCATAAAATAAATTGTAAGAAATCACATATTTAAGTGGAACTTGTAGTTAAAGTTGCCAGTTTTAATGTGACGTCAAATTTCTCAAACACCCCCACCCCCCTAGTAACACATCATTACAAATGTATGCCCCCCCCCCAGGCGCGTGACGACATTTACGGACGGCCCCTTTCGTCCGGTCTTGGATTTTGATTAGAGCTTTCAATCTTGATAGTGTGTTGGTTTTCGTGTTTTATTTTCGTTTTCTTTTTTTTTATGTTTGTTTGTTGTTGTTTTTTTGTTTTTGTTTTTTTTTGCATCCCATTACACCCCCCACCCCCCACCCCACCCCCACCCACCCCCACCACCAAAAAAAAGAATATTGTGGAAATGCCTAACAATAATTCGGGGAAAAAAATAGTTGGGCGGGCGCTTATGAGGTTTAACATATGCAGTTCACTCATTCTCTCACTTACAGATCTCTCTTTTGCCTTCTAAATTATAAATCTTTAACTTTTATACCAAACACCCGCCCAACGTTTTTAGTCATATTAAATCAAAGTACTTGAAGTTATAAGTTTTAAATTATTTTCTTCTTCTTAGTCCACTTATAAAAACGTGTTTTTTTTTAAATATTTTTTTTACTTTTATTTATTATATTTTGTGTGTGTGTATGCGTGCGTGCGTGTGTTCGCAATATACAGTACTGTATATAATGATTATACGGCCCACGCTCGTCATTTAGTCGGTAAAAACAGATTTGGAATCTCTGCTCTTCATAAAATCGAATACAACCCTGTAAATTATAACGGACTATCAATGTTGAAAATATTTTTTTTAAAGAAAATTTAAGATTTATGCTAAACATGTAATATTAAACTCGATATGTTTTAACAATTTCGTTGTTTAATTAAATCTAACCTCATCAAAAGCCTCCGTGTGGTTTATGGAGATGTTAGGTCTAAAATTGACCATGGCTACCGGACTGGATATCTGGTCGTTGATGCTCTGAAGGGACTTGGTGTTGGTCACCAGGTAAGACGTCAGGTAAGCAAATATCGTCTGAAAGATAAACGGCAATCGAAACTGTTGACGTTTAAATGTAGTTGGTCAATCGATGATTTACTAACGATCTGATAAAGTTTTCGGCATATACTAAAAATCACGTATGTTCCCGAATTGTGGAGAGAATATGCTTTGTGGGCGGGGGCAGATATAATTATATAATTTTGAACATTGCGCATATACCTGAGCCTGGCGTGTATACTTTAGCCTCGCGTTTATACATGTGCTTTGTGTGTATAACTGAGTCTGGCGTGTATACCTGTGCCTGGCGTGTATAACTGAGCCAGGCGTGTATACTTTAACCTCGCGTTTATACATGTGCTTTGCGTGTATACCTGAGCCTGGCGTGTATACCTGTTCCTGGAGTGTATACCTGTTCCTGGCGTGTATACCTGTGCCTGGCGTGTATACCTTTGCCTGGGCCTGGCGTGTATAGCTGAGTTTGTCGTGTATACCTTAACCTCGCGTGTACACCTGAGCCTAGCGTTTATACCTACAATGTCACCCGGTCTGGCAGAGTTGCTCCACTTTCTCTGTCTATGGTAGACATCCCTTGACCCCAGGTCAGTGCAAGAGAACACGATCCGCGCTGGTCGGCCGAGGTACTCGGTCATCCATTTCTCAGCTTCTTCTCCACAGTATACCATGATGACTTCCTTGCCCAAGAGTCTATTTGGCCGAACATATAATGAGAGAGGAACCAAAAAAATTGATGTTTATGATAAGGCATTTTACATTGTGTAAATTGTGAAGTCTATAACTAAATATATATATATTGTTTTTTTAGAATATAAAGCTCGAGCCATGAAATTATTCAGTCGGTTTTATTAAATGCTAGAAATAACTTTTAAGAGATTTTCTTATTACATGTATGTCTAACAAACTGTTATAATTCTAAACCATTGGTGGGAATAATAATAAATTGTATCAATTTTTTTTAAATTTTTATTATACAACAATCATAACTTTTTTATGTACAAAAAAATTATTTATTCTTAATTTTAATTCTTTTTTTTTATAATTCTTTTTTTAATTGTATTTTAAGTCATTTTCTTTCTGACTTTGTTGTTAAAGACATGAGGCTCTACTTTATTTTGCAATATGAAAACGTCCTTCTTGGTCAGGGGGTAGGCAACATAATATATGCAGAGGCTCGCCTAGGAATTACATTATTATAATTTTTTTTGGTTAGAAATATAGATCATGACTCTATTCATTCTCCATAGCTCAAAAGTATTCCGATCCAGCAACGGGTAGCTTTTCAGCTAATATATCAAATGTTTTTATGTCAGAACAGAAATACATCATTCTCTAACATTAAACCCTTATCTAGGTGACCAAATGACTAAAAGGCGGCATGGAGACATTCACAAAGTCACGCATGTCACATGCAAGACAAAATCCGGATTTCAGACGCACGTTTTGTACTGCCGTTGACTGGTATTGAGATCTGGTCTTTTCGGCAGCTGAAGGTGTTCCATCCTTGGAGCCTCTAGCACCAAAAGTTCTCTCAGATTTTTGCACTTGATGAGAGTCAGGCGTGGCTCCTCTTTCATCGAAATCACCTGGTCAGATGGGTCGAGGACCATCCAGTGTCTTTGTGACCAAAAAATAAACTAAATATTTTAAACGTAAAATTAAAATCCTGTGTTAGGTTTGTCTTTTCTTTTTGTAATTATTGTAGTATTTATTGTTAAAGCTATTCTAGACTGTAAAATGAATCGTTTTAATTTGGTGTCTGTTTCGCAAGCTAGTATTTATGTTTAATAATAAAAATGTACTTTTTTCATGATCAAAGCAAATCCTAAAATTCTTTCAAACTGTTCAAGACTTTAGTTACCTATCTGAAACATCGTTAGACTCTAGTCCGACTGGTGTGCAGTTGGCTTCTGATACCTCCATCACACCGCAAGATTTGATAGGATAGATATACAGACTTGCCACTGTTCCTATCTAGATAATTTTAAAAAAAGTAAAATAAAACAATTCTTTTACTATAAATCTGTTATATACGAGACATAACTAAAAGAATGTTCATTATAATACGCAGCGCAAGACAATCCAAAAATACAAAATTTTTGTTATGTCTCGTAAAACGTGTTTAATATAATGCGCACCGATCGGGAATATGTTTATAAAAAGTATTGTCAATATAATACGCACCAAATCGCGCAACAGGAAAGTATTAATAAAAAGGTCGTTCAATATAATATGCACCGCGACACTCTATCTCAAAAATTTAACATGATACATAGAGATAAATAAAATAAACTACAAATTCAATAATTTAATTATGGTATATGCGATCGATCTGAAATTTTGACACATCGTTTTTATCATTGGCACGAGTCTGCCTGCAAAATTTCAGTTCGCTAGCTTACGAGGGAGTGGGTTAAAAATCGATCCAAAATTTTTTCGACAAACAAGCAAACAAGCAATCAACCAGACACCACGAGTTAATATAAGGAATTTAAAAATGTTACAATTATTAGATGTCATCATTTACAGACTGGCCACTGTTCCTATCTAACACAGACAATTCTACATTATTACGTGTTACTTAAAATTTTGAATGGAGCCTGGGGAGGGGGGAATGTTGTCATAAGTCTCTGCTAGATTAGGGAGCAGAAGATATCTTCAGATAGACCAGGCGTCGCCTATCTGCGGCTCTTTCGATGTCAAGATGCGGCTCTTTCGATGTCAAGATGTGGCTCTATCGATGTCAAGATGTGGCTCTATCGATGTCAAGATGTGGCTCTATCGATGTCAAGATGTGGCTCTATCGATGTCAAGATGCGGCTCTATCGATGTCAAGATGTTGCTCTATCGATGTCAAGATGTGGCTCTATCGATGTCAAGATGTGGCTCTATCGATGTCAAGATGTGGCTCTATCGATGTCAAGATGTGGCTCTATCGATGTCAAGATGCGGCTCTATCGATGTCAAGATGTTGCTCTATCGATGTCAAGATGTGGCTCTATCGATGTCAAGATGTGGCTCTATCGATGTCAAGATGTGGCTCTATCGATGTCAAGATGTGGCTCTATCGGTGTCAAGATGTGGCTCTATCGATGTCAAGATGTGCCTCTATCGATGTCAAGATGCGGCTCTATCGATGTCAAGATGTGGCTCTATCGATGTCAAGATGTGGCTCTATAGATGTCAAGATGTGGCTCTATGGGTGTCAAGATGTGGCTCTATCGATGTCAAGATGTGCCTCTATCGATGTCAAGATGTAGCTCTATCGATGTCAAGATGTGGCTCTATCGATGTCAAGATGTGGCTCTATCGATGTCAAGATGTGGCTCTATCGATGTCAAGATGTGGCTCTATCGATGTCAAGATGTGGCTCTATCGATGTCAAGATGTGGCTCTATCGATGTCAAGATGTGGCTCTATCGATGTCAAGATGTGGCTCTATCGATGTCAAGATGTGGCTCTATCGATGTCAAGATGTGGCTCTCCTGTTCAATGCGCAAATATTAATTATTTAATTTAATTTTTTTCCTCAAAACTCACGTTGGTGGCTCTTTTAAAAAACAAAATTGAAATTTTGAAAATTGTAAAGTTTGGCTTTTCCGTCTCAAAATGTTTCCGACCCCTGAGATAGACGGAGGCACGTGGACTAGGAGTGATGAGAGCATAGCTTCGGGTGCGGAAGGGTTCGGTTAAGGCCAAACGCGTATGCAACGACTGCCAAGAATTTCAGAACCACCGAAATTGTATTTTTAGGGGAAGCGATGGACGAAAACTGTAACCAACTGACCTGTTGAAAAAGCTTCCTGTGATTTTGTCCCACCACTGTCATCATCGTCAGTGTAGCAGCCGCCCCTGTCGCGACTGCCGCCATCACGGAATGGTCACCCTGGGACAGTAGACGACTGGCCATGACTGGTCACTACCTGAACTTATAAAACTTAGATAAAATTATTGAAGATATTATCAAAAGACTTATTTTTTTCTTAGGTTACATATTTTTAATATTTTTTTTTAAAATAATATTTGCCCTACATTCTAAAACATGAGCCACAGTGTTCGCCTCTGCACACTGCACTAGGTTCTGTTCCTTCTCTTCCTTGTCAGTTTGTGAATAGGTCATGGATTCAAAATTTATCTGCTAGTCTGGTGATTAATTTGTTGGAGGCTGAAAGTTTAACCATTAAGTTTACGAATTCATGGAGATAATAACTGAGCGGCACATTTTGATAGGCATACATTTTCTTTGTTGTGGGGGTGTAAAATTGTGCAGAAAAGACTGAATACTAGCCAGCTTCGCACACTAATTAATTTGTTATTTCGCACACTGAACAACGAACCTTAGAGGGAACATTTTTGAGAACTCTAGTTTTAACTGTAATTGTGGTATGGTAAAAAAAAATGAGAGACAAAAAAGACGAAATAAAACGCAGGAAGAAAAGTTATACATTTGTTTGACTCGGTCAGACAGACATGTTGCAATGACTTAGACTTTATAATACATGTTACAAGTCATGATAATCGAATTAAAAACAGCAGGTCACATCAGATCTCCCTAACATAGCACACGATTGGGCAACAATATCATAAGCTTCACGGGTTGGACACGAAGGTACACATTTGTGACCAAAACAAATGTGTAGGATAAACTTTACATTTTTTATCTGCCTTAAATTTATCTGAGTATATCCATATATAAAATTCCACAGAACAAGATCAAGAGCGAGTAGTGTGCAAATGAGCATGACGAATGACCCTCGCTGGGGTCGACCAATCAACGAAAGTGGTTTCCAAAAAAAAGTTTGGGGGTAGGGGGGCATGTTTCGAGACCAACAATGCTTCTTGCTTTCACTTGGGTTGTTCCTTCACAGAATAACATGTTGTTCGTAGTGTAGTGGTTATCACGTCCGCCTTACGTGCGGGGGTACTAGGTTCAAGCACCAGCGGAAACATAACTTTAAATTTTTAAAAAATGTTTGTTTATGCCAGTTCTTTTACCTGACCCTCGTTAGCCGCAGTGCGCGTGTCTCGAGACCATCAATACGTCAGCGATGTCACCAACCACCCCCAACCCCGACGTTAATTCGCGTTGTTCTGATTTCTTCGTGGTGTATTTTGTGTCCGTTCTTTCCCCCCTTTCTTTGCACGATCTATGAAAAAGTCTGTGGCGTATGCTACGCCAACGGGTCATATCTAATATTATTTAATAGCCTGGGGGCCTTAAGGCAGATTTCAAAGTGACGCTAAGGGCGTCAACTCAATATCATTATGTAAAAACTCGCCATCGAGTTAAAGTCTCCGATTTAATCTGGGCATATGCGATCATGTTCCTATTTTTAAATGGATAGGAGTAAAGACGTTGAAAATATTTGCGTCGAAAACTCCCTATATTCCATTTGCATCTAATGTCGCATTAATTTGGGTTTATCTGTCTATTCAATTAAGATTGCAGTCGCCTCCCCTATCTAAGTTTTAACTGCACTTTTACTATCAACAGAACACAGTAGGCCTACAAAAGAAAATCCCAAAATAAGTAAAGACGAGTGAGACTTTAATGAAATTGGTGAAACACTTTTGAAAATGTTGAAAGAACGAACAGAAGATAGTGCAGCTGTTATTTGGTGCTGGGGTACCCCCCCCCCACCCCCCTCACAAGCACACTTTTTTTCTTCTCTTTAAAAAAAAAGAAACTTGGAATCCTACCTTAAGAAGACTCCTTTAACTCCCAGGAAACGTGTGGTTTTAATTGTGTTTCCGCGATTGTTATCTCAAACATTTAAGAGTAACGACACACTGTGACGGAATGAGCTGTGTGCCTGTACAAGAGAGATAACAGACGCTGTTTGCCATGTCGGGACTTTGCATTTGGCAAAGTAAACGCTGGTCTATATCTGTGATAATAAGGATTTGGAGAGAGAGAGAAGGGCGAGGGGAATAAGATTGAGTACAAGGATATCAGCGACCTGAAAAGGGGAAAAAATAATTAAATTACTTATGGGCAAAAAACCCTTTATAATCTTCTTAAACATTGCTTCTACAAGTCTATTAAAACATATATATTGTCGGTTTTTAATTGACTATGCTGTTGCTAGTTGCTTGAGTCTGAGTTTTACTATATGTTCAAAACATCCTATAGAATTCAAACTAGAGAATACAAAAATTCAATAAAAGTTGAGTACATCGACTTAATTTTGAAACTTCAATTTTGGGTAATATATATAATCGTTCTATAACCCATTCGTTCATAAGCAAACGCCCCTCTTTTGGATGAGAATAGTATAAAAAGTGTGTAACCCGCTCGTAAGAGCATACCAAAAAATAATAGTACGGGGTAAAACAAGAAATAAAAACTCGAATGCGTATTTAAACATAATTTCCAACAAGGAATTTCCGATTTTTTATCAAGGGAAATCATTCTAGATTACATTAAAAGTCTATTCAAATAAGTAATTCTGAAACTAAACACAATATAATGTCATATCACCTCACGCTACATCACACCAAGAATGTGTCAATATAATGCGCACCACGCAACAATCTAACATAAGCATTCAAAAACCTGGAAAACCCCATTTACTATCATTCTAGATTACATTAAAAGTCATTTCAAATCAATAACTATGAAATTATACAAAAAAACTGCTTTTAAAAATTGCTTCTAAAATTACGGGAGTCTAACTAATGAAGATTTTTGAAAATATCCTTCTTCAACATTGTTCTATATATTATTAGCTATTGTTTTACATTTGTTTCAACCCGATAGATGTTATGGTTGGCGAGAAATTGACAAAATACTGATATTTGTTCGGGGTATTTTTTTTTGGGATTTTCCAGGAAATCCAGTAAACCTTTTCAGGAATTTTTTTTGGCCGTTGCACATCCTTGGGACCTCCTTAGCATATTTGGTTCAGGGGGAGTTGCATTGTCAAGCTTGACAGACATTTCGAATCTATAAACGCAATTTTTCCAAGGGAAATTGCGTTAAAAATGGTTAACAGTGGCGAAAGCGCGTACATTAAAATTTGTTGTTAAAAACAAAATTAGTAAAACATTTATTAAAACATTCACAAAAATAAAGAAGATGAAAAAATAAGGTAAGTGCACAGTGGCGTAACGAGGGGAGGCATGGGGCGGCACTTTGCCAGGGGCGGAAAATTCCTAGTCGTTAATTAGTTTCATAAACGAGAATTTTAAAAGATAAATGAATTTTTTAAAATCGAAATTAAAGAAAAGCAAATAAGAAATTATTAAAAGAAATAAAGGAACTATCCATATGCATGTGAAAGTTTTAACTGACAAAACTTCAAACTCCTTATCGGATATAAATTCTTCTGATACTATACTACTGTAACTGTAATAAAAAAATCAGAGGCTAAATTAGTATGAGAAAGTGACACTTATATGTTGATAAATTCATTGATTCTTAAAATTTGACAGCCGCCCTTGTTGTAAAATTGTGCGCGCGCGGCAAATTACTCGTTGTTAATTAGCTAATTGATAAAACGTGAAAATAAATTTTAATAAAAGAAAAGAAAAGCCAAGATAAAAACAAAATTAAACGAAATGAATAACTATACTAAAATACGAGAGCGCTTCTAATGCCAAAACTTCAAACGCCATTATAATTCGAAAGTCTTCTGATACTAATGTTACTGAGCTGGAAAACATAGGGGCTGACAGTATGACAATAATGTGCTGGTATATATAATTGATTCAAGTTTGATTTTAACGTAAGTGAACTACTGGACAAAAATTGTTGGCGTATTTATATGGCTTATATTAATTTTAATGTCTTTTGTTTTGTGGCATAAACAAAAATAATGGTAAACAATTGCTTATCTAGTGGAATTAAAACTTGGCACAAATAAATACAATATTGGGGGGGGGGAGGGTGGCGGCAAATTCCTCGTTGTTAATTAGCTAATTGTTAAAACGTGAAAATAAATTTTATAAAATAAAATAAAAGCCAAGATAAGTACTCAATAAATACTCAACATTACCAAAGTTTTTTGCAAATGGAAGATGAAATTGAAAAAAAGAATAGACTATTAATAAAGACCGACAATTAGTTGTAAAAGAGAAAACAAAGTGGCAAGAAGTTCTTGTTAGAATATTATTAAATCCTGGCGAAATTGAATGTGACGTTTGAGGTCACAGAGAGGGCAATACTGTTGCAAATAAAGGCAATATTCTGGAACTAATGCATTAGCTTGCAAAGTACGTTCGAGCACTCCGAAAACATAGTGGGAAAGGTGGTAAAAAACTTGTCATCTAAAATTCAAACTGAGCTCATAGCAATTTTAGGAGATACAGTTCACGAAAAATATCTTTCTTCAATAACAAGATACCAAATATTGTTCCATTGTATTTGATAGCTCTTCATATATTTGACATAAGGATCAAACAAGTCCAGTTGTGTGATATGTAAAGATTGAAAAATAAAAAAGTAGACGCTGTAGAATCTTTCAAAGATTTCATTCAAGCAAAAGTGAATCTGCTTACGACATTTCTGAAATGATTTTGAATAAATGATGATCTTAAAATAATGGACTGCATAGGCCCAACGTGTCGTTTAATACTTCTTAAGGGCTGAAAAGTATACAAGAGTTCAACAAAGGTGCAATAATATAAAATCTCATGTCAAACTCGTTCAAACAGTTAAACCTAATTTGTTGACATGATACTCCAACTGAAACGAATTCTCCAACTATTTTAGTACACTTGAGCGTTGTTACGTATTCTTTTCCAAGTCCATACACTGTTGGAAATACCTAATTGTTTCTACAAGCAAGGCATTCAGACTTCAGGATACAAAATAGTGAATATACCATGGAGCCATTTTGAGGTTACTTTGTAAGCTATAGAACTGAAAGATGCAGACAAAAAGCTCAACACACGAAACAGACGCAGGAACTTTGCTAGTCACAATGAAATCTTTTTATTTTCAAAGTTATATTTTTTAAAAATGCCCGAAATTCTTTACAAACGTATAGTGCTCAACAAAAAAATTTCTTAGCAGTGGCTACTCACAGAGAAACTAATGGAATGGAATACTTAAGGGATGCTTTGACATTTGATAAAATTTATGTGGAGACCTCATCATTTTAATCGAACCTTCCAATCAAAGAACAAGAGAGCAAATTTTTGGTGATCGAAGCAAATATGTATGTATCCATGCTATGTAGAATAACAGTTAAGAAGAAATTTGGTTTCTTCATAAGATGAGATTAGTGTATAAATTCGTGTGAGGCTTTGGCAGTTATATAGAATTTAGAAAACAGACATGATTTTCGTACACCAGCTAATCTACTGGACTTTGAAATTTTGTCTTCAAATTAGAGTATTCAAAATATCCCACATGACATAGTCAGGCAAGGAATATTTAACCCCATGAATAGAAAAAAAATTAATGAATTCAAGACTAGGTGGTTTATTTAAGTTTATAAAGATATTTAGGCTCGAAGTTACCCTGCCTAAAATAATATAATTAATTCGAACATTGCTTACAACTGTCTTAAGTAATGCAAGGTGTTAAAAGGCTTCTCTAAAATTATTTTAATGAAAAAATTATGACGATCAATTACGAATACACCAAAATTGTCTAATCTATTGTTATGTCGGCTATTGAGCATCCCATGGCTGAAAACATTGATACATGAAAGATTGAGCCTTGAGGAAAAACATAAAACCCTAATTTCATTAAAGAAATGAAGCCTTTCTTTTTAACATGAAAATATATAGTATTAGTTTAATATATTATTACTTTCTAATTATTATTTTTTTTACTTTAAAGCGTTAACATATTTGTCGCAGCAAATTTGGTTTCTGCCCTGGGCGGCACATACCCACGCTACGCCGCTGTAAGTGCAGATGTTTAATAATATTTTATAGCTTCTGGTAGAGCAGTCGAATCTTGTAGAATGTAGACAAGGACCTTGATGATCTACAATAACAACACCGATATTCAACGTACATGCAGAAATCACATATTACCCAAGCCGACTCCCAAACTTTTCCCTTAGATTTCGTTCAAAAAAAAAGTCTGCTTTAGAACGAGTGTGTTCGATACTTGTTTTTTTTATCTGACCACCATTGCAACATGACCTTTTTTTGTTTTTTGGGTTTTTTTTAAACATAGCATAACGTCATATTTAATTAACAATGGATATAGTCAGCTACGATTAATTTCCCATTGAGCCATAGGCCAGAGTGTTGTAATGTATCCAATGGTTTCAAAAGGATCAACGTGTCTCATTTCCACACGATTTCTCCACATGTACTTCCACATATAATAATCTATCATATGACGATAATTCCCTTTCTGGCGTTTATTTCGTTCTTTTGCAGATTTCCATGACCGCTTGATTCGTTGGGTGTTAGCACCAGTATTAGTATAGTGGTACCTCGCGATAAGAAATTAATCCGTTCCGGGGTGGCTTTCGTATCTTGGATTTTTCGTATCTCGAACTAAGTTTTAAGTGTAAAATACTTAATCCGTTCCAAACCACAAAGAAACAACACTAAAAATTGAAAATATCATGGAACAATATAGAAAAACAAAATAGGTTTCTTCAAACCTTAAAAAGCACACCTTAAAATTCAAATAAATAATAAGTAAACAATGAAAACCGAATAAAATAAATGAAAAATAATATGTTTACAAATGTACCTTTCGAGTGAGGCGATGTGGCGAAGTGTCCGGGAAGGTTGTAGGATAGGAGAACGGATGGCAGAAAACATTACAGAATTGCGTACAAAACACTTAACTTTATGAAAATATTGCGTTGTGTACAAACTGTGCATGAATTTAATGCTGAATAAACACTTACCTTTAGTACAACTCTACACTAAACAAAAGAAACATAACACTTAGGGGCCAACCATAAATGACGTCACGCGATATTGGCCGATTTTTCACACACACACCCCCCCCCCGCCACTTCACACGTCGTCACAATACTTAGACCCCCTATTTTCCTTACAATATGACGTCACAAAGCATGCCCCCCCATAAAAGCTTTATTTTCTATTTTAAAAGAGCATGCTTCAAATCACTTTTTTGTCATTTCAGCGTGTATTAAGTGTAAGGTTGCACTTTAATATCGTAACACGTGTGAAGCCAAGTAAAACGTCATGAAATAAATTTTAAGAAATCAAATATTTAAGTGGAACTTTTATTTGAAGTTGCGAGTTTGGATGTGACGTCACATTTCTCAAACAACCCCTCCCCCTCGTCAGATATCGTCACTAATGTGAGGACCCCCCCTCCACCCTAGGTGCGTGACGTCATTTTTTGGACGACCACTCAATTGATAATACATTAACCTATTAACATTAATTTTAACTAGATTAATGATTTTAAAGAAAATATTTTTGGTGGTCAGATAAAATAACCAATTTTGTTGTAACTCTCGTTTGCCAGGATAATGGCTGGATGGATTGAAAATGGATGGACGGTTAGGTTAGGTGGCTTGATTGATTTATGGATGGGTGGAGATATCGTGATCCCCCATACAAAATATAAACTACGAAATTGCCTTAAATTTTACCTTTTTACAATGTCAAAATACATTCTACCCTATTACTTATTTACATGTAAATCGCAAGGTCAAAGTCGTAAATTACTTAATTTATATACATTATATTTATGTAATTTTCAGTCGAGATTATTAGAGTTAGAGCGTGTTTCTCGACATTAACAACTGTAATTATATTTTTGCATAACTCAAGCTAAACCAGCAGGGTATATTTTATGACCACACCTTGTGATTTAACGTGTGTCTTCTAAACAAATAAACCCTATTACAACACTCCCACCCTCACATAGTCATCGATATTCACATAATATCATCGAGCAAAACAAAAACTATCTTATTCGTTTGAATAATCTTATGCTTAGACTTGAAATAGAAAATAGATGATTTGTAGACCTTTTCCATAAAGCAAAGTAATATATCAAAAGGTATTTCAGAGCCGATAAAGCTTTTATCAAAAAAATATTGTAGTACATTCCTAGAACAATCCAGTTGCATGGCACACTATTTTCTGGTATTAATTTTAAATTTTTGTAAAGTGTAAATATCTTGGTGTAAAGAAATATCACTGGTTTTACGGCTAATATATAGTATTTACCTTCAGAAGGTTAACGGGAAGTCATTAAAATGACATAACTAATTTTAATTTAGAGGATCAATCTCTCAAGACTTTTTTTACTAGACAAATTTTGTTTATGTTATTATTTACGTGAAAAGAAAATGAGCCCTTTTGTATAAGAGTTGTGAAAATGTAACGGACCTTTGTTATTCTGGTAGAGGGTTTAGAGAAAAACATTCGTTATTAAAGTAGAAAAACAAAAATTAATAGGCATCTTTAAAAGATATAATTTTTTTTTATTATTTCGACTGCCTAGATATTTTTTTATGAAGAAGAGGTTTGATGTCTCACTATTATACTTTTGTGAAGCCTTTATACTCATCTCTAATTCATTTAGGAAAGTGTGAGATCCACTCAAAATACTGTCACTTCTTTAACTTGCATTCCTCGAAGCAAAGCACGGTTTCTGCCCTTGTATATATATATACTAGAAAAATACCCGCACTTTGTAGCGGGAGTGTGCTGACCCTATATCCAAGTATTAGTTGCTGGTTATTACAATTTTTATTTTCCAAGTTAAATTTCAGATTCATCTATTTAGTTAAAATCTTATGAGAAACAGAGATAGGCGATTTTACCGCGTGAGTTGTTTTCACTTAATGCAGTGCCTTTTATCATAATCTTACTATTCAAAATATATGATTTATTAAATAATGATTCTTGCCGACCATAATAACTAAATTTACAATTTCATTCCCACTTGTACAAAATTAAAATAACTTATAGGTTCTACAAAAGAGCTCCACCACCCTCGTCACCCAAAAATTTCATATATAATTACGAAACTGCATCGTATCACAATTGTAAGTTATATAGTATTTGTAACCACGTCTTTGGGATAAAGAACATGTGGCACTATCCCTTTAAAAGGCAAAAGCTAAGTGACTCATAGCGCAAATAAACAAAATTATAAATGTACTTTCTAAAATACTTTTTAAAAAAACCGGTCGTATTAAAATGAGATCAAAAAAATGTGCACACCATATTTAGACAATATAGAAAGCTGGCCGCATAAAATAAAGTCTTGTTATAAAGTAAATGTACTGGACCAAAATAACTCCTCCTTGTAATTCATCCATAATTGTTCTAACAGGGAAATAATATTTAACATTTTTTATATCTCTATATTTTACGGTTTATAAGCAATGTGTATAATTTAAAAAAGGAATCTTTCTTTTTTTCCCTATTTCGGATAAGGCAACATATTTTGTAAATTATATTAAATGCACACACACACACCAGATTTTATATCTGAAAAGTTTTTAAAAAATGAAAAAAAAATTCAACCATCTGTTAATAAGTGCATCTTAAAAAGATTAAAAGGCAATTTTAGAAATGGCCTATGCTATTCTGAATACAAAGGAATGAACATAAAAACATATTCAATTCGCAATTCATATTAATTAAGCGTTTTTAGGATCACTTCATTAAATTTAGTTTTGTTAATACGTTCGTTAGCGAAAGTTTATAATGTATGATGTATATAAAGCTTAAGTAAACTGTTTTAAAGTGTTGGTTTATTTGACATAGGCCATCACTTTCAACATAAAATAAACTCGCTACATCTATGGTTTTTAATTAAATGCCGAGTTATGAATTAAATTTTTTTAAATCCCAATTTTATTCATTGCATGTAAAATATTAATACAATGCATCGTGAAATTAATTAAAATTAAAATAATTTAAACGCATATGTAATATATAATGCTCAGTTGATATTTTTATGTTTTTTTTTGTTTGTATGCATTAAAAAAAAGGCCACTGCTTTGTTGACATTTTTCCAAAAGATCTCTGTCACTGTCGTCACTAAAAAAGCTCTTATATATTTACGACACTGCATAGTAACACAAATGTAATTAATACAATATTTGCAACAGCGTCTATGAGATAAAGATAATAAAGATAAATAAAGAAATTAGGCTATATTCCTAATTTTTAAAAAAATAAACAAAACAAATCAATTTTATGTTAAAATCACACGTGAAACCATGACAATAATTGATTTTAAAAATGGCCTATGTTAATCCATCATCAAAGGAATGAACATAACATATTCAATTCGCAATACAAAATAATTAAGCGTTTTCAGGATCACTATATTTAGTTTAATCTACTTACGTTAATAGGTCCGGTAGCCTAAGTTTAAATAGTATAAGTGTATAGGTTATGTAAAAAAAAATAGCTTATGTAAAAGACAAACACAATATAAATGTTATATTAATAGGACACAGCTAAATTTAAGATGCGTACACGAAAATGTGCGCATAGTAATCAGGCGATAAAATATTTTAGAACGCGCACCGCTAAAAATGAAGCCTTGAAAAAAATACTGACACAATTATTACATAAATAGGTTTTTATTAAATGTCGAGTTATGGAACAGTCAATAATTAAAACAAATTCGCAATTAAATTTAAACGTGTAAAAATTAAATCTAATGTTTCGTGTGGTAGGTGTAATTAAATATGTTTACGTGTCTATCTCATATATACAAAGTAACAGTAAAGAAAATGACAATTCTTTGTACTACACAGCTCAAATTATGAAGCGTACACGAAAATGTGCGCACCGTAATTAGACATTATAATATTTTTTGAATGCGCACCGCTGAAAATAAAGTATTGGGGGAAAAAAACGTCACCAAAAGTAACTCGCTTTGAACGGCATTTGAACGTCCGCGTAAATTTGTTCAATACAGAAATGAGGTTAAATTTTTTATTCTTTGTCTCTGCATTTTCGGATTATTTAATTTACGGCATTCGGGCAAAAGGGACAATTACAAAAACTAACTTAAAACCACCTTCAGGGTAAAAGGAACCGTCCTGCCAAATTTGGTCCCCGTCCGTCATTTGGTTTTTCCGTGATTGTCTAACAGAAAGTTGAAAAGTGAAACATACAAACATTTGAGCTTTATATATTAAGATAAATAAGACTTTTTATCTTCAAATCTTACTTGCTTTAAATTTTTATTTCCAGTCAGAACCGCACCAAAAAGCACCACTACTGACCTATTTCATATTACGTTTTTCCTAAGACTACATCGGGGGGGCTATATTTATTTAAAATAAATAATCATTTATATCTGTCAATTACATTACATATGTTAGTTATCATTGTATGTGATGCATCATTATGACATTATTGATTTGTATTACATAAATTTTATATTTGACGTAAACTAATATTATCAATTAGAAATATTTAATTCAAAACAGAAACAGATTTTTAATATAAAGGTTATTTAAAATTAATGAAACTTTGAATTTAATAAAATTAACAGTAACGTATATTTATGTCTACTACTTATAGCCGACGTCTCCTGACCTGGTCTTTGTATAATTGTAAGTGGAATGCCACTTGACTTCGCTCCCTTTAATTAGGGATACAATGTAATTGAAACGCTTGTTCATATTTTTTAAACACAAAAAGAGCTCGGAGCTATTTCATAGCACAATATGTTAGCAGAGGCGTCACTAGGGTTGGTGTCATCCGGGGCGGTAGCTCATGGTGTCACCCCTTCACGATTGAAGGGGCCGTCCATAAATGACGTCACGCGAGGTAGCCGATTTTTACCCCACCATCCCCCAGCGTCATGCTTATATCCCCACCCCCTTTTCACGATATGACGTCACAAAGCTTTGACACCCCCCCCCCAAACCGTATTTTCTAAATAAAAATTAGCATGTTGCAAATTATTTTTGTCATTTAAATATGTATTTAGGGTAAGTCTGCGCTCTGATGTCGTAACAAGCGTGAAGCCATCGAAAACGTCATTAAATAAACGGTAAAAAATCAAATATTTAAGTGGAACTTTTATTTAAAGTTTCGCGTTTTTGATGTGACGTCACATTTTTTAACCCCACCCCCTCGTCACACATCGTCATCGATGCGTGACCCCCACACCCTATTACGGATTAAAAGGGGGTGCTGAACGGGCTAAAGCCAGGGGGCCACCAATAATTTAAGGTACTCCAAACTTATTATAGTGAATAATAAAGATGCAGGCAAATGTTTGTATGAATCCCTGAAAATGCCTTGGACATTCATACGGCAATGCTGCAAATATGAGTAGGAAGTACGGAAACCAGGCTATTCTTCGTGAGAAGTGCAGTGTTGCTCATTATGTGCCGTGCCCAGTTCATTCCCTTAATTTGGTTGGGAAAAGTGCAGCAGATTGTCCTGATGCAGTCAGATTTTTTGTCTTCTGCAAAATCTTTATACCCGGCTTGTTGCATCTACTCATCGTTGACAAGTACTTTAAAAACACATGAAATTGATACATGTTAACAAAGCCTTGTGTGACACAAGATGGTCAGCCTGGATGATGCAGTAAGGTCTGTTAATAACTTATACCATGCGAATATCGCAGCACTGGAAGAATTAGCAACAAACGAAAATCAGCCACGTGACTGTCTACTTGAAGCAGAAGGATTTCTAAAGAAACTTGAACAACTGGAAGTCACTATTTTACTTGAAATTCGGGAAACAATTTTAGAAAGGAAGTCTCTAATTGAGTTTGTTAAAAGACAGCATTCTTAATTTGATTCCTATGAAGACAAAGGAAAGGAAAAGTACGTGGTAAAAAGGAGTATTAACAATCTTCAATGCTATCAACAAAAAAAGAGGGGGGAAATGGCGTCAGTTTGATAAAGGAACATCACCAAAACAGTATTCTCCCCGAGACAAAAGTTTCAAGGTTGAGGTATTTCCGGTAATCATTGACAAACTTTCTTGAGCCCTACAGCATCGGTTAGGCCCATATATAGAGATCCATGAGAAATTTGGCTTTCTTACAAACCTATCTGAGCTCAGCAATTTCGCCATCCGATGGGCAGCAGCCAAGATAATGGAAGAATATTCAAGTGATTTCGAAGACTCTGTGTGTGTGTGTGTGTGTGTGTGTCTGTCTGTGTGTGTCTGTCTGTGTGTGTGTGTGTGTGTGTGTGTGTGTGTGTGTGTGTGTGTGTGTGTGTGTGTGTGTGTGTGTGTGTGTGTGTGTGTGTGTGTGTGTGTGTGTGTGTGTGTGTGTGTGTGTGTGTGTGTGTGTGTGTGTGTGTGTGTGTGTGTGTGTGTGTGTGTTTTGTTTTTTTTTGAAAACTTAATTGCCTTATTACAGATGAATGTAGGATTGTGGAATAATTGTTTGCTCTACGATTTCTGCAAATACGAGGTATGAAAATGTTAAACGCCAACCGGAATCTCTTTTAAATCAATACAAAATATGTGATTGCTGTTTACTTCCAAACTGTTGTTCTCAGAAGCGTAACTGGGTTATCCGCTCCCATGGCTAATTCATTTTTGGCGAAATTTGGGAAATATTAAATTATACACAATACATTGATTATTGAATGATTAGCCCCCGGCGCCCTTGACAACTGCCCCGACGATGACAAGCCGTTGTTACGCCTCTTATTTCAGTACACTGACTAGAAAATTTTTAAGATTTTGGTTATTGAATGCTTATCTCTTCTTAATATTCATAAACAACTTCGAAATTTTGACGAAATGGAATATTTTAACTCTCTAAGTTCTAGAACCTCATAAAGATTTTTTTTTGAAAAAATTAAAAAAGGAAGCAATTTTGTATTTCTTTATTTTATGAAAAATATGTTACAAACAGTTTTAGTCAGCTGTCAAATTTGTAACTTAATTATATACCATATTATGGCTCCGACCATATATACTCTAAACATTTTTTAAAGTGCCCATTAAGATTAACTCTTTCGTAATTATATCATGATTATATATGTGATTCATAGAATTATTTTGCATTAAAACAAATTCTTTTATATTCGGATTAAAGTGTAGCTTTTGCTAAACGAAGTGATTATTCGCACGGTTTTGGCCGTGCGGATAATGCTGATATGTACGTTCATTTGATTATACAAACCATGTTTCAAAATCGAAAGTAGGTTCTGAACACAATCAAAGTCAAAGTCATGCCAACCTATGAATTATCTTTAATATTAAAGGCACTGCAGCGGGTAAGTCAGTTTTTATAGTTTTTCTTAGTATAGTCTTAGTTAAGTAATTATAATTAACCTTAGTCTTCAGTGAATCTAAACTATTCACAAGTTTCATTCGCATTCTTCACTTTTTGATTTTGTCCGGCCCTGTGACAGTGAGTTGTGTAATCCTGCAGTTTCTACACGTATATTATTTCACAGCCAAATTTAATTTTCTCGTGGGACTTATTTATTAAATGCATTAATATGTTATATTTTAGCTATTATAGCACTAATTTGTAAGTTTTATTAATTTCTAAGGCTTTTTTCATCCCTTAAAGCTACAGCTACATTATCGGGGTAATCCCTTAATTTCATCGCATTTAAAAATGGTAAGCGTTATTTGCACGGTTTTGGCAGTGCGGATAATGTTCGACATTAATCGCACGGTCAAAACCGTGCGGATAATGTCGAACATTATTCGCACGGTTTTGACCGTGAGACTAATGCCGAACTAATTCAATTGGTATTTTAACCGTCTTTCGAGTGTCTGGAATCTTATAGTTGTATCCATTTTAGAAATAATCTGAGCGGACCTGCATATCATTTGTTAATGATTAATCATTAATTAATTAATTAGTAATTCTACGGATTTAGCTGATATAAAACTATACTATTACTAGTATTACTATTATTAACTTTCCAGTGCAATCAACTTTGTATTTTTATTCTGTATATTATGAAGTACCTTTATTAACTTTCATTCATAATTGGACGAGACTCTGTAATTAAAAAGGATAATTATTATTCTCCCCAAAACTAGCATTGTACCTGTGGTCATCATAAATCCAATAAGTTATATAATTTAAAGCATGTAAAAACGAAAAACAATATATCAATATAATAATAATAATGGTATAGTATAGACAGTATATGTAATATATTGAGCTTTATTCTTAGGGGAACTCACTCTCTTGACTTGTATTAGTTTTATTATGTTGAGTGATGTCCCTTACATGTAAAGTAGAATAATAAACAAGCAACATGAAACATGGCTTCTTCGTCACTTGTATTGTATATCTAGAATTATAAAACCACAATCCACTTCATTGGCGACGAGGATTAATCATCCACTAAAAAAGAGCACATGCTTACGTAAGAAGAAGCTTGCTAGAGCATATTTGCTAAGTATTTTTAGGATAATGGCTCTGTATGGTCAGATAAACGAATTTAATTCTAATGAAGAAACCATACATGATTATTTAGATAGGTTAAGTTTCTACCTTGAAGCTAACGACGTGACGATAGAAGCCAAAAAGAGAGCTGTTTTGTTAACAGTCATAGGGCCTCAACAATTTAGGCTATTAAAGGACTTATGTGCACCATCTAGTCCAGCTACCAAGAGCTTTAACGAGCTGAGCAAACTTCTCACAAATCACCATGCGCCTGCACCACCAAAGTTCCTGTGTCGAGCCAGATTTGACGGTAGGACTCGTCAACCAAACGAGTCTATATCGGAATATGTTGCAGCACTACGTCATCTAAGTGAATTCTGTGAATTCGGCGACACCCTGTCCGACAGACTATGTGAAAAGTTTGTCACCGGTGTGAACAGCCCTGATGTGCAGAGAAAGTTACTTCTCGAGACAGATCTAACATTGGAAAAAGCAATACAACTTGCTACTTCATTCCAGCAGTCATCCGATGCGGCCAGATCGCTGGCGCCTTCAGAGATCCATGCAGTAGACAGCAGGTCAGTCAACAAACACCAACCCCATCAGAGCAGTACAACTTATGCTAAACAGCCTGCTAAGTCAAATCCTAGATCTAAATCTAGTAGTGATTATAGAAAATGCCATCGATGCAACGGTCCCCATGCATCTCATCAGTGCAAATTCAAGTTAGCAACTTGCTATAAGTGCAGTAAGCAAGGTCACATTGCCAAGGCCTGCTTTTCAAAGTCTTCGTCTGTTGCTAGATCTAGCCAGTCAGGACAGTACCGCAACCAAAGGCAGCACTATGTTAACTGTCACCAAGACAGCCTAACCCAACCAATGAACCACTCTACCAGTGAAAATGATCAAACTGATCCGCAGCCGGAGTTCCACCTGTTCTCTGTGAAATCAACAAGTCATGCGCCCATCAACGTACCAGTTTGTGTCAACGGTAAGAGCATCATCTTCCAGCTTGACACTGGAGCATCTCTAACCGTCATCACAAAGAAGGACTTTGACGCTGTCACAGGAGGATCAGTGCCTCTACAACCATGTCACAAGTGCCTCACAACATACACAGGTGACAATGTTCCAGTGATAGGAGAGTGTATAGTTCATATAAGCTGTAATGGTCAAAGTGTTAAACTTCCTCTTCTTGTGGTTGAAGGAAATGGACCACCATTACTAGGTAGGAACTGGTTAGTTGATCTTAAGTTAGACTGGGGGAGTATATTTTCAGTGAACAAAGCAAGAGAATCTAGTTTTACTTCAATAGATAAAGTTGTATCTGAAAATGAAGGTGTATTTGGTAGTTCAGGATTACTAAATGATAGGACAGTGAAGATAAGCATTAAAGATGCACCCAAACCTGAAAATACCCAACAGCTAAGAGCTTTTTTGGGCTTGACAAATTACTATGCAAAGTTCATAGGGAATCTGTCTGATAAACTATCACCACTGTACAAGCTGCTGCAGAAAAATGCAACTTGGCACTGGGGTAAACAACAAGATGCTGCTTTTAATGCAGCAAAAGAAGCTTTGTCTTCTGACACCCTGCTGGCTCACTATGACCCAGGTAAAAGACTTATCTTAACATGTGATGCTTCACCAGATGGTGTAGGAGCAGTTTTATCTCACATAGATGAAAATGGTGACAGACCCATTGCTTTTGCAAGTAGATCTTTGAACCAGGCTGAGAAAAATTATTCTCAGTTAGATAGGGAAGGCTTAGGCATCATTTTTGGTGTTAAGAAATTTCACAAGTTTCTGTTTGGTAGAGAGTTCACCATCTTTACAGATCATAAGCCATTACTGGGTTTGTTTGGAGAAAACAAACCCCTGCCTGAGCATGCCTCACCAAGGATGCAAAGGTGGGCTATCACACTAGCCGCATACAATTATGAATTGAAATACAAACCTGGAGTTCAGAATAGTGCAGATGGTCTTAGTCGTTTACCTTTAAAAAACCAATGCCTTAGCTATGTACCAGAAGATGTATTTGTTCTTTTCACTATCATGGATAACTCCAATATAAATGTGAATGATGTTAAGAGAGAAACACAAAATGATGAGTGCTTGATGAAAGTATATGAGTACTGTAAGAATGGTTGGCCTGAAGAATCAGTGAATGATGATTTAAAACCATATAAAATAAGAAAATTAGAGTTAAGTCTAGAAGATGGATGTGTGTTGTGGGGGTCAAGGGTTATTATCCCCAAATTGTTACAAAAAGAAGTTTTAAGAACTTTACATGATACCCATCTTGGTTCTTCCAAAATGAAGAGTCTTGCACGATCATGGTTCTGGTGGCCACATATGGATGCTGATATTGAAAAATATGTAAAGCTTTGTTCAAGCTGTGCACAACATTCAAATCAACCAGCTACAGCACCCTTGCAAAACTGGGATTGGCCAATCGAACCATGGAAACGTATCCATATAGATTTTGCAGGACCCTTCATGAACAAAATGTTCTTAATTGTTATTGATTCACATTCTAAGTGGTTAGAAGTTAAAATCATGAACACAATCACTGCAAGTGATACCATTATAGAACTTAAGGAAATATTTTCAACTCATGGGTTACCTGATCAAATTGTTTCAGATAATGGGCCTAGTTTCACTGCTCACGAGTTTAAACTATTTTGTTTAGCAAATGGTATTGAGCATATAACCACATCACCCTATCATCCTGCTGGGAATGGTTTGGCTGAAAGAGCGGTAGGCATATTCAAAACCGCTATGGTAAAAATGGGTACGGGTAACAAATTTTCTCTCAGAGAAAGAGTTAACAGGTTCTTAGCCAAATACCGCACAACTCCTCATATAACAACAGGTGTTGCACCATGTGAATTGCTGTGTGGTAGAAAAATTAAAACTCACCTTGACTTACTACATCCAACTGTTCAAAAGTCTGTTTCCCAACATCAACATACACAAAAATTAAATCATGACAAAACCTCCATTGAGAGAGAGTTTGGGGTTAATGATAATGTGTATCTGAGAAATTATGGGAGAGGGGAAAAATGGATACCAGGTCAAATTGTTCAATGTACAGGACCTGTGTCTTATAAAGTAAAAACAAATAATGGACTTATTGTCCGTAGACATGCAGACCAGTTAAAAATAACTTGTGCAGATAATGAGTGCGAATCTGTCAATCCCACCAGATCTGACCGGTTCACACCAACTCAGTTTGTTCCACAACCAATGTCTGTTGATATGAGTGAACCAAGTATTCTAGAGTCAGAAAATGTAAATTCTGGAATTAAGGATTTAGATCCTGGACTCCCTGAGCTAGAGAGACCAGATGGTCAGAATCTTGAGTCACCAAATCAACAGCCACTAAGAAGGTCAAACAGGACAATCAAAGTCCCAGATAAGTTAAACCTTTGAGTTTAAACGTTAAGAGGACTTTGACATCATTGTTTTGTATTGTAATTATGTTGTAGCATATTTTGCATTTGTTTGTAAGGATTCAAATCATATAATGTTCATGTTACAATATATTTAGTGATTCATTAAATTGTTTAACATTTCAGAAGGAATGCATAGGCCTATACTATACTATCCTATATAATATATATATATATAATGTTTAGTATTGACTTTTGAGGTGTTATTAATTGAAAAGGGATCATTATTCATAATTCAGTTTCATACATGTCTTTATAGAATAGCAATGATAATTCAATATTTCTTTTATTATTGCTTGGAAATTCTAATGTGTTAAGTAGAGAATAAAAAGGTAGTTTTAAGATACATGTACTATCATTTATTCTCTGGAAATTATGTTAGTATTTACTAAGGGTAAAGGGATGTAATATATTGAGCTTTATTCTTAGGGGAACTCACTCTCTTGACTTGTATTAGTTTTATTATGTTGAGTGATGTCCCTTACATGTAAAGTAGAATAATAAACAAGCAACATGAAACATGGCTTCTTCGTCACTTGTATTGTATATCTAGAATTATAAAACCACAATCCACTTCAGTATAGCATAAAAATTTAAAAGTGAGTCTGTAGCAGTGACTAACAGAATAGATAAGACAGGCATGGGCGTGGGGATAATAAAACGTTTCTTGGAAAGAGCCTGCCTGAGTGTTTGCAAACATCCTCACTGTGGTTGTAAAACAAACAACACCCCCCCCCCTCCAAAAAGAAAAAAAAAGTAAGACTGTCCTAGGATTTGATCCGCGTACCATAATGATAAATAGAACTAAGCCAGCTTAACCAATCAACTGGAAAAGCTGATGAAAATAATCGTTATTTTAAAATTATATCTAATTATCATTAATTGCACACTAATCAATTTTTATGGCAGCGCTACTTTAAAATGTCAGTAATCATGACATTTTAATTAGTATTAGCATATAAGTTACACATTTTTGCCTAAATCGAGTGATATCGGCTATTATTTTGTCTACACCGGGCGCGTTTTTTTTCCAACGTGACCAGCCACAAGAAGATGCAGGCGCCGACGACCCGTGCGGATAATACTCAGCATTATCCGCACGGCCAAAACCGTGCGAATAATCAATTCGTTTAAAAATTTTAGAACTAAATAAATAAAATAACTTACTTTTACTAATTTAAATACTTAAATCAGAAATTAAAAAAAGTATTTAATGCTTTACAATTAGTTTTTCGTGTGTTTTGTTGAGTTTAAAGGGTTTTTTAACTTAGAAAAAAGGTTTTTAAAAGCAGACTTCCAACAACAACAATGGCGCCGTTAGTCACAGAAGATAGTGAAATATACAAATTTTTATTTCGTACAAATCGTAAAATAGTAATTTTATTTCAACAAAAAAATAATGCTTTAATTTTAAAATAGATTTCATAATAATAATTAATGAGGTAAGTTTGAAAAAATGTTTTTTTGATGACTTGAAATATAAAATTCGCTGAAATAAGGGATTACCCATAATCGGAGTGGGATATATCCATTTTGTAGTACTCTACTTCCGAGTTGTCACTTTAAGAAGCCAAATGAAATTTTCTCACTTAAAAACAAACAAAATAAGAATCAAACATCTAGTAATGAAATTTAAAATGAAATTGTCTTTAAAATATTTATTTATCTTCTAAGAACATTAAAATAGATGAAAAAATACTTTTTAAAAAATATTTTCAGTCAGTAAATTTATTTTAGCATGGGTCGACCCAGGTAAAAAATATCTGGCAAGCTAAACAAAATGGACGTATTGTGACCACATTATCTTATCTTATCTTATCTATACAGACGCTCCTTCTATGCAGAAGATAGTTGCGTCCACAGACCATGACAGATGATCTGTTGGCAAGTGATGCAGCGTTCACAGGCCACGGCTTTGTGGGTTCCACGCATTACCCAGCCGCCTAACTACGTGTAGTGTTAGGTACCCATTCGGAGCGGGGTAACTCAGGGACGCCCTAGGCCCCGGGAACAAACCTTGCCTTCACACGGATTAGAACCCGTGACCATCGGTTAATAAATTAAAAACGTAAGTTCTCAATAGAAAATTAAATCTCAATGTGAAATAATATACGTGTAGAAACTGCAGGATTACTGTGAGTTGAGTGAGTAGGCTTGAGTATCGACTATCGAGTAAGCCTACTTTTACTAAGCAGCCCACTTAGGGCTTTCCTTAAATATTAAAAAATGAAAAATGATGTCACTTAGATTTAATTAATATTTTCAAAAACTTAGCCCCCAACCTCTCAAATTCAAATATAATGTCACAATTTACAATTTATTTTACAATCAAGCATTTTTAGTTTTTAGATAAAAGTAAAAGTCAAGTTTTTGTGTGTATATTATTTCACAGCTAATTTTAATTCTCTCTTGAGAAAATACGTTTTGACCACATTTATGGGTAATCCTTTATGCCTTGGTACACTCAAACTACAAATGTAAAATAAAATAAACTAAGTAAATCCCTTAACTTAAATAAGTGAATATGATTAACCAGGTCTGAAATTAATAAATAATATATTAATATCAGCTATTATTCTTTTTAAAAATTGAACAGTATTGGTTACACTATTAATACTATTTTTTTAAAACTATAATTATAATATAATAATATAACTGGTGCAATGTTCCCTCTAATAAAGACTAAGTTCTAAGGTTCATTGGTCCTTGTGCAAAGTGAAAAAACTCATATGAAAAGTTGCACATAATTCATTTTTTATGCAATGTTTTACAAACTTTCTGCGCAATAACTCTGAAATGCAATGACTGTCAGATATCTGCGCAGCTTAAATTGAACATTGATCTGGTGATGAATGCCAAAAATTTTAATATTTTAAAAAATTGATTCACAGTACATTGTATTTTTTAAAATGTGTTCTTTAGCCTGAACTTGTCCAAGTGGTAAAGAGATGCTGTACAAATATCTTAGATCAAGGAGGAATTATTAGAGGAATGGAAAATCTTGGATTAAAGCCTTTGCCATACAGAATGAAGAATCATGGACAAAAATTTTATGAAGGAAAGTAAGAAAATATTTTTTCATTTCAAGAGTTGTGATAGAATCAGGGCTTTTGAGCAGGAGAATTTCAAGTTATTGTTTCTGGAGATCAGCTCCAGGGTTGAGTACATAAATTGCATGAAACAGTGAAAATATTGGAGGGGTGAGGTGGGCTCTGTTTATAGATGAAAATAGTAGGTGATGGTAAAGACAGGGAATTCACGGGGATGAAGAAGAAATTTTAATTCCTTAGGCTAGTATAGAGAATGTTCAGGAAGGCCTATAAATCAGTTTTATTTTTTAGTATAATGGCTTATTGATAAAAATATAGCATTTTACTTATGTCATTTCATATATTTTTTTTTAAAACAGTTTTAGAATTCTGAGTTTGGGTTTTTTATTTTCAATTGTTAATTTTTTACATTCACATGAGCACTCAGAAATTTCTTTCTTTTTGACAGTTACATTCTAATAAAATTTGATGGAGCTACGCAGCTACCAGGCCAACTCAAGGATGTTTTCAGAAGAGACTTAGATGTCATTAAAAAGGCATTTTTTGTCGAAGAAGAATTTGTCCCCCCATGCTTATCTGCTCCCTGCGAGTTCGGAGAGTTAAAAAATCCGGATCATGAGAAGAGGCTGTGGTGGGCTCGTGTGCAAAGGCGAAGCTTAAGGTGGGAGCGAAGAAAGGCTCAGCTGAAGGTTTAGGATTTTTGGTTGATTGTGGAGCATGAATGTTTAGCTAACACTAATGTCATGAGTCGCTAGGGCGTAAAGGTGTTTAAACTTTTTACTTTGAACACTGCGAGCTCGCATGCAAATGAGTAAATGAGAATTCCGCTGTATTGCATCTGAGTAATAAAAGCATTTCTTTTGTAATCTTACAATTTTTATGGATTTTTATTTCTGTTATAATATGATCTGTTTCATATTTATTTCAGATAATTATTATATAAGTGAGATTTTTTATTTGTAGACTGCACAGCACATCAAAGTGTTAAGATTTTATAGAAAGATATCTTTCTAGATTTGTGGATTTGTATAGAGAGTATATACACATACACCTGACCTTTATATTTTAAATTAAAGTATTTAAAGCCAACGTGGCTTAAATAAAGTTTCGATTAACAAAGAAGGGATAAGTTAGTGTTAGTAAATATATGCATACATTTATATCACAACCAAATTTACTATGATTTATGAATGGTTCAATTCAAATCGTTCATAACCTTTTCATCTAAACTGAAGTGTAAATTTAAAAAATAATCACTTTTGTCGTTTAGACTTTTGTAAATATAATTAGCATTTAAATATTGTTGGATTTTATTCCAAAGACTGGTGGCAGTATTAAGAATTGAAACACATAGTAGGTCATAAATAAATCTCCAGAAAAGCAAGTTTATGGCACTGGCAGAGCTCAATTTGATACACAGTTGTATATACTGTTACTGTTTTTTTTATGGTTGTTAAAAAGTAATTTATTTAATCATTATCTTTTGGTTTATCAGTAATTTTGTACTGATGATTAAAAATTAGTCTATGGAGCAATTCATTCCAAATTCGGTAGGTTCTTTAGAACTTCTCTGAGTGTGTAAAATTATAAAGATCAAAAGAATTGCCCTAGGGAAATGTCAAAGTATATATATATATATATATATGTGATGTAAATCTTCTATATATATAATTCTCTGGTTCTTTAGAACTTCTCTGAGTGTGTAAAATTATAAAGATCAAAAGAATTGCCCTAGGGAAATGTCAAAGTATATATATATATATATATATTTGTGATGTAAATCTTCTATATATATAATTCTCTTCATGGGACCATGCGAGACACCACACAAGTTTGTGCAAACAAGCATGACGATTGACCTTCGCTGGGGTCAAAAAATCACTGTTGGCAAGCGTGGTGGGATGAAAAAAAAAGAAAGGGGGGGTGGGGGTGGGTGGCAACAAAGCTCTTACGTTCACTTGCATTGTTCCTTCACAGAATAACGTGAGATTCGTAGTGTACTGGTTATCACGTCCGCCTTATACGGAGAAGGTCCTGGGTTCAAGCCCCAGCAAAAACATTGTTTTTTTTTAATTTTTAAAAATGTCTGTTTGTGCCCGTTCTTTACCCCTTTATTGCCAACATGAAAATAATGGGGGTGAGATTGCAACCAGGCTTATAAATTAGTAAATGTATAACATATAAACAGGGTATGAGTACTATGAGTTAGCCTGACAGGACATAACAAAACAGCAAACGTTTCAGCAAAGAACCTTCCTCAACGAACAAATAGTACACAAATAAAACGAATTTTCTCTACTGGACTACTGTAATTGGATTTCACCGCAGCTAAGTTTTTTTTATTCTTTCGTTATATTCGTTTTATTTGCGTTCGCTTTTTCGTTACGTCCTGTCAGGCTAACTCATACCCTGTTTATATGTTATACATTTACTATTTCCAACATGGCAGACCCTCGCTAGGGTCGGCCAATAACACTTCATGGTTGGCAAGCTAATGTGGTAAAGGGTGGTGGGCAGGTAGATAACCACAGTACGAATGTCTCGAAACCAACAATGAGTCCGCAGTCCCCCCCCCCAAACCGACGTTCACTCGCGTTGTGTTGATTTCTTCGTGCTGTAGTTTGTGTCCGTTCTTTCTCCACTTTCTTTGCACTCTCCATGAGCAAGTCTGCGGCGTATGCTACGCCGAGGGGCTTCTAGTGTTAAATATTTAACTCGATATGCTGTTTGTGATAGGGTTAAATAAATTTTATATCTACCATTTTATGATAATTATTGACAGCAGATTAAACGTCTTCCTTCCACCTCTCTGAATTTACTGTACAGACCACATTTCTTGTCTACATAAAAGACATCACAAGTGAAGGCACATATGTTTCTTAAGGATTATTAGCGTTTGATCTCTCTTTGCAATATAATTACAATGTACTATTAATGGTTCAATATTATTTTGCTGTTATTAGCAACATAAATTAAATGATAGTACTCAAACAGCTAAACATCTTTGAGTGAGTCTTACTTTTTTAAATTAAGCTCTTGGTGTTATGATTTTAAAAATATAGAATCAAACAAGGTAGGGTTCACAACAAAGAAGTGAATTTAAATATTTTATTATCTATTTAGATTCTTGAAACAAAAAATTTCATAAGTCAAACTAGTTACATCAGCATGAAAAAAGTGGACTGTAAATAAATTATGTCATCACAAACCCTGTTTATTCAGTTTGGCAATTTATTTAAACCAAAAGTGCCCAACTATTTATTTCAATAATACATAACCCATAGATTTGCAAATCACCCCCATAACCTAGATAAAAATTATTTTATTTTAAAATTTTGTGTCCATTTTCAACCTTTTGTAAAATCTCCGTCACACCACTGTTAATTCCTCCTGCACAAATATTAAACATTTTGTATACTTTGACTCTTTCTCTGTAAGATTTAAACATTATTATTACAGGGTAAGCACAATAAAACATCAAATTTTACAGACATTGTATAAATTAGAGCATAAAGGAATGTAAGGTTCACAGTCACAAAAAGCTGTAAAATAGTTAGACTGCTATGGTGAATTCAGTCCATAAAAGTAGAAATATTATTCACTTTTTTTAGGCTAGAGTAGGGTGCAGAATATAGGATCTATCTATCTGGGGCCCCATTTCAATGGATGTTTTTGAACTATTAAAAGCCTTATTTCCCATAAAGTTTGAAAAATTTGGTCATGGGAGGATTAACATAATCTGAATAATATCAATGTTTGGGGGATATACATTTAGTAGTTCACCATGGGAATCCACTAAAAATCAATTTGGATTATTTCTTCAATTTTTTGTTTTATTCATTGTTACTTCTTTCCTCATTATTTATATGTCATAATTTAAAACATAATCGATTTTTTAAAAATTTCAAACCATAAAAAAAATCAACCGCAACATTTATGAATACCAGTGATAATAAATAAAATTATATCTCACCCATAAGTCTCTGAAAGACCAAGCAGTTCAGTAACGCATTTTTGACAAGAATTAACAATAATTTTTTTATATACATTACAGAAACTCCTATATAGAAGATTATTGTGTCATACCTTCCTTTAATTAGAACGTACAGACCATATATAAATATGAGTTCAAGTAAAACAAAAATATTGTTTAATGTCATATTATTCCTAACTTATGACAGTATGATACTGCTTCAAAAATGAGATAACATACTTCAAATATTAATTAATTTATGTTCTGGCATAAGATGACTGCAGTAAATAAATAGTTGGGAGGGAACTTTTTTTTCAATAATATATATATTTTGTTCCCACTATTCATTTCCCTCACAATATCTTAAATTGTCCCTTAAGAAAGAAAAAGAAAACAACCTTAGCAAGGTTTTATAATTTCTCTCATGCCATCAGAGTATAAAAGTAAATACTTCATTTGAACACAAGCATTAAACCATGAAGAAATGCCCCAATGTTCAATTCAATAATTCGCATATTGCATTCAACATTGCTATAAATAATTTAATCCCAGCATTCTACTCTTAAAAGACAACATATAATATAAAGCAAATGAAACAATTTCTCAAAACACATTTTTACAACATTAACTAGTTCCCTTCCAGTGAGCTACTTTTAAATACAGTTAAGTTGTGTTTTTTTTAATGGCAAATAAAATCACTGCAGAACTACTTTATGGCTTTTATCAAACTCTATCATCAGCTAAACACTCCAAACATCAAACAATACTTTGCTCAAGTGTTTTGGATAGTAAATGGTTGGGATTTTCTGAAGAGTTTTCAGTGAGGGGCTGACATTGTGCATCAGGTTCATCCTTTGTTTGGGATGCATCCTTGCTATCCTGTCTTTTTCTTTTAGATCCTTTTCTTGTTCTAGGAATTTAAAAAATTCTATTAAAACAAGTGAAGAAGTCACACTGGGCACCAGTTTTAATATGAGATACAGAGGTTAAAATCACTGAAGTTTTTATAACGAAAATGTTAGGAGACAGGACAATTTGGCATATATTTTGTTTGTAAAAAAATAAGTTCCTGTTTTTACAAAAATTATTTAGTTTATAAAAGTATTTTTTTATTGTTAAATATGAAAACTGATGTAAGAAGCAACCATCACTTATTGAACTAAAGCAAAACTCGGCTCTATATTATATTTTTGTTAAGTTTATGGGTTAGCCCAATAGTTTGCTGAATGGTCACCAGATTTAATGTCAAGTATCACGATTGCTCCTGATGCTGTTCATTCATTTTTTCACTTCTAATTTGGTGGAACGCATTACAACAGAAGATGAAAAGTTAACTCTTTTTTTTTACTTGCACTTTTCGGGGATCGTCTCAACATATTCACACTGAGTTTTTGAAATGTGCATAAAGCTCAGCCCTATATTTAACCACTACAATAGTATCACAGAAAATTGTGTCTAGTGCCCTGTAATCCAATTATATCTTTGAAATTAAAATATAAAAAGATTGAGCTCACCCCTATGCTGAAATCAGTCTTATACCAGGTTTTGAAATGCACTGCGTCATTAGAAATGACTTTTTATTGAGATTACCTTCCAAAGTCCACGGCATCTTCAAGTGTCTCTGGCAAAGGTTTGTCGAGTGTCTCAGGTAATGCAAAACACATGAGTCCACCAATAACTGTTGTTGCACCAAACACGATGAGAGGAAGAGCCTTGCCGAACTGGCCTGTTACGAGTGTGTCCTGCAAGATGAAAGATATGTTTTACATTTTTTTTTAATCAGCACAGTAAGCAAGATAGTTCTAAGTAGTCAATTTTGACTCAAGAGAATGTGAGTTATGCACTTTTGCCTTGAAAATGACTATAAACAAAAAAAAAGATTTATAGACATGAGCCTTGTTTTATACTGATTACACTATCTGATTTTTCAAAGTATAATCATATGGAATTTTTTTTTAATGTCTCCGGTATTTATATCTAATTTGTATAATTCACGTCTGATGCCGAGGACAAATTCATTCCTTTTTATTGTTAAAACCGTCCCTTCGCTTGAACTCTGCTAAATGTAGTTTTTTTTTAAAACTAATGGGGCTGGAAAAAAAGGCTGACATCAGTGAGCTTCTTTCATACTCTCTGAAATCTGGTCAATAGCTTATTTTATTTTTTAATTTTGGGGAGGCAACTGTTACTCTGCAGTAAGGAGACAATATCTCCAACAAAACAATATGGTCATTTGTGCTCTTGAGATGTGCACGGATTTGAGATTGCAGTGGGCAATGCAATTATTTATCCAATCATTCTTAACAAAAGATAAGTCCACAAACAGTAACTCTAGATTTATGAATACATGGCTGTATGAAGTTAGATATAATTGTGATTCTTATAAAGAGCTTGAATGTACATCTGCTCAAGTAAATGGGAAGTTCACTCATTGCCACTGCCAATGTTTTGCAGCTTTATCTAGTGTTATTATTTTGTTTATACGTTTGGTGTAATTATATTTAAACCAGCAAAGCAACTTTATTACACTTAATAAGTAAACAAAATTGGTGGAAAATTTTGAAGCAACTAAAAGTAAATAATTAATTTTTGTTAAGTTTGATGCAAATAAATTTCAAATAAGATTATTTAGATTAATGAATAACTGAAGAATTATTGTTATTGATAAATTATACTAGCATTCCTTACCAGATCTGCAATGTAAGGGGAGATCATGCCACCTGCTCTTGCAAAAAGGCAAGTAACTCCCATAAGAGAATTCCTCAGCACAGTTGGAAATAGCTCAGCTGAATAGATGTATATGATGGCAAAGGCAGCAGCTGCCCCACATTTTCCCACTAGAGCCAGCACAATGTTGATCCACTCTAAGCCTGTTTTCAATTTTAAAAGAAACTTAATTAGCAAAGATCTCATACCAATCATATCTTCTTACCTGGTGTGATAAAGAAAGTATTGTTTCATTTATAATATTTAACTTAATTTCAATATGATACATATAAGATGTTTGATAATTATAAGTGTTTTTTTTTAAAACAGAAAAGTGCCATTACATATTTCTTCTTAAATTGTATGACCTCAGACAAAGAGGTTTAAGGTGGTCATGAGTATGTGGCAAATTACAATTAACGTATCAAAAACTAACCAACAAGAAGAGTGGTCTAATAAAAACAATTATGGATGTCACTTTAATTTTTAAAAATATGCATATTTTTTAAAGGTTATTAAAGTTGTTTGTTTCAAAATGCACATAAACATCAGTCATAGAATATTTTTTTAAAGATTCATTGTGTTTGTGTGTTCTGAAGTTGTCTGCTATTATCCTGGGTTTTTTTTTATAGCAAGACAATTGTTTGAGAAGAAATTAAATTTTTACTCACTTGCATCAGCAATGGTCATTACAATAACATACTACTCACCTGCATCAGCAATGGTCATTACAATAACATACTACTCACTTGCATCAGCAATGGTCATTACAATAGCATACTACTCACTTGCATCAGCATAAAGCACTGGGAAAATGGTACTCAGGCAGGCTCCGCCTCCCACCAGCATGCAGGGTATGTGTAGATTCCTCCGCCCAATCTTATTCAGTCCCAATAGGCAGATGACGTATCCAAAAATTTCTACCAAAGCCATTAACTCAAAGTTGACATAAATGTTGCCATTCAAGTTTCCTGAGTTTAAGCTCAGGCCATAGTACACCATGGCACTAACTAGCCTGAAATATAAGGGATACGAAATGTATTTTTTAAATAAAAATTCTATAGAATTTTATTATAACAGAGATATATTATGTCATGGCAAATGACAAGTCATATTTTATCTAAAAGCAAAAAATAAAAGCAACTCCGACTCCTCTAACATATGCATGGAATTTAATAATATATTAACAAAGAGAAAATTTAATCTAATTTTAAAATAAATTACCACTGATGTAAAAAAAAACATTAATCATCAAGAATGTAAATGTTTAGAAATCAAATACTATGGTCACCCTTGTATGATCTTTTGTGAGAGAAAAACGTATGTGATTTTTACTTTGCATTTTAGTAGGGCTGCGGAAATTATCAATTAATCTCTCGATTAATCGTTAAAAATTTTATCGATTAAATATTGATTAAAATAATTTTAATCGATAAAAATTCAATTAAAATTTAAGAAAATATTTATAATATTTTTTTTTAAATTTTAGTAATAAATAATAAATTATTAATAATTAATAATAATTTATATATATTTTTTTACGTACAAACATCTCCCGCGTAATATTAAAATTTATTTTATTAATTTATGTTGACCGGCAGACATCAACTAAAAAATGGCTGACAGCCAGAGCCGTCTTTACACCATTTTGGGCCCCCCGGGCAAAGAAATAGTGTTGGGCCCTTCCCCCCGCAGGAATAAAAAATGAATATATATAATATATATAAATAAACATATTCCCATATGCTCGTAGGCCCCCGGGCAAATGCCAACGGGCCTATGCTGATCAGCGCAGTTAAATTTAAACATATAACTAGAAAGTTGAGCAAATATGTTGTTTTTAAGCTAACTGCGGATGGCAAAGTCGAAGATGGTGAAAACGTTTACTGTGTTCACTGCCATAAACAATTCTCTTTTAAAGGATCAAATACATCGCTGACGTACCACCTTCAGCACAAATCAAGTATCAACACATTGTCATGAAATTTAGTTAAAAATATTCTTAATTTTCAATGTCCGTGAGAAATGTTCAGTTTAATGACGTCATAAATTTCTATTTTTGGTTTTAATCGAAATTATCGATAATTTTTCAAAAGTTAACGATTAAAATTAAATTAATCGATAACAGCCCTACATTTTAGTCTTTAATATTAACTTAATGCTCCTTGAAGATGAAAACATTCTTTCACTTAATCTTATCTCTTTGTGATAAATTTCAAACAATTTTCACATAGAATCATATAACAAGGTATGTGTTTATTGTTCCAACATGCAAACTCTAGAATTCAGGCATGGAATGTGTTGCCAAATCCAACCAGGAAAACCAACACACTATCAATATTTAAAACTCTAATAAAAACAGAAGATTAAATATATTCCATGAATAAGTGTAGGACGCAATAATCTTCTGCATAGAAAGAGCGTCATTAATAGATAAGATATGATGAGACTCTACACCCACTTTCTTAATGCCAGCTCAAATTTTTAAACAACGAGTTTGGCAGTCAAATTGGATCAGCAGCAGACTATTTTTTTAGGAACAATATTATAAACATCTTTAAAGACGACTGAAAAATATTTTTACTGTTTGCAAATTTAAGTGTCAATGTTTATGTACAAACTGACCAATTATAGCATAAGATGACCAATCGTATCATGAATCGTGGTGATGTGAAGGCTACACACAAGCTTTCCTTTTTGGTGTCCTCTTCCAGCTCTATTTTGTTCAGGACCTTCTCAGAAATGGTGACACCATTCACCTTCGCTGCATGGCGGATTATGGCTTCCGCTTTGTCGTTGTGACCCCGAGCCAACAGCCATCTTGGGGATTCTGGTATCAACCTGAAGAAATATTATATCAAATGTAGAACTTAACTATTCTATCCTATTTTTTTTTACATTTAATACAATCTATTTCCTAAAACGAGCTGGAGTGATTAGCCAGTGAATCAATATTTGGAATTAGTGTAATGTTAAAAAAAACATTAATTTTAAAAAATTAAAGTTTCAGTAATCTTTTCGATACATAGATATTTCCCTTAACTATTCAAAGGTTGATGCAGCACTTACCACCAGTAGGAAAACATGAGCAGTGTCGGGAAAGAGACACTCATTTGTAAGATGTTCCAGTCTCTGACAAAGTACGCAATGACACCGAGTATCATAACACCTCCAGCCCAAAACACTTCCACAACAATGCCAACAAACATGCGCTTTGAAGGACCAACCAACTCCATTCCTGAAAAAAGGGAAACTACCTAGAATGATTAAAATTGCTTAATTCTAGTGTCTCTTAGCTTGGTAACTCAAATGAGAATGGAGTACTGCCCTGCCAAATCAAACTTCAAACAGGCTGCACCACAACAGTGGCTCAAACTGCCTGCATTGCAGCCTAGCCACTGAAACAGTCACACATTTGTTGACTTCATATCCTGCGCTAGATATAGCGTGGGGGTTAGGGCGGCAAGTAAGTGCTATGCTCAAGACAATGTTGTATAATGGCACTGCCCCCAGCAGATGGAGCAGGTTGCCCAGGTGTTAGCCAAAGCTTTAATGGAATAATCTCAAGCTCTTCAGAAACTGAGATTATATTAGTACTTTATAAAATGTATGTTTAAATGATCAAGTTTTAATTATTCACCTAAAACAAATATGGCCAAGAAAAGTCCACTTATGGAGATGCCGGTAAAAAAACGCAGGATGACAAAAAACACAAAGGAATCAGCCCAGGCAACACCTATGGATGATGCAGCATGGAGGGCCACCATCCCCATCAGAGCCAGCTTGCGACCCACTCTAGAAAAGAAGATACTTTTTCAAAAGCATTTTTTTTTAAATTTATAGCGCAATCTGTAACTTTTTAAGAAATAATTAAGAAATCAGTTTTAATGTTGGTAATAAAAAATGTCAATTCTAAAAATGGAAAAAATCATTGTACCAAGAATAAACCTAGCAAGAAATTGCATGGAAAAATCAGAAATATTTTACAGGTTTTTTTCCTCATCCAGCCCATAAAATTAATTTAATATAATATAACATCTTATAAGAGAGCAAAATCTTATATGCTGAAGTTCAATGGACAATGGTGAATACAAAATCAATGTGATTCTGTTGCATACATACTCACATATCAGCAACCACACCAGTGCCAATGGCACCTAGAAGCAAGCCGCCCATCAGAATCATACGACTGTGCGAACGGGCCATTTTCTGATCACAGACAAGGTCAAACTGTGAAAAACAAATACAAAATTAGTGAACCAAAGTATATGACATTCAGATGACTGGATTTAGTTATTTACTTTTTAATTTCCCCCACTCCCATGCTTCATGGGAATAAAGGTTACATTTATTAAAAATACAATACAGAAACACATGAAAACAATCAAGTACAAAGGTGTAGCTAATATAGGGTAAATTAGAATCGTTTTCCTAGGGGGAACCAAAAAGGATTGATAGTGTTTTATTGATGACAAAATTAGGCTTCAGTGTTGAAGGGGGATCTAAAATCTTGTCCCTGGGCGCCAAACACTTAAGTCTTTAGTTATATCTCAACTAAGGGCACATTTTTTTTTAATGTTTTAGTTTCTTTTCTATATGATGAAAAGCTCCTACTGGGCACCTGTGCTATATAAGGAAAAGCTATTCTTATATTGAAGTGTGATGTTAGTTAAAGTTCTTTTCTGTTAAAGTCACTAGATTAAATTACACACAAAAAAGAAACAAACAAAGAATTGAAACCTGACTTTGGAGATGACTGTGGAATGAAACAGGGAATCGTCATAAACCCACTTCTTGCAGCTCGTTAAAGAACGATTACCCGTCTCATCATCTGTAGTCCAAATGGTACACTCTGAGTAGCTTCCCTTAGAATCCCCCTTTGGAACGGAAGAATTGACGAGTTTGGCGTGATGCTCACTGGTGATGGTAAAGCTGTCATTGGCCAGGTCTGTCACAGCACATCTGATCAAATTATTAGATTGATTAAGTTTAGTTTAAGAGGGGATAGATGCTTTATCAAGCATTAATTATTTTGCTGCCATTTGTTCAGCATGGATCACATAGTCTGTAATCGGTTCCTAATACAAACCCATAATTTTTAAAAATGTCACAGCTTCAACTTCATGTTTTCTGTTGGGTTAGCCACCACTATTGCGGCCATCAAATGTGCAATAAAAATATTATTATTTTAGAAGTGTGTTTTAGAAGCATTTTTTTATGTGTGAACTGGAAGAGGGAGGACCAGGGCAAAAAATGTATTTACTATCACTGGGCTGTACTGAACTTAAGTCACTGTTCTTCTAAACTGACCTACATTTAAAGCTCACAACAATCTTTTTCCACTAACCTACATTTCAAGTGCACACTCTTCTAATCCTATGCATCCTTTGACAGAGGCGTGACTAGGGTTGGTGTCAACCAGTGTGGTAGCTCGTGGTGTCAACCCCCCCCCCACCCCGCAACGACTTACCCCATAGATCTCCCCAGGGTCTGTCAGTGCCAAATAATTTGAACATACATAATTTAACCCTTTGATGACAACTCTTGTGATTGTGTCACACGGTGCAGTCCGCACTCCCCTCACCCAGTGTGGTAGCTCATGGTGTCACCCGCAACGACTTACCCCATAGATCTCCCCAGGGTCTGCCAGTGCCAAATAAATTGAACATACAGAATTTAGCCCTTTGATGACAACTCTTGTGTTTGTGTCACCCGGTGCAGTCCGCACTCCCCTCACACAGTGCTGAATTTACCGATTTGTTAAACAAGCTATAGCTCAGGGCCCCTGCATTCTTGGGCCCCCCCCTCCAGAATTTTTTTCCATATTATCGCACTGACATATAATATCTGGACTTCAAAAGGGCCCCCATATCTCAAATAGCTTAGGGCCTAATCAAGTCTAAATCCGGTCCTGCCCGCACCCCCCTAGTTATGCCCCTGTCCTCTGACATGAATTTCCCTGTGCCGAAATCCCACTCGGCTTAACAATTAAATAGCCAGTGAGCGGTGTTACTGATCTGTATGTGAATGTGTGTCAACATTTGAAAGTGCACCGTGTTGTAAAACCACTCTTCACATCGTCACTGACTGACCTGTGTTCCTGGTGCCCCATGTTGAAGACGGACACCATGATCTGAATACCGCAGGACATTGAAGCGAGACACAGCAGAAAATAGACCCGCTTCTGATAGGTACCGAAATCGCCCAGCAAGTGGACGATGTCATCAAACTTGATCTTGCTGTTGGTAGGGGAGCCAGAATCACCTGGTACAGAAAGTGGGAGGTTAATTGTTATGTTTGCTGAGATATCTGTTGGTAGGGGAGCCAGAGTCACCTGGTACAGAAAGTGGGAGGTTAATTGTTATGTTTGCTGAGATATCTGTTGGTAGGGGAGCCAGAGTCACCTGGTACAGAAAGTGGGAGGTTGTTATGTTTGCGGAGATATTCGCTTGCAGCTACTGACAATAATAAATTTCGTCAAAAGCGATTGTTTTTATTTTTTAATCAAAGTACATGTATATGCTTTTATTAATTTTTCTTTTAAGACAAGGTGTCTTTTTTTTTCTTCATTTTTTTTATTGCTTAAAAAAAAAGGAATATTTAGTGCGATTCTTTTTTTTATACTGTATTTTTTTATTAAATATTTGTGACGCACGAAGATCTTCTGTCAGTGTTCCAGAAAAGTGTTTGAAAAAGAAATATTATCCTGATGACAATTCGGTATAAACAAATTAAATTTTGTTTTGCTGTGTCACCTACTCATGCCTAAACATCTGATGTTTCCAAGATTTGATAACGTTTAAAAAATGTTTTAAAATACTAATTTTCAGTCTGAATTGCACTTTTTTCCCCACTTAAAAATAAATCACAACCATTATCTAAATCTTTAAAATTGCACTAAATTTAGATGTTTAACGTGGGTTTGGGAAATTATAACTTAACATTTTTTTTTAAACAGAGTGTGCTGTAATAATAACTCCTACGCGTTCATCCCCCCCAGCAACAGTAGAAGTAGCGGTAATTTGGTGAGTCCCTTCTTACCTTGTGACTGCTCCATTCCAGACGGTTTGTTGAGTGCGCTGATCAATCACTGATGAATAAAAAAAAAGTTGCACAATTTATTTATCTCTGGTAGCTTAAGGATACTTAGTCTTAGTTTACGGTTCTTCCTCATGGGCGCAGGAACAGGGGCGAGGAGTTATGGCTGGAAAGGTGATTTGGGGAGTGACAACACTATCAGCAGTGGTTGAGACTCACTCTTCATGTTTGCTCATTTAAAACTTTTTTTTTAAATATATCTGAATTTGGTGAAGGCATGGAGGTAGGAATGTGTACAAGCATTAACCAGGGATAGCTCGAACATTTACGATTCTGCCCACGATCCAGGTCAATGTGTTTGTTTGTGAGGTTTAAGTGAACCTTACTACGTCGCTTCCCCCCCCGCTACTAATGTGGCAATCGAGGCACTTTGGAGGAGAGCCGGGGAAGGGGGAGCGTAAACATGAGTTCTTTGGCGTGCAACCGAACTATGATGAACTTGACCTTGCTGATGCTCACATTGTTTTGCGGTGTGTTGTAGGTGGAAAAAAAAACACTTTAATGCATTATTATTGTTTGATTCAAGTTATCGGCACCTTTGTCCGTGAAGTTTAAGGATTCGGGTGCAATCTGCGGTTAGCGCTACAGTGAAAACCTTTAGGAGAGAAGCAAGGGCAAGGGGCCTGGAACAATGGGTCTTTACCTTATATTATATATTTTTTAAAAAGGACACCTTTAAAAAACAAATTGAACAAAATTTCATCAAATCATGTAACACCTAGGGATTTTTTTAAAGTTCTATTTTTATTACCGTAAGCCACATATGAGATAAGTTGGCAAATTTCTGTAGCTGCGCACTGCATACTAATAACCCGGAGCTTCGGTAAATTGATTGATGATAACTCTTTCCCATTTTAACGTCACAATCAGGGCCGGATTTAGACTTGATGGGGCCATAAGCTAATTGAGATATGGGGACCCTTTTGAAGTCCAGATATTCTATGTCAGTGCCTAATATTTTAAAATTTCAGGGGGCCCCAAGAAGACGGGGGCCCTAAGCTATAGTTTGTTTGGCAAATAGGTGAATCAAGCACTGATGACAATCACACTATATTGTAATATTTTAATTAAAAAATAGCTTGTAATGTTGAGTTTTACTAATTGAAAAGTCTGACCCAAAAAAAAACAAGTATTTGTATTCAATGTGTTACGATTTTAAAAAAAAATTTTTTTTTAAAACTGTGTGCTAAAATTGATTTTAACAGTTTAGGCTACACTCATTTTAAATCCTTTTGGCAAGATGGCAGAGCTCATTCACACAACTTCAAAGTTTTTATTTGCGTGATACCTAAGAAGAATTTTTTGTAAAACGATTTATAGCGTCGAACATCATCGCTGACTGCATATCTTTTTAGAACAACTATTTTTAAAATTGTAATGAGAGCATTTAAATCGTTTTGTCGCAATGGGTCTTCAATAAGTAATTGAACCGATAACTCTACTTTCGGCAATCCATTTAAAAACCAAACAAAAACATACACCCTGATGCTAACTTGGATGTTTTACACATATTTTTTTTAAAAAGTTATTTATGGCTAAGCACAACATGGGCTTTCTTTTTCAAAATATTTATTATATTAATTTTTCTTAATCTTTACCAGTACATGCTACAAGCAATGTTCCCTCTAAGGTTCATTGGTCTGTGTGCAAAGTAAGAAAACTCGTGTGCAAAGTTGCACAGCATCCATATTTTGTGCCATTTTTCCCCCCATAAAATTTGCTGCACGGTAAGTCTAAACTGCTGCGCGGCGTCTGTCAGATATCTGCGCGGCCACACAGCTTAAAGACATTGGCTACAAGTCCCAAGTATTCAGAACAGAAAATATTACAATTATGTTTAGAAATGGACGAGTTTTTTCTCCTCTCATTTTAGACTGGAATTAAATGATTAAAATTACTTGACATACACGTTAAATATAAATTGGACTTATTTTTCCATGTAAACATATTTGATTTAAATTAATAATTATAATTCATATTAGTATGACTTAATTGGGGATGAGCGTGTTGATTCTCGGTGGTTTAAAGTAAAACAAAAGGAAAACCTATAAATACATGAGTATCTTTGCCTTTACGTGTTAAAATAGATATGTATTATGTTTGTGTTGTATATAATTTCTAAGCGCGTACTTCGGCCTAAATACAAGACAACCCAAACACGCAAGGTAAGAGTTACCAGACCTAGGGAACTCTCCCAATGGATTTTGATTTCAATAACAACCACCTTGGGAAACTTGATTTTTTTTATTTTTTTTATTTTTATTTTTTTTTATTAAAGTGTTGATATTCAGATCTTATGAATTCCTCGGGGGGGAGGGGGGAGATAAGAGAGAAATGACAAATTATGTAATACAAATAACGAGTGTTTCCCAGGTGATCTCCCAAATATGTGCCCCTCAGTTGTTTTTACCCCTTGAGGGTGGATGGTGGAACTGTAGCTTGTACAAAACAAAGCCAGGTTTATATTCAAGAAACAATTTAATATAAAATAATAGAGTTTGAAAAATCAACCATATTAAACCTAAATGTCCATATAATGTTCTCACTTGGGAAAAAGGGGGGGGGGTTCATTATGAATATTTCTCTCTCTAGATAAAGTGCACATAAATAATTATAAATTATTACAGTATAGAAATAAATATTAAGCTCAACAATAAGAAAACCTTAAATAAAATTGATACAATGAAAAATGCATATAATGTGATTTAGAAAGGGAGTGCATTTTTAGAAAACTTTAAGTCAAATCTATTTTTTCATATTTGACAAGTAAAAAAAGTCAAAAACAAATAAGTAATTTTAACAAACTAATATGTTTAAGTGTGTGTGTGTGCACTTCCTGTAGTTTCTTACTGTTTCTTATCCCCCTTAAATGATTGGAATTATATTTTAATCCATTTTTATCGTATGGGGAAATGCGTTGAACAAAACCTGGGGAATTTTGAAAGCTTGAGCGGCATCGAAGTGATACTTTTTTTTAAAAAACATTTAAGCCACACTCGCTGACCCAGCATGTTGTAGGCGTTGTGGAAATATGAAATCAGTTTTAAAAACCAAAAGTTAACGAGGAAACTCACCTTATTGGTCTCTACAGACACACAGCATTTATTCCACCGGAAGTAATTCGTTGCTCAAACTTTACTTTAATTTTCTTTATATCACGAATCAATATCCATTGTACGTTTATCCAAAAGAAATTGCATGGAATTCCGAGTTAGTTTTCTGTAGTCTTCTTACTCGTGATTAATTATCGTTTGTACCACAAAGCTAGTGTTTCAATGGATTCACGCGCGGTAGTGAATGGGGTCACTTCTCGTCAGCTCTAAAGTCTAAAGACATCTTTGTTTACACTCCTAAGTCGTGTGGCGTCTTCTATAACAACGTGCGCACGTGTTCAGGAGTTCAGGAGGAAACAGCTTGCGTGGATATTGGCCCACAAGTTGTGACATGTCAGAGGGTTTCAATCTAGTGGGGCACCGGGGGGCTCACTATACGCAGTCGCTACCCGTGTTGCTGGCGGTAAGGCGTAGCAGTGCCGATGGCTTGGAATGTATGTGAATAATGAACAATCGTAGTTTGTTCTTTTACTTTTTTTCCCCCCCAATGAAATTTCATGTCAACGGAGGTCTGTTGTTTACTTCACCTACGTATTAAAGCAACCTTGACCTAGAGGGCATTGTCCTTTTCAAACATGCAAATGAAATCTGGTGTATTTAGTGTATTTGAGTCTGGTGAGCATGAAGAGCATGGATGAATTTGCATCAGAATCTGTAAACTGTCTGCATAAAATTGCTGGTTAGGGGACATCAATCGCGCCTTTAAATAAAAATGGACGACTAGGGGAGGTAAATAATTACTATATTTTAATAAATTTAGATACAGAAGGCGAGATTAACTGTGCCTTTTGAATCAGTTCTAATTAAATTTTTTAAAAATTTTTAAATAATAAGGTTGAAGTAGATATAGGACATAAACAAGACCATGCTAAAAATAGATGTACGATTTGTTTCTTCCCCCTTGTAAATATAGGCCAGACAATGTCGAATGTGAGACGGTGAACAGCAAACCCTTAAAACCAAAATACGAGCGTTAAGATTTGGACTTATATTGACCGTGCAATATAAGCTTACGAAGTAAATACGAATATTTTTTTCTTATGAATGGTCACATTGTAACGATCACTTTTACCAGACACCGAAATTTGTATACCAAGTAAAGCTTAAATATTTGGAAATTCATATAAATTTCAGCAAAATACTTTTAAACTTTGATCTGGGTGAATGCATAGAACAGTAGTCAGCACCCAACATGGGCGTAGGAAGAGACGATCCCCCCCAAGCTTACTTTGGAGCGGGGGTGGGGGTAAATTTGGTCTACTTTATACACCTTATTCTGTTATGTATGTATGTTTGTAGACATTCATATATTCTGGTTTTCGTTAATTAGTGGGTACCATCGTCAAAGACCGGTAGCTTTCATTTGACTTTTTTATTTTATAAGTAAAATTAATTATTAAATTAAATAACTGATCAGTTATTGTTATTGCATAGACAACTTAAAAATATGTTGTTGTTTTTTTAATATTAGAGGTGAAATGATATGATTAGGAAAGTTAGGAATAAAATAACTGTATTCAATAAATGATAATGAATGCAAAGAAGTCTACCTTAACATAGAAAACAACAACAACAGAGAAATAATAATTGAACTTTAAAAATGTTTCTAATTCTTTTACTGTCTCTGTCACACAGCTTGTAGTTGTAGGCAGGCTCTTACAGGTATTCTTAATACCAAACTAGATTACTTTTTACTCTTAGACAACTGATTTCAATTAGAGATTACTAAAAATGGAAAATGATTATTTCTCCAATTTTTACCAAATGAACATACCCGTCCGTTAAAAGGGTTAAATAGATAAAGAAAATATATTTGTTAGGGGCACACCATTAAAAATTTAGAGCCCTTGCCTTGCAATAACAGCTACGTTAGTGCACCAACAATGTGTTCTCAGCTCAGCACGCGTCATTTTCGGTGTCGCTTCCCTGTGATTGGATGAAATGTTTCGCGCGATAGCTTTGGGACCAATCGATTTGACATGAATGAAATAAAATCTTCAAGGAAACAGGATAGTTCTTCCTTAATTTATCTTGCTTATCTCAAAAATTGAGCTTTTAAAGGGGCTTCGCATGTAGCCGAGAAAAATCTGGTTAACTCTGGAATAAATAATAAAGGGGTTGTTGTAAATGTTTAATACTAAACTGAAATAACACGCGCTTCGAACTATTGGGAAAACTATTACCGGTATAAATGTGTTGGCCAAAAAGTAGGTCATAGCCAGCAGACGTGGGTACAGTGGTGAGCTTCATAAATTAGGCCAGCCCTTGCGTCACTCACAAATGTAGTGACGCCATGCAGCAGATCAACATTTTTGAACGCAGCATTTTTCGTTATATCAGGCTATTTCGTTTAGATAAATAAATCGAATGATAAATTTCGGAAAACTGATAGAACAGTAACGTAGTATATACATGAAAATGGAAGACGAGGAAAATATTTTTTTTTAAAATAAGGAACACATGGTAGGCTAAATAATAATACCGGTAGGTCAAACTTACCAAAATTTCTATTCTTGGAATCGGAAATGAAGGTTATACACTTTTCGAGGAAAGAGAAAGAAAACGATCTGTCTAAAAATAGACTGATCGAGTTTGAGTATTGTGTGTATCCTCATGAAAAGTTGTCATTAGAATTATTAGAACAATTTACAAATTATTACGTTATCGTGGTATATTTTTCTAATGATCTAATGTTCTTTAACAGTAAACGTAGAACATGAGGTAGACAACTGATTCTATTTCAGTTCTATCTAAAATAACATCCCTCGTTCTTTGAGTTTGTTTTATCTTATCTTATCTTATCTGTTTCAGACGCTCCTTCTATATAGAAGATTATTGCGTCCTACGCTTATCTATGGTTTGTGTTTAGTCCTGCAATCTTATTAGAGTTTTAAATGTTGATAAAGTGTTGGCTTTCCTGGTTTCTTCAGGCAACCCATTTCACGCCCGAATTCTGGTCGGGATGAACGAAAATTTGTATGAGTTTGTTCTTGCATACATCATACGGAATAAGAAAGGTGTTTTTATCCATATGTCTATCTGAGGGTTGTATTAAGTTATCTTTGTGTTGTATTTCTAAATTAGAGTTAATTGCTTTATGTATGATTACTACTTTACTCTTGGTTCTTCTGGACTGTCGTACCGATGGTCACGGGTTCGAATCCGTGTGAAGGCAAGGGTTTGTTCCCGGGGCCTAGGGCTAGGGCGTCCCTGAGTCACCCCGCTCCGAATGGGTACCTAACACTACATGTAGTTAGGCGGCTGGGTAATGCGTGGAACCCACAAAGCCGTGGCCTGTGAATGCTGCATCACTTGCCAACAGATCATCTGTCATGGTCTGTGGACGCAACTATCTTCTGCATAGAAAGAGCGTCTGTATATATAAGATAAGGTTAATGATTTAACTAATGATGTTATTCTAGTCCTTGCCTTATATATGAGACATAACTAAAAGTAGTGATTATGTTAAAAGCGTGTCCTTTTTTATTTTATTATTCTTATGAAAATATGGCCATTTTTTTAAATCGCTGAATTTTTAAAGTTTAAAGCTAATTTTTTTATTTATTTTATAAGTAGTTTTGTTTTGTTAGATTTTAAATTTGTTTTTTAAAAGCTTAAGTTTTTAAAAATTTTGTTCGATAACCGGAATAAATTTTTAATAAATAAATAGTAGAAGTAGGCGACTTTGATTATCTTATCTTATCTGTTTACAGACGCTCCTTCTATACAGAAGATTATTGCGTCCTACGCTTATCTATGGTTTGTGTTTAGTCCTGCATTTTTATTAGAGATTTAAATGTTGATAAAGTGTTGGTTTTCCTGGATTCTTCAGGCAACCCATTCCACGCCCTAATTCCGGACGGGAAGAAGGAATACTTGTATGTGTTTGTTCTTGCATACGGAATAAGAAAGGTGTTTTTATCCTTATGTCTATCTGAGGGTTGTATTAAGTTATCTTTGTGTTGTATTTCTAAATTAGAATTAATTGCTTTATGTATGATTACTACTTTGCTCTTGGTTCTTCTATCCTCTAGTGTTTCAAGGTTTAATGATTTAACTAATGGTGTTACTCTTGTCAGTTTCGAATATTCTCCAGTAATGAATCTGGCAGCTCTTTTTTGAATTTGTTCTAGTTTATCAATGTTTTCTTTGGTGGATGGGTCCCATACAGAAGATGCATATTCTAGTGCAGGTCTCACCAAAGTGAGGTAGCATTTTAGTTTTATATCTCTATTACATTTGTTAAAGTTCCTTTTTATAAAGCCTAAGGTTTTGTTTGATTTTTTAATAACTTCATTGACATGGGGATTCCATGATAGTTTCTCATTTATTAAGACTCCTAAGTATTTTGCATCTTTAGTTTGGGTCAGTTCTTTTCCATGAATGTAATATTTTGAATTTACTTATAAACGACACATTCAAAAGGGTGACTTTATCAGGTTTATTATATAACAGATGAGAGTCGATGAAGAAAAGAACAAACCAGGGTCAAAGATCGCCGCATCGGTTTATAATGTTTTTAAACAATGTTTTCTTTAAGCGGTGTTGCTAGTAGAGGAGAAATAAAGTCCATGTGAACCAGAAACGACCAGTTCCGGGCACCAAGGCGCAGGGGCGTAGACTAAATTAGGAGCATGCAAATGACTGCTGTCATCCCAATTTACCCCCCCCCCTCTCTCTCTCTCTCTCTCTCTCTCTCTCTCTCTCTCTCTCTCTCTCTCTCTCTCACTTACACACATTCTCGCAAACTATATTAAATCACTCTCCCACTCTCTGCGATCTCTCCCTACCTTATTAAGAACTATTTAGTATGGTAAAAGTAAATAGATAGGAACTATTTTTTTAAAATCTATTTTTTTTTAAATTTCTTTACAATGAAATATCCCTCCTTAATGACAGTACTGGCAATGTCCCTAGGGCGATGTGTTTTATTTTAACATGGTGGGCGACACTTCGTGCTACTTTCTTTATAAATATTTATTTATTTACTTTTAGAAATGGGAAAGGGTTGCAAAATGTTGTCCCAATCCTTGTTACTACTAAAACTAGCTATGCAACTGGCTACTTGATAATGTGTTTCCCTTTCCCCTATGCCCTATAACATTGGTATAGTGATGTACTGTTGAAAGTGAGCAGCAAAAATCGTCTTTCAGAGTTTAAGGAATTAAGTTATCTTTGGGCTTAAAACAGAGAGTTAAAGAGGTCAAATTTGCATACCGTCCCTAAGTTGTGACAGTTAACATTTCATTGTAGACCGAAGATGTAGAACCGCCATAGTAAAATGTCGTTATATCGTTTTAGTGAGAATACATGGAGCCAACGCCTCTGTACTATGTCAAATTGCCCCTACCCCCCCCCAACCCCATCACGCGTGACGTCATCTATTTCTTCTCGAGTGCTCAAATGTGAAAACGGCGGCCATTTGGGCTGATTTGGGGGGGGGGAGGGGTGTACCGGCATTTTCTTTATTTTTAGCCCATTTATTTGTATTTTATAATCGATTATAGCACTGCTCACTGGTTCTTTGTTATACAGAACAGGGTCGGCTCTTAAAGTCGTCAACCTCGAACATCTGACAGTATATAAGAGGGATAATTTGGCAGAGAGTGGGTGCCGCCCATTTGGAACTATTTAATATATGTAATATAACAAATTTATGGAGAGGAGAAATTTTAAGCTAATCGCCGACTTTGTTGTTGCCCTCCCCGCTTTCCAGACAACGCCAATTTTCCAGGTGGTAACATACAGAGATACTGAGGCTTTACCCCAAATGAGTTGAAATCATCTTTCGTGGTCAGGCTAGTAGAGATGAGTCATGAATACTGTGATTTATATTAATCTAAAAATATAATCGATGCTAATCAAGTTTTGTGGATTTGGGGCTTTGGAAGCAAAAGTTCTGAATTTATTACTACACATAAGGAACTAAAATACATTAATTAAACACCAGGTCATTTAAATAGCATGCACACTACATCATTAAAACACGATTAACACCATGTTACTGGATGTCTAGAAAGAATTCAGCCGCTTTTGGTTGGGGTGGGTTAGGGCGGGTTAGTGGGGGTTGGGGAGGGTTAGTGGGGGTTAGGGTGGGTTAGTGGGGGTAGGGGTGGGGTTGGGGCGGGTTATTGTGGGGAAGGAGTTAGTTCCAAACAAACAAAAAACTTTGCACATTTAAAAAAAATACTTTCGCGATTGAAAAGTAAAAAGCCCACACTTAAACAATGTTTACACAAAGCATAATATTATGATACTAGATATAACCCGCCAAAAATGACGGAATCTTTTTTGGTTCAAACAGCACTATAAAACAAATTCGATCGCAGCGCCACCTAACAGCACTACATCCATACAGACAACGGGAATCAATAACATAAGTAACTTATCCTTGTTTGATAAATACGAAATAATTAAACTTGCTGAAATGTACCCAAAGTATTTCATAATTATAAATCATCAAATCCTATTTTTACATCGTTCCCTTTTCAAAAATTAAAATATATGCTATAACAATAACGTCATATAATTATTTATTTTTTTACAGCGCGTCTTTAATTTATAATTATTTTTCACACCTTTTTGCGCGCCTTCCCATGCACGCCTTGTATTAAAATATAAGCTCAAACTTTTTTTATAATAAAGGCGAAAAGGAATTCAATGGGTAAGCCCGAAAACAATTACATCCATCCATACATACATACAGACAACGGGAATTATGTATATTGATAATATGTTTTAAGAATTTAAACATTACTTATGTAAGAACGTATTTTATGTTATTGTACTGATGAAGGCATTAGCCGAAACGTCTACTGTTGTGTTAGTCAGTGGCGTAGCTAGGGGGGCGGTGCGCCCCGGGCGGCACACATTTTGGGGGCGGCATTTGGTGACATTTGAAAAGTACAGCCCTTTCGGACAACCACCCTTTTCATTTTGAAAGAGGAAAACCCGGGTGAAAATAAAATATTCGTACTTTCGAGTCGTAATTAACGGATTCTCAAGACATTTTTTCTTACACACTGTTTCTTACGCATAACCGTTAAGAAATTTAAAATCGCTTAAAAACTGTATTTATTTGTTTTGAAACAATTTTCTCAATTCAATGCAATCTGTTTCTTTTCTATGTTGTCACAATTTATGGGAACCCGTCTTTTTTGTAAATTAATGATGCTCAAAAATACCTTCAAATAAAATGTTCACCAATGCCATATACAACTAAATTCTTTGCAAACCGATTTCATGGAACAATGAGATGGGCTCATGGAAAAAGCTGTTATAGCAGCCAAAAGAATGTGTGAAGAGTTGGAGACATCGACTGAACGTCAAGTTAGAAGGGAAAAACATATGAGTGGGGAAAATTCAAAAGACGTAGTCTTATCTTTAGAACATAAAGTACGATGAGAATTTTTTTAATCCATGGATCGAATTATAAAAGAATTAAAAGAACGCTTTGATCAGTTGCATGTCCTTGTAAGAAAAATATTCGTGCATATATCCCATGTAACCTACTAAATGAAGAAATTGAATGTCAAATAAATGATTTTATTGACATTGATAAAGAACATTTTCATATTGAAAGTAGAATGATCCAGGTTTCATGGCTGTACCTATACCACAAAAAGAGGCATTGCGTTGGGAAAATGGAGGAAAAGGCCCCCTTGATCTATTAAAATTTATTCAACAGTGTAGATTGGAAACTTCTGAACCCAACATTGTAATCTTGCTAAGAATTTTTATAACAATTATTGTTATCAGTGTCGCTAGTTGTGAAAGGAGGTTCTCCAAACTGAAGTTGATAAAAAATTATCTTCGTTCCACAATGAGTGCAAGATTTAAGTCTTAAGACTACAAAATCTTGCATTATTGTCCATAGAACAAAATATAACAAATTATTTAAACTTTCATAGCATAATACACGATTTTCTACTATGGAAGTTAGGAAAATAAATGTATAAATAATATGTTTACATACTAATGTACACAATTTGTTCATAAAAAAATAATTAAATCATTTATTTATAAATACAAAATAAAAGCATACTAATTGGTATTTTTGGGTGAAAATTTGGAATACGTTTGTCTCATTGGGGGGGGGGTGCAACCTCATTAACTTTCTTGTAACCTTAAAAAAGTATCTTGTATTGTCCGTAATTCTTATAAAATATGTATTAATGGGTATAACATCTTATTTGACCTCCTTTATTGCCGCTTACTTAAATATGGTATCCAATGGTCAAAATGTTCGCCACCTTTACTTTGTTTCAATTACAATTATTTATTTATGTTTCTTAATTTATAAAAATCATGATAGTATTTACATAAAAAGGGCGGCAAATTGGAGTCCGCCCCGGGCGGCAAATGGTCTAGCTACGCCACTGGTGTTAGTTTAAAAATAAAGCTCAAGTTTATTGTTCTCATTACACAATTTGTTTGTGTATTTTGTATTTGATTTAAACGCTTTATGGCAGTCCCATTCTATATGATATGTGTATGGATATAAACTTTGACAGGCCATTGTAAACAACAGGTTTTTTTTCGTTCTTTTTTTTAAATTTTAAATTCCAAGTTTTGACTCGTCTATTCGTCCTATATTGGGGGAGGGGGGGGGGCTATTTCACGGCACAAGCTTCTTGATGTTCATAAAATAATTACAATGACAACAGCTTGCCAATAGCTGGGAGAAGCGTCCGTGATTGGCAGCAAGATGATTAGTTATTTAAAAAACGTCATCGTACTCCGTCCTCCTCAAAATGAATTAACCAATTGGTTTAAGTTCTCAGTTGACATCAAACAATAGTAATACTCTTCTTTAACTCGACACGATCGAATCGTGTCACGGCTGACGGATGTCTGAATCACAAGATTAAGATAGGGAAGAATGTAGCATTGTCTCAGGAGAAACACACATATATAAAATCCGTGTACTGAGTCGTTTGTCTGAAGTGATATTCTTAAGAGACAGCATCTTCACACTTGCCATCTAGTCATTTAATTTTCTTTAGATAGAATGCGATACTGATGCGATATCCTTGTTCACAGTTTCGTGCGTTCTTCGCCGTTTTGTTAACAAAAGCCACAAATATACACTATTTTATTTTACATTAAAAGAGACATATATGGATGTCGTTGGAATAACGGATATCGAAGGTTTTCTCGCAAGAATATTGCATTAAAAAAATTACTTCAACAATAATTTAAATTAAAAATAAATACTATTTATTTCTATTTAAACTGTTTAATTAGTTTCAAATGAAATATTATTATAGACAGTTCGTAGCTTACTACATAAATATATTCTTTTTTCTGGAAATAGCAAGCAATGCATTGTATTTGTGTGTTTTTTTAAAAATATAAAGCAATAATAAATTTTAAACAAATATCATGGAATCTCCATATTAATGAAGTAATTTTAAAAATCCAACAAAACAGTAGGCTTTATAAAAAGGAAATTTTACAAATATAATTAGAACACAAACAACAGAAGGCATTGGAAATACAACACAATAAACAAACATTAACCTTATACAAATAATAGACTTATGGATTAAAACAAGCATCTTGTTCCATATGCAAGGCAAGAACAAATACATTACAAATTCTCCTTCTTTATTTTTCGGTCTAGAATTCGGTATTTGAATGAGTTGCAGGAATTAACAAGGAAAACTAACAAACTATCAACATTCAAAACTCTAATAAAAATGCAAGATTACACATAATCCTTGTTTAAGCGTTTCACTCATTAATTTTCTTTATATATACTAGTAGTGTATTATAAATTATTAGTACTTTGATAATTTTGCCATGTATTTTGCATAGACTATAGAAGGGGCGTCTATGATAAGATATGAAAGGATATATGCTACTTATAGGAGTCAAAATTTTAGAAATTTTAGAAATATTGTGTGTGAGAGTGTCATTGTAATTATGTGTTTTATAAATAAAATTATAAAATCATTTTTACGCAAGCCTGCCTAATTATAAATTATTGATTGATAAAGAGATGTGATGCGATGTTATTTTCACCCATTGGAAAATATTTTTTAACTACCGAGTACCATTATTGATTTCCACGAAAAAGATCTCCTGTGGTTACTCAGTTGCTTTTCTCGTAAATTTGTACCTAGGAGAAAACAAGCTACCGCAAAGATGACTTCGGAGATGATGTCTTTGACTAAAGACCCATCAATTGTTGAGTATTTTTCTGAACACGAACGATATAAATGTGGTTATTGTGGATCCGCGGATACTAATTATTCTCACGGTGAGCTTAGACTTAGACTTGTATTGTATTGTAACACTGAACTGCCTGCATACAAACAATTCAATAAACAATGAAAACAATAAACAAATATGTACAAGTGATTCACTTAGACTTAGTTCACTTAGATGCTAGACTTAGAATTAGACTGACTTAGTCTGTCTTAGTACTTAATGAAAATAACTCTGACTCTAGTCTAGTATAGGTATACTTTTGTAATTTAAATTAATAAAATTATTTTAAAATTATTTTAAATAAACAATAATTGTTACATCTAAAATAAACAATGATTAAAACTAATTACAGTCGAAACCGGTTAAGTCGATGGCGTTGGGGTATGCAAAATGGCGTCGAGATAACCGATGAGTTAAAACGAAAACAAATATGGTGGCAAAAAATTAACATGTGCTTGAAATTTCTTTATAATTTATGTACATGATTAATTAGTTAGCGTTAATTGGTGATGGGACGATTAATCGGAATCGTATCGGAACCTTAATATTTCTTCACTCTTTCCTAAGGTTGTAATGACCGTTCGTTTTTAAGGACCGTTTAAAATTTAAATATAACCATGGTTCCCACTCAGGAAAAACGGGAAAAAGTCGGGAATTCTTAAAAAAAATTTCTCGGTTTTGAAAGTCTGGAAAAGCTATGACTAATCGGGAATTTATATATATATATATATATTTATGCCGAAGTAGAGGACTTTGATTACGTCTCTGTCATGTTTCGATTCCATTTAATAAAAAAAAGGTTACGAGTTTATAATTGTCTGTGCATGCGTTAAAAGGTCAAAGTTTTCGCCTCACCTCGTCACATGGCGCGTGTCACAGCCGTTCGCGTTTGCAATGCCCGTCGAATCAGCGAATAAAAAAAATAAAAATAAACATATCAATATGGTAATTTTAAGTTTAATGCTTTTGATGTGCAGGATATGTTACTATCAGAACGCTCTCGAATTTCCTCAGTCAATCAAACTTGTAATATAAATAAAACTATTGCTGCCTTGACCGTTGATCACAGCACGCTGTGGGCTGTGTGTTAGACCTCGGCCGGCAACTAAGTCGACAGAATTCGACCTACACAAGTGATGACGTGTATATTTAATAATAGTATATACATGTACTGGAATATTAAGAAAATGATTTGATTTCATCGTCACGCGCGTGTTAGTGTCACAGTCACGTATCTTACTGGTAACAAAGCAACAACAAACTTTTAAAAGAATAATAATTTTTTATTTAATTGTATAAAAACCACCGTCGATTCTCGATACAAACCTGTATTTTCATTTCTAAAGATATTCGTTTATCTTAAAAAATAAAATGATTAATGCATCAGAAAATGAATTAAGTTTAATAATAATATAACATGCACTGCGAAATAATGATGGATTAAAGACGCACAATTTATGGGCACCTCTGGTGAATACATCTAATTCACACATGGATCGAAAGTGAAAGAAGATAATAACATCCGGTAATTTTTATTGAAATCTCGTAGAATCACACAATAGCCGGAAGTCTCGAAGAAAGCGAGATGTCAAAACTGTTTTGAACTAAAAATGCCAGAGTGCATTGCTAGGCCAACCGACGAGGATCGAGCTAATCAACGTTAAGTTGAAAATTTGGCCCTCTTTTGTGCTCGAGGTATTAGGTTTCGGCGACTTAGAAAAATCGAATTAGCCGATGAGAAAATGCTAAGACAAAGAGAGAATTTGGCGGTTCCAATAAAAAACGTCGACTTAGTGGGGTGGTCGAGCTAACCGAGCTCGAGGTAAGTGGGTTCGACTGTAATTTAATAATTTATAATTTATTATAATAATTACTATAAATTACTAATTACTTTTAATCACCGTTACAGTTAATAGTAGTTATCATCACTGATCAGTAATCACAGTCAGTCAGTCAGTGTTGACAGTGTTGTCAATTTGAGTCACAGTCACAGTCAATTGCTAAAATTAATTTCATTTTAAAACAGCAAAAATGAAATTAAATTAGTCTTATCCACTCAACTGTAATCTTGCTAATATGTTTTCTAAGTTTGTATAGGGCAAAGCCATGCTAATTGATATTACAATAAATACAATTAATTATAGATATGAACTTAAATTAAAAACTTTAAAAATCTATCATAATATCAATTTTATTTGTCACTTTTAGGAATGTGGGCTCATCAAATGGCAGTCATAGATTATCAGGACCTTATTGATAGAGGATGGCGGAGGTACCTGAATTTTATAAAAAAAATTTCAACCTTGTCAAATTGCTTTTCTATAGAATAATTTTATTTTTGTTTTAATAATTGCACGGTTTAAAAAAATTTCCAGTTCTTTTACAGTATTAATTTATTTTAATACTTATCTTTACTATTGTAAATTTTTAACATTTGTGATGTGGATGATCAATGATGGGTAAAGAAGAGGCTACTTAATTATTACTTATTGTGTTTGTTTTCTAAAACGTTTGTCATCTTTTTGCAATGGCATCATTAATAATCTTTTACATTACATTTCCTTTCAATTCTGGCTCTAGGAGTGGAAAATATTGCTACAAACCAACTATGAATATCACATGTTGCCCACAGTACCCTATTCGATGTGAAGCACTGAATTTTAAACTCAACAAGTCACACAAAAAACAGATTAAAAAAGTTAACAGATTTCTCATCACCGGAATAAAAAGTAACCAGGATGGCTCAGTAAGTGGGAGGAAGACGGAAGATGGTGGAGGTGACGAGCAGAGTTTTGGTGGTCTGAAAGGGGTGGAGAACTCACTAGCAGAGAAAGCCAATCCCAGTAACATTGTTATGCCTGGGTGTGGTGAGGTAACTATAAGAAATCTATTTCTTACATAAAAGTATCTTCACGTGTCATTAGAGAACTTAAGTTAAATTAAAAGAATTTTTTAAAAAAAAATTTAAAAGATCATTTAGTCTTGGACTTTTCCTCTGTAGCTTATTATGTAAAAGAAATAAAACAATAAAAACAGTTTGTAAAAGAATTTTATCATTATTAACCATTTATTTTTGTCACACTAACCATTTATATTATTGTATCCCTGGGTTAAAAATTACTTATATTTGCAATGGATGAGAATTGTCTCCTTTTGGAGATGTAATTATTTATGCTAATTTTAAGATAAAATATTTTCTAATCCAAGAACAAACAAGACACTGAATCAAGCAGAAGTGATACATCAGCAGCATCTGGATCTTCAAGTAAAACTCAAAGCTTGTCAGCAAAATGCTCAAAGAGCTCCATGATAAGTCAGACTAGTAACACGTCATCTGAGAAGCATATTCCTAAATCAGGTAGTTTGGGAGAACTTACATTTGTAACAATCTTTATGAAAATTTTATTTTAATTGACAAATTTAGTATTTTTTTGCTAAAACCCTTTTGTTGCAATAATTTCACTTATGGGTTTTCACAAAATACCATCTTAAATCTTGTCTGTCCCATTGTTGAAAAAGTTAAAAACAAATTAACTTGGATTTTAACTTATTATCAGATATACAGACATAAGAAGAAAAATTGAATTTACTTTAAAATTTTAAAAAATATTAATTAAAGACAAAAGTGCATCATATTTTACTTGAAGTATACCTAAAAGCTCCCTTTCTTTGTCCCATGTTGTCTTTCCTCAGACATTTTCTTTGAAAAAAAATCTTTAAAAACACACATATATTTATAAATTCACACTCTAACTATGAATGATGAATATAATTTTCCTATCCTAGTTATTCTATTAGAAAATCAAGCTGGCTTGCTTACCTAAATGGATGTTGTACATATAATAAATATATATGATAAGCTAAGCTGGCTTCATTTTAAGCTAAGTATTTATCAATATAAGAAAATTTATCACACAGTGTTTTTGTTTAGGTGCTGGCCCTGATCCTAGGAAACCAAGGTGCAGGAAAGCTAAAGAGATAAGAGCAGAGCTGAGAGCTAAGAAAGAAGGGCAGAAGGGAGATCACCCAATTGAGCAGGTAATCATTTTCACATATTTTTAATTATCACATTACAATGTAAACATGGAAGTAGGAGGAGAGATTTTTATTGTAATTTGGAATTTAAACATCATTGATCTATCTCTGGAAGAGATCTTTTTCTTTCTTTCTCTAAACATCAGCTTGACTTGATTTGACTCAACCCCACAATGTGGGGGGTGGGGGTGGAAAGGGGGGCAAGCTACTGTACACATTACACTGCATCTTTATTTATTCTCTATAAAACACTTAATTGTAAAACTTTTGCGAGTTCAAAGATAAATAGTTGCAACTGGCATATTAAGTGTTCATCAGTGAATATTAAATTAAGTTCTGGTCATTTTTTCCAGATAAAAGTAAAGCAAAGTCAAGAAAAAAGCCTCGAGGACTTCCTTAGCGAGCCAGACCGAGTTGATAATCCTGCCCACAAGCTGGAGGTCAAGTATTTTATTCTTAAATTATGGTAACATTCTGCACAAGTCTAATCTAAAACAGGAAGTGATGTCTTTTTATTTGTTTATTATTTGGACAACCTGGATGATTAACAGCAGTCCGGAGATGTATCATATCTCTGGTGACATGTAAGCCCAAGATGAAATTAATCGTAGCCACTGAAAAATGGATTTAGTTTAACCGGTCAACTGACAAATATTACAGTAAACTAAGCTGATAAGATTATCTGATGAACGTAATGTTCCAATAAAATAAACTGATAAGATGACCCCATAAACATAATGTTACAATAAATCATACAGAATGGGACTGCAATAAAGCTTTTAAATAAAATACAAAATACACAAACAAATTTGTGCAATGAAAACAATAAATTTAAGCTTTATTTTAAACTAAAACGACAATAGAAGCTACCAAAGCTTTAGATACTTCTTCCTTTTTCCTATATCCTGTGTCCTTGTTTATTTTTGTTTTTCCTTTCTTTTTATTTTACATAAACATTTTAAATTATCTTATGGTATAATATGTTTTAAAAATGTATATATTACTTATGTAAGTACCTATTTTATGTTATTGTACGTATGAAGGCTTTAGCCGAAACGTCTGTTGTCGTTTTAGTTGAAAATAAAGCTTAAATTTATAGTTTTCATTGCACAAATTTGTTTGAGTATTTTGTATTTTTGTATGTTACAATAAAGTAAGCTGATAAGATTATTCTATAAACATAATGTTACAATAAACTAAGCTGAAAAAGGTAATTAAATAAACTTCAAGAAAGTCTTATAAACAGTGCCTGCTATGAAAGTGTGTTTTTTTTTAAATACCTCATCATTTCATCAAAACTTTCCCCCATCAGCTCCGTTTATTGAGGTCAAACCCACCCAGCCGGTTATTTTCCTCATCACTTGACTCCTCCCACTCTGTGTACTACAAGTACCAGGTCACAATACACAGGGACCAGCCCTCAAAGCCTGTCATTAGCCAGTTCAAACGCTTTCTTTGTGATTCTTCTCTAAGGGTAAATTAAAACAAACAAAGGCTGGCATGCACAAGCAAGGGTGAAGGAACTGTTGCAATCCTGCATTTAGTCTGTCAAGTTAAATTCATCAACAACAAAATGATGCAGAGCATGGCTTTTTCCTAGCTTTTTCTTCACAAAGTTTTTGGTCAAATGCTTTATAAAAATGATTCACATCTTCATGAAAAAATGCTTTTTAGGTAATATCTCTAATGAAAATGATTTTGAAGTTTTTATGGTAAAGCAGTTCTAATATGAACCATTGCTGCTCTGAAAAAAACATCAAAGCATTATTTTACCTGTTTTTTTTATTTCTTTTTCTTTATTTTCGTTCTTTTGTTTTATACAACATTTATTAAAAGGTTTTTAAAAAGTCTTTTTAAGCAATTAAATTGTGTAGAGTCTTCTTCAATACGTAAATAATTTTGTTTCAAAATATAGTGCCATCTTCTATTCTCGCCTGGCTAATATTTTGTTCATCAGAATTGTGAAACTAAAATCCTGAAGCCCCAGCCGTCTTCATGCCTTGTTTTATTGTCTTCCTGTAGATATTGCTGTGCCGCACAGCACCCGAGTCTCGCAGAATGCGCCTGTCTTTCCAGGAATCGTTTTCACTCTACAAAAAATATCAGGTGACCGTTCACAGAGATCGACCAGAGGAGTGCGAGAAGAAAGGATTCAAAAACTTTCTGGTGGACTCACCTCTAGAGGTGATACACACTATTTCTTTATCAGTGTCCTAAGCTCAACTCAGTGTTGCATTTGCTTTAATGCTTTTTTTCATCATGAAAGTGGGCTTCATTCAACTTTATCACACACCAAAAATAGAAAAAAACATAGTTTTAAATAAGAATATAAATTTTAATGTTGAGGAGTTTCGATATTCAGAAACAGAAATTGTTCATCATCTCAAATAGGGACATGTCAATATTGCAGTCAGTTCTTTTGCTTGCTTGTGCATGCCTAATTGTTTTTAGAGTAATCAAGTGCTTGTAGTTGTTGCATCTGAAATTTTTGTTCTGTAATTGGAAATATTTTCAAGCAAAGTCAACACAATTAGTAAATACTTACTTTAGTCTTTACTAACAATGTTCAATTCTAACAATCTAGTCAGGCAAGTATTTTATCATATGAGCTATGATGAAACTCATAGGCAATATTTTCAATTGTATCTACTTATTTAAATGTACAGTTGAATTATTTTAAGTCATTTTTTAAAATTCTTTGGTGATGGCTCTAATTCAATTCAGTTCTGGATTTGTTAATTTGATAATTAAACACAAACTGCTATCACAATTATGTGAATATATTTATATTTTAAAAAGAGATAGGTAATGGATTAAAAGTTTTGAAATATTTCAAACAATAAGGATTTTTAGAATGAATATTATAAGATATCGCCTTGAGTTTCATTATATTTTTTGGTTTATTATCTGAATGCATTCCTCTTAGGAACAACACGAGTCAGATGGACCACCTGAGGGTTACGGATCCTTTCATCAACAATATGTCCTCGATGGCAAGATAATTGCTGTTGGTGTGTTAGACATCCTCCCATCATGTGTTTCCTCTGTTTATCTGTACTATGATCCTGATTACAGCTTTCTGGGCCTAGGGGTCTACTCCGCTTTGAGGTAACGTTTATTTTTGGTCATGGGGTATCGCTGGTGTTTATCTTTAGGAGATAAAAAATATGTTTTGATTTTTAAATATGAACTTGCAGAGCATGGATTAAATGAATATTTACTTACATTAGTCTTTTTGCACATGCTACTTAAAAGCAGTAAAGGAATGAAATTGAATAAATTGGATACATCATTTCCTCTTCCCTCGGAAACTACAACATATGCGTGTGCACACATAGACTACTCAGTCGCTTAATCTATTTATATAAAAATCAAAGTACCGTATATACTCGTTCTATAGCCCCTTCGTTCATAAGCCGACCCCCCACTTTTGGAAGAGAAAAGTATTAAAAGTGTATAACCCGATCGCAAGCTGACCCCCAAAAAATAATAGGACAGCTTAAACAAAATAGTACATTTTTTTTTAAAAACTACAAGCTAAATCGGTCATTATGATTGTTTACTTTGTACTGCCGATCTTTGTCTTTGTGCTCTTTGTTAGGCAAGAATTACCGGTATTTAAAAAAAAATTTTTTTGGTAAACAGTGACGAAAGCACATACATTAAAATTCGTTGTTGAAAACAAAATTTGTAAAACAATTTATTAAAACGTGCACAAAAAAAAATAAAATGATTAAATAAGGTAAGTGCAGATGTTTAATAATATAATAGCTTCTGGTAGAGCAGTTGAATCTTGTAGAATGTAGAAAAGGACCTTGATAATCTACAATAACAACACCGATATTCAATATCCATGCAGAAATATGTTAATGACTCGCTCGTAAGCCATCCCCCCAACTTTTCCCCCTAGATTTTGTCCAAAAAAGGTCGGGTTGCGAACGAGTATATACGGTATATATGTATGTATTCATGTCCTTTATAGCTGACTAAACCCGATTGCCATGAAAATTTTGGAGACTTTTGAGTACGCTCCTGGGATGGTCACTGGCAACTTTTTTTGCAAAATTTAACACTCATGGGGCGCCGGGGGCCCATAATTAGATTTTTTTCTTATATGACCTATACAAAAATTAGTTTAAGTGTTAGCTATTAGGTAAATTGATGGATCTTAACCAAACTTTGTATATAACAACTTGGTAGCCGATATTGAAATACTATAAGGCACTAATTTCCATTTCTTTGGGGCTGGGGGCCCAAAATGTATTTTTTTCATAAACGTGTAAGATTTTATTCCCCATTCAATTATTAAAGATTTTGAGAAATATAGATAAAGATATCCACTATGAAATTAATTGAAATAAACAGGTGTTTTGAACTTGACATCTTGCACTAAATGGGCCTCTGGGGCCATTAATGTCGTTTTTTGCTTATAAGAGCTATATAAAAATTAGGTTATGCGTTAGCTACTGAGTAAATGAATGAATCTTGACCAAACTTTGTATATAAAAACTTGGTAGCCCATATTTAAAAAACAAAGGGTACTCCGCTTCTAATGTCCAATTGTTCAGGGCCCAAAATGGCAATTTTTTCGTATATGTTTGAGATATTATTTGCCATTCTATTTTTAACGATCTTAAGAAATATATCCATGATGAAACTGAATTAAAATGAACAGCATTTTGAAATTTACATCTTAAATCGAATGGGCCGGGGGCCCCAAATGTCTTTTTTTTACTCTAAGATATTATTTCCCACTCAGTTTTAAACGATCTTTAGAAATATATCCATTATGAAACTGGATTTAAATTAACAGATTTTCAAAATGTACATCTTGAACCGAATAGGCACGGAGGCCCCATAATGTACTTTTTTCCTTATATTAGCTATATAAAAATTAGTTTATTTGTTAGATAATGAGAAAATAATTGGATTTTGACCAAACTTGGTATATAAAAACTTAAGGGCCTATATTAAATTACCATAGGGCACTGAACTTCTAATGTCCATTTCCTTTGGCTGGGGGCCCTAAATGTGTTTTTTACTAAATTTTTAATTTTGTATGCCCAATTCAATTTTACACGATATTGAGAAATATAGATAAATGTATTTATATATTTGTTATGAAATTGATTGAAATGAACAGATTTTCGATGGGCCTGGCGACCCTTAATGAAATTTCTTTTTATCTATATGTCTTCCTTTTTACTGAGATCGTTGCAACGCACGACGGGTCTGCTAGTTGGAAATAAAAACAAAATAATAACTGTTCTAGAAGAGTAACTTCATGAATTTTAATTGTTCACAATTTTTAACCTGACCCACGTGACATGCACTAACACCACAACAAGGGGAACACCTCCTCCCCGGGGTCAGTGTCGTGCGGTGCCTAAAACAGCTCAGTGTCTTGAAATTTCAAAGAGCAGTAACACTCACTTAGTTACATTTTTTGGGGAAACAAAAATTCTTGGATTAATTGACTCCAATTAGGGTTATACTAGAATTAGAACCTATTTATTTTGGTTTTTATTTTTTTAAATTAGTTTTAGCAAAGAAAAATATCAGTTGGTTTTTTGTTGTTGTTTTTTGCACCTGTGTTTTGTTTGGTGCTATGTGTGCTCTATATTAAATTATAGTCTTAGTTGAAAGTCATGAGATAAGTTTATTTTTCTCAGGGAGCTGGCTCTTGTGAGGAAACTACAGAAATCTGCACCAGAGCTCAAATATTACTACATGGGCTTCTACATCCACTCATGCCCCAAGATGCGATACAAGGGCCAGTTTTATCCATCGTTCCTAGCCTGCCCCGAGACCTACAAATGGCTGCCTATAGAGGAATGCAGGGCCAAGCTAGATGCCAGCAAGTATGCAAGACTCTCTGGAAATGAAGATGGTAAGTTGTGAAGTTAAAAAAAAATTTGGTACCCCTGATGTTATAATTTGAGCGATTAACGCAATTTTCGTTTTGGTAACTAAAGAATAGGATTTTAAAATAATAAAAAATAATCTATATATATAATTCTCTTCGTCGCCCAACCATGCGGGACACCACCATGCAAATATGTGCAAACCAGCATGACAAATGACCCTCGCTGGGGTCGACCAGCATCTCGAGATATAATTCTATAAGTCTCCAAAACATACGGGGCACCACGCACGCACGCCAACTCTCTAACCCTCCACCCGCCCCCTTCACCAAAGCAAGTATGTGCAAACGAGCATGACGAATGACCCTTTCTGGGGTCGACCAAAGTCTCGAGACCAACAATTGTCCTTGCATTGACTTGAATTGTTCATTCACAGAATAACGTGAGATTCATAGTGTACTGGTTATCACGTCCGCCTTATACAGGGAAGGTCCTGGGTTCAAGCCCCAGCGAAAACATTTAAAAAAAAATTTCTTTTTAAAATGTTTGTGCCAGTTCTTTTAATCCTTTATTGCCAACATGGCTGACCCTCGCTAGGGTCGGCCAATCACAGTTTATGGTTAGCAAGCTTATGTGGTAAAGGGTGGCGTGCAGGTAAAAACCAACAATGAGTCGGCAGTCCCTCCCCCCAACCTTTGTTCACTCGCGTTGTTTTGATTTCTTCGTGCTGTAGTTTGTGTCCGTTCTTTCTCCACTTTCTTTGCACTTTCCATGAGCAAGTCTGCGGGGTATGCTACGCCGCGGGTCGTCTAGTAATAAATAAAATTTTAATGATCTTATTCTTATTCCAATTTAAACAGCAGCCAACATCCCCAAACTGCACTCAGAACTTTCTGAATACAATTGCTGAAGCTCATGTCTCTTTACTTATATTTGTTTTCCCAGAGGATAAAGATTCGGATATAGATGTCAGCAGAGTCCTAGTGCTGCACAATGGCACAATGCTGCCCTACTGTTTCTACGCTGAAATGAATGAAGCTGGTGACAATGAGGCTGAAGTTAGGGAGTATGCAAGTTTAGTTGGCAAGACTTGTGCGTCACGTATGCTGCTTGTACGCAAGTAAGCTCATGCCAACACCTAAACATTTCCGAGTTTTTTGTGTCAAAGTTTCTGTTTTTGTAAAGATCTTATTAAGAGGGGAATGATCTTACTTAAAAAATATTTTGGAAATGGAGAAAAAAACCTTCTCAAAATTTGAATTATTCAATTTAAGCTCACTGCTTGTTCAGGATGATTTCAAAAGGTATTTTAGGTGAAACCATTTTATAAATTCAAGTATTTATCCTTGTTGAAAAATACACTCTCTCCCCAAACCAATGTTTAACAATATCCTTTCAACACCATATTTTCAAAAAGAGAAACTAATTTCCTAATTATTAATTTGTATACTATATATGAAGAAAATTAGTATGCATTAATTGTGAATTATGCATAAGTGTGCATTAATTGTGAATAGCCTGATGCTCTTACTGTGATAGCTCAACTGAATGTCTTTTGTTACTGTGTATCCCTGAGGAGATATTATTATGCAGCATTGTTTGTTATATTTGTTGATTTAGTTTTAATTTTAATCACCAGTGAGAATTAGTCCTAGTGCTAGGGAGTGAGTCTGTTAGAGGAAACATTCCACCGTTGCTAAAACTGATAGAAAAATGTCCTATAGACAAATGTCCTATGCAAGATAACACAATCTCTGATGCCACACATTAAATTTCACACTGCCCAAAAACATGAGGCGCACTATTAAAATCCTAACATGATGTTGTCCTGTCATTAAATTAAGTGGATGTTGACACATTCTGCTTGATGACATCTAACATGGTTAAACTTCTCAGGTCAAATTTAACAGATCTGGTGTTATGTTTGCATATATTTGTGGTTTTGAAAAAAAATAATTTATTTTTTCTTTGCAATAGAATAAAAGGCAATAAGTATACTAGCCTTTTTAGGCTCTGTTAAATTCATAAAATTAAGATCTGTCCCTCCAAAATTGATTGTGCTTCATAATCTGTCACTATTTCTGCTCTATCATTATCATGTAAACTTAACAGCAGTGTTCAATATATAAGCTGTAATAAATATCAGCCTAGCACAGCTAAGTTTGGACCATAACAATTACTGCAGTATTGATGTACACAATTTTTTCCAGAATCAAACATAGGTCTCCATTTTAAGTTTCAGCACTATTTTCATTTTGAAATTAAAAATATATATATATTGTATTTATTTTGTTGAATATATTTAGGCCAGAAAAATAACCATGCAAAATACAATATTTTACAATGCGCTCTTTTGCTGTGAGAATAATATATATATATATATATTTTTTTTTAAAGTTCTACCATATCCTAGTGTTTCAAACTGCAAAACTATTTTAGAAATGTATGTTTTCTTCCTGGCAATACCTAATTCACACAGTCATCAATAGTTTTATTTTCATATGGTCTTCATATTTTCTTTGGTCATAATCATTAACAAGTCCATAAAAGAAATTCATATCTTGTGATAGACTGAATTATGAAAATTATTCTAAATAGTTTAATTTTATACATACAGAATGTTTACATGCTGATTTAATTATTTCAAATATGTGTGATATTATAAGTAATGTTTGTGCTATTCAAATTGTTTTCAAATTAAAATATAAGCTTGCTATAGTTTTGTCACCACCAAAGCATGATGTTACTTATTATAATTTAATCAACACTATCACAGTTGACAAAATTAATTTGATTATGAACAACACCAGCCAGTCTCTCCTGATGAAACATGTTAAAGTTTTTTTTATTGCGATTCACTTTCAACAAAGACATAAAATACAAACTGACTATAACAGTTTATATACATTAAGATTTACAACCTTGTTCAATCGTAAGTCAGCTTCAGTGTCACAACAATGTGCCATAGAGGTAAACATGACATCCCAATGGCTGTACAAAGTTAGTGTCATAAATTACAAGGCAAAGAAAGTTCAACAAAAGATAAACATGAATTCAAATAATCCTACATGAATTCATCATCTCTGTTTTCTAGTGTTGTTTAACACCAGGATATTTGACATGTAACAATAAACTTTTTAAAATACTCTCTATTTTAAAATTTATACATTCTAGGCGATGTGAATTTAAAAAAAAATGCATTGAATTTCCCATACAAAATCTTCATGACATGTTATGTTACAAATAATTACCTTCAGGTTATGTGTTTTTCTCATAGTATTGTGGTTGGGGGGGGGAGGGGTATTAAATATCCAATGTTCATAAATATTTGAATAACTGTATAAACAACATTCTAAAAACAATGCAAATTTTGAACGGGATATTTTAGCTGCAGACAAATGGAAGGGCTGAAAGTGATACAATCTTTTACATCTTAATTATCAACTTGTATGACTTATCACTAATAAATGAAGGATCACAAAATATTGTAATGAGGAATTTTAAAAAACAACATGATATAAATTTTACATTACATTTCAATAATGTTAAAAACATATTTTTTAAATATTTTAAATGGCAATAAGTAGCAATAAACACTGGGCACTGGTTACGTTGCATATTACCAGGAGTAATCATACAAAAATAAAATAGAGAAACCATGCAGAAAAGTTAATATCAATTATGAAGCATTTAGCCAATGTGAAATCTACAATTTTAAAAAATATTCATAAAAATATTGTCTAGGCATGACTCATGCCCTGTAACACAACACATACATACAACAAAGGAAATGTAGATCTTTCAAATTCAGTTAAGGTTTTTCTTTAGCCTTATGAAAAAAAAATTATAACTAAATATTAAGAGTAAAATATCATTAACAGATCGAGCAATGGAATTATTACATAAATATAGTGCTATATTTAAAACTTTATAATATAACATAAGGCATAAGTAAGAGCAGAGTTCAATCGTCTACCTTTATGACAATGACAAGAATCATTAATACTGCTAGCTTGGGACAGCAGGTCCAAGTCATTTCATTAAATATTTAACTTAAAATGTAACAATTTTCAGGCTTAGCACTCCAGCTATGGTGAATGCCCCTATGAGGGATGCGTAGCCAAAGGAAGGCAAATTCTTTAGGGAAAAGTTAAACACCTGATTAATAAGTAAAAAAACTAAACCAGCTTAATTGAAGAAAAAACCTGTTTAACAAGCCATATTGGATTTAAAATGTGATTGAATTTACAAGAAAATATTTCTTCATATGATATGATCTTAGTCTGTTACCTCGGCATTTGAGTTATTTACACAAAAAAGTCATAACACTTATCTAATGTAGCTGCAGAATCCTATCCAGCACACACTAAAACAACCCAAAAACCATGAAACTAAGTATATCAATGTCCAGATACATTTGACTCTAATTACAGGTTACACATATCTATGAATGCAGAAAAATATACTTTTTTTTAGCAATTTACTAAACATGTACAAATTAGTGATTTACAAAAGCAATGGTATCAACAAATAAAATGTAAATATATGAGTTTATTTTAATCTGTTGATTAAATTATACAGTACAGTATGGCTGTAAAGTCTTTATCCAACACTAGCTAAGCAGTCATGCAGGGCTCGGGCCTGCATCTACAAAAACTTCCACTCTGACTTATCTAAAGTATTTATTCCTGATGTTTCAATTCTTGATTATTTAAACTGGGTGTTTGGCAGTAGAATGTTCTCTATCTTGAAATCAAAAACGCTGTTCACACCTTGATTGTGAACAGAGACTAGATTGAACCCTCAAGATCATTTCATAAATGCACACGCATTTTAGTTTTAAAACATTTAATATAAATCAGGAACTAAACTAATTTTATACACTCTATCACACAAGATCACACCCCACAACTAGTCACACAAACATAAAACTTTGAGTAAAGCTCAGCTGCCATCACAAAAAGCTGATCCCGGAAGGCTTGGGATCCCTGTGCCACAGAGGGGCTGCCATGGCCTTGCTAACCCTCTCCACAGTGATGTACCTGTCATGCTCCTTGTCTGCCTTGTAGTGGCTCAGCAGTTCGGTCATGGCCTGTTCTTCCAGCTGTAAGCAACAGAAAACAGTAGATTATGATTTTGTGTCATGTCTAGAGGGCTCACAGTATTCTGCAAGAAAGTACTATTCATTGGATTCCTGCATTCAATTACCACCTGTGTACACAACTTCCCTGATGTGAGACAACCACGGACAGATAGGTATTCTGATGGAAAGAGAATTTTGCATATTTAAAACAAAAAATTAATAATATTCAACATAATTTAAAATTGTATTGCTACCAATAATTTTTTTTTAAATACACAAACAGGATGTTACAATTATCAATGATCTGTTATTCACTATTGTAAAATAATTGAATGATATCAATTGATAAACTGCACACATGTTATTCAATTACTTGAATTCTTCTGGTCTTTGAATGACAGGGGAACATAAATAAAGATATGAAAAAATTGTATACATGACCTGGATCAGTGCAAGGGGTTTCTGTGTGGTGCGCACAAGAGTCTCAGATTTTTCCTTTTCATCTTGGAGAATAGCTGAGAAGTTGACAGCAGCTGGCACAGCCCTGGCCGGGGGACTTGACGCCACGACTGTTCGGCGCTGCCATGGGTTCTCTGCCCCTGCAGAGGCTGGGCTGAGTGAGGAATTGTTTGCTGTGGCTCCAGTAGCACCCCCGCCGCCCGACGACTTTGACAGCCCCCAGCTGGAAAAATGATGGGAAGAGAATTTTATCAGCTGTCTTAGTAAAACTGCAGAAAACCTGTTAAACGCATGGAAGAGCAAAGTTCTCAGGAAAATATAAAATATATATTGAACAACGGATCAATACGGATGGACCACACAAACCAAACATGAACCAACCATGAATTGTACAGTCTATATCAGGATCTCACAATGGTAGCAGAAATATAAAAGGGGGGCTGTGCTGGGCAGGACACTTAGCGAGAATGCCAAATGATAGAGGAGTGAAGAGGGTGCACCACCAGATCAAGTCTAAGATGAATAGATGATGTAGAGAAAAATCTACAGCTATTGGGCATCCAAGCATGAAGAACAATAAAGGCATTAGTTAGGTCTGAGTGGAAGGAATTAGTGAGGCAGGCCAAAGTCCTACATGGGCTGTAGTGCCCAAGGGATGGATGAATGGCAAACCATGACTGGTTTAATCCTTACAGCTGACTCCATAGCCAGGCTGTTGAAAGCCTAATGCCAGGGTGCCTCCATACACTAGGCGTGTTCAACAGGTCAAACCCAGGGTTGATGGTTTAAAATAATGATGATGTCTGCTTGATGAGACTATGTGATATGTCAGCCCAGGTTATGAGTCTACATTTAACCTTACAAGAGGAACAACCTTAAGATTAAGAGGATGCCATCTACATGAAAAAAAGTTTGTGTTAAAAAGAAATAAACAGCATAATGGTTTTCTTAACAAATTACCAATTTCGGCTTTAGAGATATTCCCTACTGCCTTACACTTACATGTCCTCATATCAATAAATAAGTTTGAAAATAATTGAAAAAAAAAGATTTTTAAAAACAAGCTTTTATTACAAAGCACTAAAAGGAACATAAATTTTCTCTTGTCTACGAAAATAAAAGATGGATAGAAGTACAAATATTAACACATTTCAACCATAAACATAACTTACCTGGCCAAGCTAACAGGTGGTGACTTCCCATAGGAACCCAGACTGCTGCTGACACTGTTGCTCACAGCGGGTTTCCTCGGGTTGCCTCCACTTGACGCTGGAATGGCCACAGGAGCAGAGACTATTTTCTCTTCCTGAATCATCAGGTCCCTGAGGGACTTCACTGCACCTCCGACAGATGCCCTGCAATAATTGTTGTGCCAAAGAGTCAACCTACTCAGGAGTGTGGGGGTGATACCCACAGCGCTTACAGTAGGCCTATATGATATTACGACTGTGGACAGGGTGTGACCACTCATGGTCATTTTCAGTCAACACAATCAATATTCAGAGGTACAAGATGACCAAATGGATAACCTGATGGAAAGTTTGTACATCAGCAAGATTTTACAGACCTCAATGATGCACAAGTAGTGTTAATCAGTTCACATGCCCAAGGTCTCATATATTTTCTTAAATAAATGCAGAGAAGTAGGCTCAGCTATAACTAGTGAAAAAGAAATTAAATTAGACAATACATACATTGAAATGATATTTAAGGAGTGCTGCAGTGGGTGGAAAAAAGAGGCAGTTTAAAAAACAAAATTCTAGGGACAAGACACAAAAAGAAGCCTGAATATTATTGTGGTTAGCAGACAAATCGTGTGGATTTTCAAAGAAGACACATTTTCAGTAGCTGCAAAAAACTGGCATAATTTTTTCCGCTCAGCTTTTGATATTCAGAATAACTGTATCACAATGCTTTGGCTTTTGAGCATGCACTTTGTGGTTTCAGAAATGGTGATTCATGGCAAGTAAATGGTTATGCACTAATTTACTAGAAGAACTGAACTCTCAAGGGAAATGATTCTGGAAGATCTACAAAGAGCAACACAGTCTCTTCAGTTTGTTGTGCTACTTGCAGATTCTCCACTTGGGTGTAAAATAATGTCATTGGTGCTGGTAACATAAGCAAGAGCAGACTGAATTTATTTTCAAAAACCAAAGTTGAAAACTTGAAATTAATCATACTCCCAAGTGGATTTTGAAAAACTGGCAAAATTAACACGCATTGACAGTGTTGGTCCCCAAGAAATAAAGGAAAATGATTTTGTGCTGATGTCAATTTTAAATCTAATAATAAAACAAGTAAGCAAAAAAAAATTTTTTTTTAAACCTATATAGTAAAAAATTTAAAAAACCGAACCATGGATTAGTTGCTGTCTTGGGAGAAGGATTCACTACGGATTTTTCTGTTGGCTCTGAGCTGACTGGTTTCTGTTGCTTTTCTTTGGTTTGTTGTTTCTTCACATCTTTCCAGGAGATACGGTTAGAAAAACTGCTTCTGGTTCTGCGATAAAAGGAGAATAAAAAAATAAATAACTAGACGTTATATTACATTCAATTTATGGGTGCAATAAATAAATGTATGGTTGGGGTGTATTTACAGACTTGTAGGATTCCTTTTTAGCACCCCAAAAAAAATACACTTCAAGTATGACGGCTTATAATATAAAATGATGAGTTGAAGTTGTTTGATAATGGTGAGTCTAAATAAGTGCATGTGCCTTACATGCTGTTGGACGCTCTAAGGAAAGCAGAAAACAGGTCAATGACTGATTTTTTTTACAAAGGAAAGAGAGTAACTTAGATTTCTTAAATATACAGTAATTTTAGAATTTATTAAATGCTACACTATATTGTATACAAACATATAAATTAATGGAAGTATCACTTTTGGTGTTTGTGACAACATATTTCTTCAGTGCACTGGAAAAATTCTCCATGAACACGCAAACGAAGAAACCAAATAAATTAAATAGTTAATATCAATAAAGCGTGTATAGAAATAAGTAATTTATTCAATGAACCCCCATTTACTTTTCAGCAGACTTAGATTCCTGCAGCATGATGTCCCTTAGGCTGGTAGGACTTGTTGCCATCAGTGATGGGGAGACTGGGCTGGTCGCTGCTGACCTGTCTGGGACAGCTGCCCCTGAAGTGGGTACTGTCCCATTTTCACTGCTGAAATGTTTTAAACAAAATTAGATCATTATCCATATTATAATTATTTGCCGCGTAACTACCATTTTTCTCAAATTTGCTTACACATTTTTACCTAAAACAATAATGCGGAAATGTGTTTCTCTACGCCACGGTAAGTTGATACAGAAGCAAGATTTGTGTTCTATATTTAATTTGATACTAGTTTGAACATGTTTTGAGTCTCTTTACTTATGTATACATGGCTGTAATGATGTGTATAATGGAAGATCAAAAAAAGATTTCTAAGAATAGTAGTTCTTATAAGTGCATTTCTGCATCGCATGTTTTGTCAAGTGGATTTTGAAGAGGAAGATGAGTTCATGTCTTCCATCAACAAATGTTTGACAGCTTATGTCTAGTCTCATTTATTCCCCTTTTAAGGTCAAACTACAAATAAGTATTCAATTTATTCCAATTTAGATATTTTTACTTTTTTTTTCATCACAAAATTGTTAGTTATTATTTTTTTTTAAACTTGATTAAAAAAAAGAGTGATGACCCTCGTGAAATAAAAAAAAAGTGCAGAAGACTAATTGAAAAATATAATCTGAACATATTTTACTGAAAAGGATCCATTTAATACTAATCACTAGTATGTTGTAATTATTGTAAGCTAAACAAGCTATGATCCTTCAACATTACACTAGATTTCGAGACCTAATGTGACAAGTCTTGTTTTTTTCTTTCCTAATCCCTGATGTAAGACCCAGTAGACTGGAACTAACTTAATAGTCAGACAGACATGGAATTAAAAATTCTTTTTTCAGGAATCACACAGATATTCCTCAACTTGAAATTATATAAACATATGATAAACTATACCTTGTTTGTTGAACTGGCCGTGATAAGGTCTTGTAGTTTGATGTCCACTGCGGGACGTCCTCTGGCTGAGTGGGAGCTGATGGTCTGGGGGTCATCTTATCAATAGCAAGTTCCAGGGGTTTCCATTTCATCCTTTCTTTGCTCCTGGCCACAGCAGCCAGCAGGTTCTGCGTGATTAGCAGTAACGAGAAAATTATGAGGATGATGGCTTTCTTCTACAACGCTAACACTATCCATGCTATCCCAGCATGCTCATTGGGCCCTGATGTTCAAAAACTCTCTCAAATAAAAATGTATTAAACAAAATTATTAAAGGGGGAGATAATAATAATAACCCCTTTCCAGTCCATGACGGACTATGGGGCATGTGAAGTAGCGTTCACAACTTTTATTTAGCCACCACTAACGAGCAAGGGATTGTCTGGCTAGCACAATGCCCCAGGGGCCTTGCCAGCACCGAGAATAGAACCCGTGACCGGCCTCTGTCTCGGTTCGGCAGTTATTAGTTAAGCCATAGAATGCCCTCATAGGGTGCAGTACCACCAACAAGTTGCTTGTCTCATAGGATAAAGAAAATCTTGTAACGAAAAGCCTCGTTCAAAGAGTACGGCATCATTTATAAAGTTATAGCATGTTCCATAGGGAATAAAGTTTTCATAACAACATATAACCTGCACAGAATGTACGTATTTCCAAAGAATACACAGGTTCCCATGAGAGTGTTCAACATCTCAAGGGTGTAACATCCCACAGACGAGGGGGCGATACATTCACTTAACAGCCAACAAAACCCTCCAGTACAGTAAGTTCTTTATCAGTTTGAATGTAAACACAGTGTTTAGATCTTAATGTTTATCTGCTACTTGCAATGCATGTTTACTTATACTTTGCTACCCTGTTAATAATTCTAATTGCTCTTAATTGTATTTAATTCAGTGACCTCGAATGAACGGATCCCATTTGTTATAAAAATTACTATCCTGAAATCCTTACTTGATTTTTTTTTCTTCTGGATATCAGAGTGATACTTTACAACAACATGATGAAATAAATACTCCACCCCCCACCTTTTCATCTTCCTCTGCCTGCTTCTTGAGCTCTTCAACCACAGCCACAACATCCTCCTCAGATCTGAGACTGACATCCGAAGACTGAGAGGCGGCCCTGTCTACCTTCCGGATCATCACGGGTGCTGCCCCGGCGGACGGAGATTTCTCAAAGTCATCGCTGGAGCTCTTCCTTGCTTTGTTCTTCTTCTTCACCTGCTTGCTTTTCTTGGCCGAGCCGGGGTCGGCCTGCTGGACGAGGCTATCCCCTTCGATACCGTCAAACTCCGAGACCAGATCATCCAAGTAGGCTTGACTTGGGCCGTCCGCGTCAGGGGTGATCACCCTGTAAGCCATGTTGGGAATCTGGGCAGATAAACAGAATATGTTTAAAGTATTTTTAGTAGATGGGAAGTTCACACATTTGTGCTGCCAGTGTTTGGCAGTCTGTAACTAGAAAACAAATAAAAATTGCACTTTTAATATTTAAGACTATTTGTAGCATAAATTTCAAAAACCATGTTAAACAGAAATTCTTAAATTCAAGAGAAGTCAAGAAAATGATTTTCCCATGTGTGGGACGTGGAGGTGAATTATCTGACGACAAAGAATATTCAAAATAAAACGCTGAATAACATGGACATACCACAGATTTGTAGTATGCCGTAAGCTCATCCATTGTCTCTTGGCTCAAAACGTCTAGGTATCTGAAGTAGCCAGTTTAAATTAACTTTAGTGCAATTATAATGGAAAAGCGAAAGAGAATGAAGCTTGTCGACAAAACAATGGCCTAGCCACAAATGACCTGAAAATGTACTTTGCATACTAGTTCAAATGGTACTGAGTATGCAAGTGCTAATGATAGTGTGCATTAAAGTTCAAATAGTACTGAACATACAAGTTTTGATGTTACTGTAGATACAAGTTTAAATGGTAATGATCATACAAGTTTTATAGGTACTGATCATAAAAGTTCAAATGATAGTGTGCATAAAAATTAAGATAGGACTGGAAGAAATCAAAGAAATTAGTCAAGGTGAGTCAGTCTCATAGCACAATAAATTATTTCTGAGTCTTTGGTTCCTTTTAAGATGTTATCAGCTATGAGCAGTAAGTTGATGGCAAGCAGCCCATGGAGTTAGTCTCATAGAGTGACACGTACCAACCCATACCCCCGAGGAGCTGCAGCTGACAGTTAAATAAGGAACTGAATGTGGCAGCAGTCTCAGATGGCAAGAGCTGCCAAACATTCATCTTTAAAACCAAACAAAAAGAATCTAGTTTTACCTCCCCTCCAGGACGGCAGACAGATTGAGACAAACAAACTGCTGGCAGGCGGCCTTCAGCTGGTGGGCGTTGTACACAGTGGAGAACTCTAGGAACTCACCAACATTCTTAAAGGTAACTGAAATGGGAACAAATTCATGTCATTTGCATGGACATTGGATGAAAAACAAGTTGAGAGGTTAGACCCTGGTTAGATGACACAAATTTTTGAAAATTTCAGAAACCACAATTTGTTATTTGGCAAACGAAGCTGAATATTTTTGACACAGTTTGTATAAAAAGTCATAGATTTTGTTAAATTTGTTGTTGAATGACCTACTGTTATTGGTCAGTGCCACCTCGCACATCTCCTTCAACCTTGTGGCCAGGAGCTGGTCCGCCACCACCAGAACATTGCACAACAACTCCTCATTGGCACAGTCTGAAAATTCAAAGGATTAAGTTCTCTTGTGATAGGACGGCTTTGTAAGGATGTGGATCCTCAACAGGACAGTAAGCCAGTGTTTATCCAGTATTATTTGAGTTGGCAATGAACTTTTACATTTGAATTACTGTACATACTTGCGTATGTGAATAAGTCAAGATATTTAAGTCGTAAAATTCATTTTAAAACACAGGGTCGTCTTATCCACGGGTCGGGGCTAGTTTGGATAGGATTTTGTGCAATGAATGCGGGGCAATGTCAAGTTACAGGTAGTGCTTGTGTACTTATCTGTAATACATTGACCCAGATGCCAGATACTTGGTACATGCAAGCAGCACACAGACAACAGCAGTTTGCTGATGCTTGACTGAAATCTGATACCAAGCAACATACACATGTCATTGTGGTCGCTGACTGCTAGCTGGCAAGACAACACTTAGTGCATGTACCTGCCGCATTCAGCACATGGACAACTAATAGCTTTGAGGCTGAGCATGTGCACTGCTGGTGCACAGAAGTAAGGACCATAACTGTTTGATTGTACAAGGATCTATGCCTAGGTAAAATCTCACAAAATTTTTAAAATCACAGAATTTCAAAGACCAAGTTTTAATATCGACCTATCTACAGGTCATTGAATTATTTCATAATTGTAGGTTAAAAAGCTACCCTCAACTTATAGACAAGATAGGCCTAAAGACAACTGTATACGGTAGTTCATGAAATTTTTTTAATGCTTTTTATAGGGATTAAAGAAAACAGCATAGATTTACTATCACATGATTTTCTTAGTTTCATAAATTTGATTGAAATTCTCCTTCATTGTTCTGGGTCACTAGCCTAAGGGTTTAAATGCTATTATTATTAAAACAACCAATTCCACTCACCCCTGAAGAGTGGGGCGTCATCGCTGTACAGGAAGTCAATGAGGATTTCAAGAACCTTCCCAGACACAGGCAGGGTCAGGGTCGTGGTGTTGAAGGTCTCCACCCACCCCGTGGACAGCATGCTGTAGAAGTACTCGAGCCTGGGCACAAGGATGCACTTGTGGCACTGGATCTCCTCCCCATCGTCACTGCTGATGGTCACGTCATATAGCTCTGGGCTATGAGAGGACAATGTGATATTTTCAGTGCTTTGCAAGGATTCATCAGACCTTCAAAAGCATCCATCAGACCTTCATAAGCAGTCATCAAGGCTTTACAAGAATTCATCAGACCTTCACAAGCATCCATCAGACCTTCACAAGCATCCATCAGACCTTCACAAGCATCCATCAGACCTTCACAAGCATCCATCAGACCTTTACAAGCATCAATCAGACCTTCACAAGCATCAATCAGACCTTCATAAGCAGTCATCAAGGCTTTACAAGAATTCATCAGACCTTCACAAGCATCCATCAGACCTTCACAAGCATCCATCAGACCTTCACAAGCATCCATCAGACCTTCACAAGCATCCATCAGACCTTCACAAGCATCCATCAGACCTTCACAAGCATCCATCAGACCTTCACAAACATCCATCAGACCTTCACAAGCATCCATCAGACCTTCACAAGCATCCATCAGACCTTCACAAGCATCAATCAGACCTTCATAAGCAGTCATCAAGGCTTTACAAGAATTCCTCAGACCTTCACAAGCATTCATCAAAAGCTTTACAAGAATTCATCAGACCTTCACAAGCATTCATTAAAAGCTTCACAAGAATTCATCAGAGCTAATCTAACATTCATCACATCTACAACAGAATCCATCCAAACTCCACCAGCAGTTATCACAGCTTCACAAGCATTCATTGATTTGATTCAAACAGACACATCTACCCATATCTAATCATCTACTTTTCTAAACAAAGAAAGACTGTTAGCCAGCTTACAGTTTACTCCTGTCAAACTTGATTTTTGGTTTGGTTAGATTCTTGCCTTGTGATATGATCACATCACTGCTACACTTGACAGCATCTAGTCTGTACAAAACAAGAAGCAAAAAATGTAAAGAACTCCTCCTTTCTTCCCTTTACAACTAACATGTTAATCTTTGGTGGGCTGTGTTTGTTATTCAATGCTGACTTAATTTCATGAGAATTTTAAAAAGTATTTTTTTGCCCTATGCAGTTATGCGAAAAGGAAGATGTTAAACTGAAATTCAATTATTTCGTTGTAACAAAAAACAATCATTTGTTTTTAAAATAGGACCTTGGTTAATTTTCCATAAAGCCAAAATGAAAATGAACTTAAGTTTCCTAGAGCTTAGATGGTATTCAATATAAATCTAGAAAGCTCAGATAATATTCTTGGTCAACATATAATGCTTATGTGGTATTAATAAATGTTACATTACCTTTTAGATAAGCCCTTGACCCCAAACCTTCGAGCTGCATCCTGCAGCATCTTGACGGGGTTCTTGGAGAGTTTCGACTCATCCTTGACCTCACCCTGACCCAGTTTGCTGCCCTCTTTCCTGCCGCCTTTGTTGTTCTGCCTCTGTTGTTGGATCTGGAGCGCAGACATCCCTTTGGTGATGATCATGTCCACGTCATCACCAACTGGTTCAGACTTGTGGGCGTCTCTGTCATCTTTGATCAGTGGTTGGCTTTGAACTCTGTGGCCAAGCTGTGACATTGAAATCAGACAGATTTACAAGTGGCAAGAGGTTTTTATTAAATCAGACAGATTTACAAGTGGCAAGAGGTTTTTATTAAATCAGACAGATTTGCAGGTGGCAAGAGGTTTTCATTAAATCAGACAGATTTACAAGTGGCAAGAGGTTTTCATTAAATCAGACAGATTTACAAGTGGCAAGAAGTTTAAATGCTTGGTATTTCAAAATAAAAAAATTATCTTAATATCTCAACATAAATCAATTCATCATTACATCAACATTTAATCAATCATTCTACAGTGAATACGTTTTTAAACATTTAAAATTGCAATAAATAAATAATCAAATTCAAAACGTTGACATTTGCAACTAAACAAAAAAGAAATTGTGTTTTGAATTCAGCTATTAGAGTTGCCTAAATTACAAAATACATGTGAAAAGTAAAAAATATATTTTTCATAAAACAGATTTAAAAATGACAATTAATTAAGAGTTAAGAACATCGTGCTTAACTCTCTTTGGACATTACCTGTAAATAATCACACATGTCTGTATAGATGAAGTTTATTAACTGACATTACCTGTAAATAATCACACATGTCTGTATAGATGAAGTTTATTAACTGACATTACCTGTAAATAATCACACATGTCTGTATAGATGAAGTTTATTAACTGATCCATTATGTCAGTGCTGACATGGTCAACTTTAAGGACAAGCTTCTCTCCCTTGGGTGCCGTGCTGGCAGCCACCATATTGCGGAAGTGATCTGACCTGTAGGCTATGATGTACTGGTGCACAGCCCAGGTCTTGTTCCCCACCTGGTCAACAAAAAGAAAAACATGGTAAATGTCATTATTGGTTATTTTAAAACTACTTAATAAAAAATCACAAGCAATATATCATGGTTCATACTCTTAGTTTAGCACACACAAAATCTCTATAAAATAATTGTCTCAAAGGTGGTTGACAAAAAAAATTCAAATGTGGATTAACAAGAGTTTTCCTACACTAAAGGGCATAACACAAAAACTGACTATACTATACCACAGACCACAGCACCTTTTTTGTTTATTTCATTTAACTCTTAAACATATAATGACATTCATAACCCAAGCCTGACTTGAAAAAACATAAAAACCTGAATCACAGCATCGTGAATGTTATCATGTAAATCAGCCTCCCGACACAGACGACCGAATTGTTCATTTATATCAGATGAATTTACTGATGGCAGCTCGGATAGACTTAAAACAGAAAATGAAATTGAACAAAATTAATTTTGTCAAGCATATAAACAAAGTCAACAAAGACTTTGATAATTAAAATGACCTACCATTTCAAAACAAAGTAAAGCAGTACATAAAGAGAGATGCTTCATTTCTTTCAATTACCAGTAACATCAAGAAACTCATTTGGGCTAAGGGAAATTATTTTCAATAAAAATAAGCCTAATTTTAAAGAAAAAAGAGTCGAAAATTAATAAATTTACCATCCATTAGGCAGGGCTTGCACTACAGCAAAGTTTCTCCCTTTCTTATCAGCAGACACAAGGACAGCTCTGTGCACAAATGGCAGACGCCGCAGTGAGATGTCCTCAACTTCATCTTTAAGCAGAAGATCCAGGAGTCTTGGCTGGCTGAAACCATCCCCGCTGTCTGTCATTCAGATCATCAAAATAGTATCAGAGATTGACCAATGAAAAAAAATTAATATTAAAAGTTTAAAATTTTTAATGTATAAAACTTTTTTGTTCATTGCGGAATTGTTTTTTAAATATTGCACAAAAACAAAATGGAAATGATGAATGAATTTGATCTCTTTTCAACTCCCTACATAAAAATATGAGTTATTAAATAATGTGACACATGATCCGTCAATTCAGCCCTAGACAAATTGTTTACATTTTTTAACAAAAAATTTACATTTATTTTGCATTTTAAACTTTTGTTTAACTTTTTCACCCTTAAACAAAGTGGTAAAATTGTTTTAAAAAATTCTCTTGTGATGTTATTATATCATTTCTTGTCAATAAACAACCATGACTTGGCACCATATCGGGTTGAGGCTATTAAATTCTTTATTGTGAATTCATTATTACTGTTTCTTGTGAACTAAACCTGACACTGAATCAATGAGTAAAAATATGAAAATAATATTTGATTGCATATTTTACTATTAGTCCATCTATTAGTCCAGGGCCGTTTTGACGGGGGCCGTTTGTCGGTGAACCAATGTGTCAAGTTAATCGAAAAGTAATACCCTTGGGACAATCCTTGCTGTGTTTACTGTCAGAGTCTTTGGTGACAGCTGCCAGCTTCTTGATGGGGATATAACCCATGAATGCTTCACCTCTGTTGGTGGACAGGACAAGGCTTGAGGATGACATTGCCACATCCGACACCCAGAGCTGTCTCTTCAAGCCAAACTGGCAACGTTTTAGATTTGGGCTGCTGCTACGCCATAAGAAGAGCTAAATTAAATGCAATGGAAAAAAAATTATGTTTGTCCTTTATGTATTGGAACTGTTGTTTAAAATACAAGTAGTGTTTAATTTTATGAAAAAATCTTTTAAATGCCATAAATTTAAAAATGTAATTGCAGTAGAAGTGTACCTGTCCTGATTCATTTTTCACTAGTATTTTCAACCCTTCACCTCCATTTTCAGAAAGAAGCTCGTGGCCAATGGTATGGTCAAGAATGCCACCTGTTACCAAAACCTGTTCTATTTCCTGCCACCTATATATTGATGAATGAAAATTTTTAACTTTGGTAGTTTAAGAAAAATTATTTTATGGGAGATATTTGACAATTTTATTTTAAAGCTGTAGAAAAAAAAATATTTGTAAAATAAGCATGATTTATTTAAAAAAAGGATTGTAAATTCTAAATTTAGATTGGTCTCTTTAAAGAATGAAAATAAATAAATTACTTAGAAGCTATTTTCTTGCACTGATATTCATGCAGAACATAGACATCTCCTTTTGTGGTCAGACAAACAGTGGCAGCGTCTGAGCAGGCAACCCTGGAAATACCTATGTCAGTGTGTCGGAGGTAAGATACTTGGCGTAGGGTTGTCTGATGCTTGTCTCCCCTCTGGTGACCTGCAATATAAAAAAAACCACAAAATAATGATCTAAATTTACCTAAAATATATTTTTTTCCCCACAGAATCTATGTCATATGAAGACTGAAAAATATTCTTCAATGATGATCTCTCAATGAAAATTGAACAGGAGAAAAAATAAATCATAATATGATGATATTCTTTTCTATTAACATTTCGGTTTCAATAGATTTAAAAAAATTATTCCTCACAAATAAATAATGAAAATCCTAGTTTAACTGTCCTAGGGCAAATAATTTAATCATTAATCAAGGCAAATAATGTAACAAAGGCCAACAATTCATTACAACTTAGATCAATGAATTGAGTGTATTTTAACTACAAAAAGCAATTTTAATTTTTAAAAAACACAATTAATTCTTGGCACGAAACTATTTAATTATTTTTTTTTAGGCTCTGACAAAAATAACAAACGTACCCAGCTGGCCAGCATTTAATCCAACTGTAAACACACTGTCTGGTGTCCAGACAACAGAGTGAAAGCGACCCACGCAGACGCCGCTTATGCTCTTCCCTTTCAGTGGTTTCAAGTTCATCTAAGAAACACATAATAATCTGACTAAACTAAGATCCGCATCTTTAGGATGAAAATCTTCACATATAAATGTGTACTTAAATATGTAAACCTGTAGATACAAAATTGTAATTGAAATAAACTGATCTATAATGCTCAGGCGCTGAGTCATGATTAGAAAGAACTTAACAATAAAATCCCTCATACTTCACAAAAAAGAGGTGTGCAAATCATTTGAAAATAGTCCTAGCAGAAAATTGTGTTCCGTTTTTTCAGGGGCGCCATTTCTAGGTTTTACCTTGGCACCAACTTTTCTTTGCATTGCCCTGATTTCAGCTAGAAGTGTAATTTTCTTCTTTGTCACCAAAAACTGTTTGTTTGCAATCTTTATTGCTGTAAGGCAGGCTCAACTTTATCAGCAAAAATGCAGGGATTTTATGAATATCTAAATGGAGCCTGTAAACTCAACCAACTAAAAGTCAATCTCCCTGGCAGGTTATGCACTAGAGGGCTTCACTCGCTTGAGAAAGCACCAAAGACATTAAATGGTGGAACCGAATGTGATAGCAGGGTTAAAATTGAAAAGAAAGACCAGGTCACCATCTGTAGTGTGGAGCTGACTTGGCATGAAAAGTTTAAAATCTGTAACAGCATTGTTGAAAAGGTGTTCCCAAACTCACCAATCCAGCTAAATCCTGGAAAACTGCAGTGACAATTACACAGCAAGTATGGACTTTTGCAAACACTTGCAGTAGAAAGATCCTGAACACACAATGGCCAAACATTATCACAGACAGAGACTTATTGGAAAGCAAATACCATGAGATAGAAGTGGACAAGGCACACTCTGTGTAAATCCCCATATAACAGCATCAGTCAAAAGCTAACACAGGAGAGAGAGGAAGAGCAGAGAATACACTGTAATATGAGCTAAAGGAAGACACACAAAGAGTGAGATCCACTTATAAGCAAATAGAAAGCAAAGCTCAGGGCTGAGATACTCCCATTCGTGTACGCAAAAGTAAAGGACATAAACAGGTAGGTAAGCAGTCAATGAAATATAATTTATTTTTTTTTACCTGTTTAGGCTCCGGGCTGGTTTCTACATAAGGTGTCTGACCAAGTTGGTGACAGGAGTTCAATCCAAACGTGTATACCAGGCCACTGTAAGAAAGTTAATTCAAAGACAGATCTTCTTAAAAATATGAAGTTTTATTGCATATTAAGTTGATTTGAAGATGGAGTTGTAGTACAGATGATGTTGTATAATTGGTCGACTTGTGATCAAATGAAGCTGTAATTTTAAATTGTGCCCTATTGACGTAATTTCAAAACCTAACTGAAAAAAAAAGACCTCCACTTCATACGAGCACTTTTATGTTTTAAATTAGTGGCTCTAAGCAAGATCAAGATTTTATATTTAAATGTTTATCTACCACATACATATTTTAAAAATATAAATTTTACACAGTTTATAAAGTCAAGTGAAGATTATATAGCAAATCATGAAGAAATAAAATAAATATCATTAAGAGTTATAAACAGTTAAAAAGCCAATCTATATAATATGTATATATATATATAAATGAAAGTATGTCTGTGAGTGTGTCTGTGTGCTTGTCCTTTATAGCTGACTAAACCATTCATCCAATCGTCATGAAAATTTTTGAGATTGTTGAGTATGCTCCCGGGATGGTAACTGGCAACATTTGTTTCTCAATTTAACACCCATGGGGCGCCGGGGGCCCATAATGTCATTTTTTTATTATATGAGCTATAAAAATTAGCTTATGCGTTAGCTACTGAGTAAATGAATAGATCTTAACCAAACTTTGTATACAAAAACTTGGTAGCCCATATTAAAATACTTGATGGCACTGAACTTCTAATATAAATATCTTCGGGGCCGGGGCCCCCAAATCTCTTTTTTTCATATATGTTTAAGATATTTTTCCTATTCCCTTTTTAAAGATCTTGAGAAAGATATCCAAGATGTACCTGAATTAAAATGAACAGGTTTTTGAAATTGACATCTTGCACCGAATGGGCCCGGGGGCACCTTAATGTCATTATTTCCCCTATATTAGCTATATAAAAAGTAGTTTAAGCGTTAGATAATGAGAAAATTACTGGATTTTGACCAAACTTAGTATATAAAAACTTAAGAGCCTATATTAAATTACTATAGGGCACTGAACTCCTAATGTCCATTGCTTCGGAGCTGAGGGCCCCAAACGTCTTTTTTACTGTGCATTAATAATTATATTCCTAATTCAATTTTACACGATATTCTGGCATAATTTTTTTTAAAACATACCACTCATTGGTTTCTTTAAATTTATTCATTTTTACTGACATCGTTGCAACGCACAACGGATCTGCTAGTAGGGAATAAAAAATGCACATCTACGAATGTTAATACCCTGCCATCCTGAGAACAGTGTGGTCACAAGCTGCTGCAATCTCCAGGCATGTGTGCTCTTTTACACTATCCAACAACCGTGGAACCTAGAAAATAAAAAGTGTCAATTTTGATGGTTGGAGAATCCAGATGTGCTTATCCTCTAAATAAACTTTTTGTTTGTTTCACCATATCTGATTTTATACCCTCAGTTCAAAAGGTTTGACAAAAAGTTAACAACTTCTTTCAGAAAATGAGTCAAAATATTTTTTTGTAATAAATTTTTAGTTCACATTTATTTTCCATGACAATGCTCGAAGCTGAAACCATTTTAAAAATTAAATCACATACCAAAATAGTTTGTTGGTCGTTGTGACCCAAACGGCCACCATGTCCATGGCCACAGGTATAAACTTGACCACTTTGTGATAGAAACACACTGTGATACTTGCAAAGGACAATCTGTTGAATGAAATGTAAATCATATTGATGATTTGATAAGTGTGATGGTAAAACGAATTTTTGGTTTAAAAACATATTTAAAACTTGCCATAAGATTACAGTTTCAGGGTGTCCACCCAAATCTGGTCCAAAAAAATCCTACCAGCCACCAAAAAATCCTACCATCCAACCGACGAGTAAAAGTTATTATTCGGACAAGTAAAAGTATATATTCGACAAGTAAAAATTTAACTTGCAGTATTGTATGTTTTTTTGTTAACATATTTTGTAAAAAATAACCTAAAAACTGACAAGAACACAACTACATACCTTCATTCTACTTCAGCAATGTATTCATTTAGACTAGAGGATCACATCTGTACTACGTACTTGATATCCGTATAGTCAAATTATTCATCCTTAAAGAACTTATCATTGTACTTAAATTGTTCATTGGTAAAGTTGATTTATAAAACAAATAATTTCAAATTATTTACACTATATATACAGTTTATAAACAATTTACAATAGACAGCTGCCTTTTAAAGCTTCAGCTCAGCCTCCCTCTCATTGATGAGAGCAGCTAGAGCCTTTACCTCCTCTTTCTTCTTTGTGGCATCACTCTTAAAAGCTAAGCTTTTTACAATTGAAGCATGTACATCTTTTCCTGTTTCCTTCACTGCCTTTTCTATAATTTCATCAGCAGATTTGATTAAAAGATCAATATCAAGCTCTATCTTCCTCTTCTTTGCTTTCATGTCTGTGATTTCTTCTGCCTTTCTCTTCCTTTTCCCAGTCTGCTCACTTTCTTCTTTATCTTTCTTCTTCTTATCTATAGCATCAATGTAGGTTTTGTGGGCCTTACTAGAGTAGTCTAACATTTTTTTGTTGATAGGAATCTCAGCCAAAGGCCCGTTGTCCTTGACATACTGACATATCAGTCTCTTAGCTACTAAACTTTCTTCCAACAGGTTCTCTACAGTTGCTTCTTTGTTGGTTGAGAAACCCCTCTCAACATCAGCATTGCCATGGCTTAGCAGCAGGACCATCTGGATTACCTTTTTCAATGCAGGTGAACTATCCAACTGACCATGTTCAATGAAGAACTCATCTAGGCGCTCACCATTGTACCTCACTGTTGATTGAGACAGCCTATCTACCAGGGTCTCAAAGTCATATAACACCTGATCCACCTCATCACCCTGGATCCATTTCGTAAGGCTGAGATGCTCTGTCACTTTCTTGAACAGTTTCTTGGCTTTGATGGGTTCAAGTGTGATAACAGTTGGGTCCAAACACTGTATGAAACTGACAATGTCATACTTAAGGGGTGACTTGCTAAGAATCTTGTTAACCATGCCCTTTATAAATTTGAGGAAGTTTTGTCTGAAATCTTTCAACTTAAGCTCTGAAACCTTCCCTGCTTCTTTCAGTTTCTTTCAGAATGACTTCTGCCTGGTGACCTAAGCTGAAGTCTGCCTCCCGTTTGAAAGCATTGGATGGCAGGTCTTTGGGTATTTTAAGGTGTGAAGCTTTAGTCACTGTCATCACATATTCAGGAGTTAAGATAAGGCTGTAGAGTCTTTTGGTCATGGCGAAGAGGTCTGCACCAAGAAAGGGTGACAGTGGAGCATCGGCCTGAAACTTCTCAAGAAAGGGTTTTGCAATCTTGGCTACAAATATGAAGGTGTGAAGCTTAGCTTTGAACAGATAGTCCCCTTCCTTGTCTACCAGTGTTAAAAAACTCTTACACCCAGGCTTGTTGACTGTTCCCTTTTTTACTGCAGACAGGTAGCGTAAAATGGCTGGCCAGATTTGCAGTGCTCGTTCAGCAGCTGGAACATTCTCCAACCAACGATGTCCACAGAACTTGAGAGGAAGTTTGGAGGCCTCTGTTACTTTAAAAAAGTCCTCCCTCCTGGCTGGTGATTCCTTAAAGAGGTAATAAAGAGACTTTAAAACATCTTCCACACCCCAACCTGAATCCTCAACACCCTTTTTAAAGCTGTTGTGCACCGTGTGCAGGCCACAAGAGCCAATATTAATCAAACTCATTCCATTATCATCCTCCATTTCTTTGCACAATGTTTTAAACACTTTCCAGTTAACATTTGGTCCATCCATAGATAGCTGCAAAATCTTTTGACTTCCTGCTTTCTCAATGAAAGACCTCAAGTGAATCATGATATCATTTGCAGAAGCATGTCCAAGGAAATAGGAGTCTATATACTTTGATCTCACCATACCTTCAGAATCAATAAATCTCACGTGAACATCGAGCTGCTTTTTACCAAGGTCAGCGTTATGGCTCTCATCAAACATTATCACATAAGTAACACTGTCTCTCAAACTGTCTAGAATGGCATCTCTGATAGCAGGGGCTATGCCAAACGTAGCTAAGTAACCTACTTTGGTACGTCCACAGGTAAACTGTTTGGCTATATCCGAGTCAGGAAACATCTGTTGAAAAATGCTGCCTATGTCGTCTGAGCTTCGAGCACTGGAGTGGCTAGAAACTAGGTGCATTGTCCACCTAACCTCTGCTTTTAGAGTATCTGCAACTTTAAGAGTTGGCTGTTTAGTTGTAGTTGAAGTTGGATTAGATGTAGTTGAAGTGGCAGTCTGATTCAGAGATGATGGAGGTGTTGATTTTGTTGCAAAACTAAGCATTGAACTGCTACCACGATGACTTGCACTGGCCCGCATGTGCTTTTGTGAAGACATATGGGTGTTCAAGGCTTTTATGCCTGACGATCCTATAAGGTAAGCTTGACCACAGTACTTGCACTTGAACTTTTCACGATTTTCACTTAGTTGTTCAAGCCACTCAGAGTAAGAAGTGTCTTTTAACCAGTCTGAATTAAAATAACATTTCCCCATGTTGATGGGATTGATAGTGTTTTTTGTAATAGTATACAAATTGTCAATATCTGGATAGTGAAGTAAGGAACAAATTTAAACTGACAAAAAGTAAACTAGTCTTAAGACTTTAGTCAAGAATTTGCCTACTGCAGCCTACCCTAAAAACTGTTAGTTAACACACTTTAAATTGTAACCATTTAACTAGACTAGAATCTAGATTTCTATATGTTTAGCACATAATTTTCAACACTGAACAGGACTGATTTTTAATCAATTTAATCATAAAAAATAAGCTTTGATTTGAAACAGAATCTAGATCTAAACCTATTTAAATAGTTGCTTTAATAGTTGTGACTTTGGCATACCGTGACTGTTTAAATATTTTAAAAGAAATTAACTGAACTAGATCTAGATTTTAGACGTGGCTAGGCTAAGCCTAAGGTTTTTTTCGTTTTTAATTTTCACAAAATACTAGATTAGAGAGATCTATTGACTTCAAGCAGACAAAATGGCGACTGCTGCTAAAGCAGCTAAACAATAAGCACAAAAATCGTAGTTAACACTGCTCCCATAAATTTTTTGGAGATATAACAAAAGTAAATAGATATCTATTATTTACTCAGATCATGATATATTTTTAACCAAAATCCTAATATGAATATCTAGATCTAGTATATCACACTAATTACTATTACGCGGTTACTAGATCTATACTATGGGCACTATGGCTAAGCGTAAGCAATTTCACAATTTCTATCTGTTTCAATCACAGTGCACTTTATGTTTACAATGCCATCTTTAACGAGAATTATTTTGTTTAATATCTGTAATTTGTTTGTATAAGTTTAGTTTTCGACTTTTGTTTTAAAACACACATTTAAAAAAAAATAAAACTATAGATATATACGATATGATATCGATATGGACAGGGGACTCTGTCATAGGTAAACAACAGTTTTTATACTGCTGCGAACTATTGGTATTTCCAAACCAAAACAATGTGCAACGTGAGCTTCGTCATTCATTTATTTCTATCTTTTATCCGACCGAGGAACGTTTATCCTACCGAGATTTTGTTTATCCGACCGAGGATCGTTTATCCGACCAAAATCCGACTTATCCGACCACAAAATTTTTATCCGACTAAAATCCGACTTATCCGACCACAAAATTTTTATCCGACTAAAATCCGACTTTCCGACTTCGGTGGACACCCTGAGTTTTATTTCAAATAACAAGGAATCTTCTATTATAATATAGTAGTTCATGATCAACTCATGATCAACTTATATCAAATCATTTAGAATTGATGATTTTTTTACTCATCAAAATTAATTTCTTGTTATTACAATAATTATGTTAAAAATTTTTTTTTAAATATCCATTCATACATGTTTTTCGAAGAAAATAATTTTTTCTATGCATAATCATATCCTGCCTGTTTGATAGAGATTCCAGTTTTCTTGAACATGTCCACAGGTTCTGGTGTGATCCGCTTGTGGGGGCTTGAGTGGCCGAGAGTGCTGTTGTGGTTCTCACCCCATGCATACACCTCATTTGGCTCTGATGGTTGAAGAGAATATTTTTTTCAAAAGAAACAATTATACAGTCACCAAGAATTTCAGCAACATGTTTTACAGAATAAGATAAATTTTCTTTAGCAGTGTAAAAAATGATTAAATTTCAAATAGTTTAACTTACCTTTCAGAGAGTATGTGAGGTGAGGTGGTCTATCCAACATAACTATATCTAGGGGACTTAACCCCTCCACATCTCTTACTTGCACATCACAGTTGTACTTTGATAAGAGAATTCAAAAAATAAAAACATTATTTTGAACATTGAAAGGCCAGAAAATTTTAAGGATTTAAAATTTAAATAAAGAGAATAACAAACTGCTTCAACTAGAAAATCTGAATGGTTAAAGTCACAAAATTAAGTGAAGTCTCATCAATAATTTCATTAAATCAAATATATTTACCAATATACATTTATATATTTACCTGCCTCATATACTAATTTTAATAATAGGTATCAATTGATCACTAAATCAAGATGTCTTAACTTCAAAAATGTACAGTTAGTTAAACTTATGTATTTAGTTTGAGAAATCATGTCATAAGCCTTAACTATTTTTTTATTTATTTAATGAATGGAGTTTATTGGTAACTTTGATTAAATTGAGCCCAAGTCATTCAAGAAATTATAGAAACAATAGTGAACGCTCTACAAATGCCAGTCACACCTACCTGGACAAGAAGTCTAGCACAACTTAGCTGACCATAAAACAACGCCCTGTGTAAGGCAGTATACCCGGATTCTAAGTCCTTGGGGGTCAAATCTACTTTCTTCTCCTCAAGAAGCCATTCAACAATGTCTGTTTTCCCACAAGAGGCAGCAATATGCAACGCACTGCGGCCAAAAACATCTGTCAGCCGGTTCCAGTTGTAACACAAATTTGAGAATGCCTGAAATTCCCTGAGGCTGCCCCGAATGATTAATGATATAATTTCCTGGACATGTTTCCTCGATTTACACTTTATCCCACACTCTTTCTCTAAAAGAATTAACGGCATAGTGAAAATCTAATTCATGTAAATTGTAAACTTAAAATTATAGCCTAAAGAATAATATCTCATATACAATTTATTTTTGCACAGTTATGCTATTAAATGTTTTAATGTAATAGCACAATTCTAATGTATCGTCAATAAAACTCAGCTAAAACAATAATCTTTCTCCCAAGACAGCAACTCCTCCTCATTCCATGGCGGCTAGGGGCCCATGACCGGGCAGTCCCATGCCGCAACTTTTATTGAGCCATAATTGGTGAAGTGAATCTGAAATTAGATAACACAATTCACTTGGCATAAATAGCTTGAATTATTTGTCAACAGTCAGCTAAAGAAAAATGTATGTTTAATAAAATTTGAAAGCATAATTAAAAGCTAAAAATAAATTTTGTTACATACAAATATAAAATGCTCTATTTAATTAATGAATTTCTGTAAACAGATTATGAAAAATTCAGGGAGAGAAGGCTGAAATGCACCATGTGGTACACCAATGAAAATTTTATGACTCCACTTTGACTCTAAATGTATTTTAGTTCATTAATTTTGAAAATATTTCAATGATGTGATGCAGGATTTTTTAATTAAAAAAAGTGTTGGGGGAGATTAAAAAAAAAGGGTTCGAGTAATCTTTTGTATCTTAAACCACTTATTTAACAAAAATTTATTAAAATATTATTATATAACCTAACATGCAAGCAATTTCATAGGCAATTTGGTGCTCATTGTCGGTAACACAACATTAAATAGTTTTTAAATATAAATGACATTAAATGGATTTAAAAAATTGTTCAATTCTAATATTTAATGTATTGTAATAATTAGCATGAAAAAATCATATAATATATGGTCTTGAAACTCAAGACTAAAAAATGTAAGAAGATAGTAATTAATATCATGTAAAGTCATAATTATAAATATTATTTTTTAAATTATATTGGTCTGGAAACACTTAAATCATTTCACAAATGGTATATAGTATAGGCCTAGCCTTAAAAGACATTCAAATCTGACCATTTCAAAAGCACTCTGTTGACTGGTCTTTGGACCTTAGAGTTGGCAAGAAGGTAAAAGACAGACTCTCTTCATAATCATAATTGTTCAATATTTTAAAACTAAAACTCAACTCAAATGACTCAATGTTATTATCAATTAGGCTATCAATATCAGACCCTATTAATGAGAATTAAAGAATCTGAATATTCTGAAAACTGAATGAGTGCCATTGAACTCATTCATCTTCATTTAGTATTTAATTTAGTGATTCAGTTGTTAGTAAAAGTAAAAGTTTCAATCTCAGTTAGCCTAGGCCCTAGCCCTGGCCCTGGGCATTCAGTTTCAGCCCTCATTTACAATAATTTGCATTAAAATCAAATTTGCAAATGTAATTAATAATAATTGTCAATTAATTATCACCAATTAAAAGTGGTATAATTTAATATATAGCTGAAAGTTTAAGTCTTGACTCTAGAGCTTTTCTACTGACTACACTGTGACTACATATTTTATTTAGTTTAGGCAGGTTTTACGACAAATTTTCTGGACTTTACTTTACAACTTTTGGTTTATTAAATTAAATTTATTCCTCATTTACCTTGCTTAGCTAGTAAAATGAACAATTGCAGAGAAGGTAAAGAAACTTTCATCTAAATTAAATATTTGGAGAGGGCACATCGTTAGAGATGTACTTTTATCGTATTACGAATATTCGCCAACGAAGTTTACCATTCAGTAGTGTTTTCAACAGGCACTAAATCGCCGACGTCAGAGATTTTTCACAACATGATTTCATCTTACTCCCCTTTCTACAAACGAGTTCTTTATTCGCCTTTTACGTTTTAACGCAACTTATGAATGTTTCCGTTTATTTTGTATTGAATTAGACAGAATTGTTAATTTTTCATAATTTTAATTCGACTTTAATGGGTCATAGTATCAAGGATTATGGTTAAGTTTGTCGTGGGGCTTTTTCGTTACAGTGCTAAGTGAAATTTTTATAATTATTTTGGTTTGTCTTGAGTAAAGTGAAGACAAGTTTATAAGAGTGAGTTTTGAAATAGCGATGGGATGCCCCTGGATAATACGCTCCCAAAAGTGTACAATTTTATAAAAAGAGGGCACAAATATCTTATTTTTACAGTAGTATAATAATAATACCGTAAAAAGCAGACTTAAAAAATATTTTAATAGTTATTTAAATTGTTTAATAGTTTTTTGTTGTTTTTTTTTGTGGGAGTAATTATGTTCTCCACTGTGTAGATATATTTTGTTTATTTTTACTATTTTTGTTTGCCAGCATTTTCGTTTTGTGGAGGGATCAGAGACCTAGAGGTCACTTTATATTACCAGTCTGGTATCAAGTCTGTGTAACTCTATGGATGGTTGGTATGGCGTGGAATGTTGGTTACAGACGTTTGCCTGTTTTAAAAACAAAATTGTCCATGCATGGGAAACTTTCTATTTAATCATAATTTAACAAATACACGAGCGGTGCTGATAACATACACATAGTTGTACACAGGATGTCCATAAATTATGCGCGCCGGCTGGCGTTCCGATGGTCATAGATTTGAATCCATGTGAAGGCAAGTTTTTGTTCTATGCACGATATATCATTTTGTTCAGAAGTGAGCGTCTCCCAACTGTTTAAGGAATAATTTGCCACCAGTTGCATTAAAATAAAATAAAAATATTGATTATTCATTCATATACACGTACTTTTTAAAGCTTATTATATAAAGAAAATCATCATCATCATCTAGATACAGCGATCGTCTTGCGCCGGTGCCCTTCAGCTTCGATGCACCTATTACTCACATAGATGGACCAAAGATTTCTTCTTTTTTTCTATGACAGAATAAAAAGCTCTCCCAGTTATTTCCCTTAGACAGCGAAGTATCACCCTTACTTAGTCTATACCCGTCCGGCTACATTTCGCTTACCGGTAGTTTCTTTAGTGACAAACAATCGTCCTCAAGGCCGAGCGACATAGAAGTATAATATACAAAAGGGCAAGAAAGCAACAAACACAAGTTTTTTTTCCCAAAACAATTATACAATAAATATTTATTTCAGTACTGAAATGTATCGCCATTGGTCAGCATATTTTGACCCCTTGAGCAAGGTTATCACAGTTTTTTTGTACAATAAATAGATCTGCCTTAACAATATAACCTCAAGCAGCTAACATTAAATACAACTTCTGGAAGTCATTAAGTAACATATACATTTAAATATTGCGATTTTATGCAAGGTTGCCCCCCCCCCTTTATCCACCGTGAACGTAACAGTCAGTCTTCGCCCTCCCACACCCCCCCCCACACACAATAACCCGTCCCTAAAATGTATATTATTTGTTTATTCTTACAACAAAGCAACTATTCTATGATTTCAGGTTTGGGGTAAAAGTTGGACGCGTGTGGCATAGGACAGTGTTTCTCAAACTTTTTAGTATGGCGGACCGGCAGTAATTATTTCCATTGCACTGTTTTCCCTGCGCTGACATTTTTTTTGGTCATTTTTTTATAACTTCTGCGGACCAGCGGCGGATGGCCCACGGACCGGCACCGGTCCGCGGATCACCACTTTGAGAAGCACTGGCATAGGAGACGGTCGTCCATGGGCGGGGTAGTATGGATGGTTGTCACAAAGTAGTGACGTATATAGGATAAAGATATATAACTTTGTGTAATAACAAATTTTGTGAATCTTTTAAAGGAAGGGTGGATGTATTGACATGACGTCATAAACGTATGGCAACAAATATATTGTAGGTTATTTTTAGATGTTTAAATGTAACACGGTGGGTAGAATTCGTATTTAAGATTGTCTCGTGAAAAGTTGTAGTAGAAATAGCTCTTGAAACAACAAGGAGATCAGCTATCAGTCACTATACAATTATCTTGAGTGATGTTTTGATAATATTTACACATGTGCGCTGCGGTTTTAAAGCATTCCAATACAGTTTAATATTCTTAATTTGTAATTGAGAATAGTGTATCACTTTCAAACACGTCTTTCGGTCAAATCTGTTACATTTTACAACAGCTTACACTAATTTACCGAGTTCAAAGAACACAGAGTTTGTGGTGTCGTTAAGTCTTCGGGTTACATTTTACAAATCACAATTAATATCATGAAGATACTTGGAGTAAAATGAAAGCAATTTTAGCATGCATGCAATTATTATAATCTTACACCCGACTGTCACATTTTACCAAATTGTACATTTTTAAGTCGTTATAAAATAGGTAGAAGGAGTTGTTTCAAGTTCAATTTCTACTTGATCTAAAGGCAGGTGTTATGCTTTTTCATGTGTTGGCTGAAATCAAATGATCCGTCTTTCGAAATAAATGACCAAAAGAAACAAAACGATAATTTCCAACAGTAAAAAAATGACATCACGTGGTTACATCGTAGTCGAGATCCACGTTAATTATAAGTCCTCGAAGGCCGCTTTGATCTCCAGAAAAATGGTTTAATCTATAGCTCTTTAACAGTGTCTGCTTTTTCATTTGAAGAACTCCAAGGAGGTAGTCTTTTTTTTTAATGTGACGCACTAGAAAGTGACCACTAAAAAGTCAAATCCAGACACCAGATTATTTAAATCCTGATTGGTGTACTCCTTGGGGAATGAGTAATGGCACCCATTGATAATAGTGCCATTCTTAAAGCTGCCATACAGTGGTAATACTGTCATTGCTAACGTTACATGTCTTTAGCAACCCTGTATTTAGCAAAGCTGTCCCTAGCAACGCTGCAATTGTAACGTTTCTTAAGCAGCAGTCTATGGCATAGCTGTTACTGGTAACGCCGCCTATTTATAACCTTGGCATTAGGTTTGTCTTTTTATATTATCTTATTAGTCCTCGGTGCGTTACCGGTTCTTCTCGCACGAGCACGCACATGCGGTGATGACCGGATAGCTAACTCTTATCCAGCTGCACTTGCTCTTGGTGACGTAATCCGCGCAGAACCACCTGAGGATCGTCTTCTCGGTGGTGGCGCTGGGCTGGCAGTACATGCCCTCTGGGATCGAGCACGAGACCTTCTTGGGGCACCGCCCTTCCTTGATCCACTGGGGCCAGAACCGGGGGCCCAGGTTTTTCCAGGCGTGAACGATGGGGCAGGACGTCAGGGCCCAGATGTAGTTCTGAATTTTCCGCACGGCCTTCTTGCTGACGTGGAGCTTGATCCTCGATCCGTCCGGCAGCCTCCCCCTCTCTATGGCCTTCAGGTAACCCGGACGCGGGCTCCCGGTCCTGCCGTTCACCAGTCTGAAAAAACTTTTCTGGGTGGGTGCGCGGTTGGGGTCGGTGTAGGACATGTATTCCCTGTCGTAGGCGTGTCCCAGGAGTTTCTGAAGAGTTTTGGGGTCTGCCGCCGGAGGGTCGTAGAGTTTGCTAGGGTCCTCAATCAAAGTGCCCGCTGGGGTGTCGTCTTCAGCCGGGGCCGGTCTGCTCCGCACAACGGTTCTCGCACCGTCGTCAGGTCTCAGCAGGTGGAGAAGCTCTCCGGGCATGTTGACAGAGGAGCAGGAACCGCTGAACATCAGCAGAACAGTCAGCGTGAGGGGAAGCATTATTGCGTCACGGCCGCTTTGCCTGAGTGATAGACAAAATGAAATCAGGTTATAATAAGTTTTATTTCTTAAGTGAATATTTTGAAAATAACTTAACAAAGACTTCTTCAAAATCAAGTTTAACAGTTAATTATCGAGTCAGGATAAAAGTTTAAAGTTTGTTTGTTTTTCTTAATTTTTCTTTTTGTTTTGTAATATTTTTTTCATAGGTTTAAACCTACTCACTTTTGGCATCTGGGGACCCAGATGTGATGACACATTACACTGAGCGCTGTGTTATAAATGTCAAATTTACTTTCAATCAGTATAGTAAGAATAAAACTTTTTGTTTTCCTTCATTTGATTATGAGTGTGTATAATAGCCGAGCACAATATAGAGCAAAGATGAATATTAAATAATTGCCCAATCGCTGACTAACTGACTGACTCTGGAAAGCTCCAATAGTAGCTCAATACAGTTTAGTTCGTAATAAAAACATACTCTCTATAAATAATCAGAGAAAGACTTCTCGATATAAAAACAATTGAAAGAAAATGCGGAAATGAAAATAAACGATTTCAAAGGAATGAAAAACGCAGGCAGTGTCCTAAATTGAAGTAATAAGTCATTGTCATAATAATAAGTTTTACGCTTTTCAGGACACTTAAAATAATTGCTATACTTGAATGCATATTTTGATAAATAGCTTTACCAGACGGGAAGTGCTCGCAATTGATATACGGGCTAGTACTTTTCTTTACAGACTCTAGACTCACTCCTTCGAAGCCCCGACACTATACTCCCGTGGACACGTAGACGGTCAGTGTCATTTAGGAAACAGTAGGAAGCATCCTAGCTCGTGGAGGCAGAGTAATCCTGCAGTTTATCCCTTCGACCACTGCTAAGTGACGCAGCTTGAACCCCCGATTCATTGGCGACAGAAGTTGCAGCTCAGCCCTACCCGATCGTCTAGTCTAATGACCCAGCTGGAGGGTCGGATAGTCGCCTTAAGACCATTTCCGAAAGAAATGGCCCCAAAGCTGGGCATCTCGAGGCACGGCCAGGGAGGTTTAGCAGTCCATGCCGCAAACAAGAAAAGCCAACATTGTTGGAAACTACCCGTTTAACACCCAAGACACTCATCACTCAGATGAGGACTGAGCACTGACGCAACGGAGTTAATTGCATATAGGATTTACAGGTGAAAGGATATGAGCTGCAGAATGTGTCGATGAGAAGGAGGAGACGGTTGAACAGCTGTTGGCCGAGTGCCCGGCGTCTGCCGGGGATTTGAACAGTTCGATTCAAATAACTGTGGGAAAGTATCTCTATGGCGATGCCCGCTTGATAAGGCTTGCCAGTAAAATCATGAGCCGCATCATGAGTTTGCATCAACTCATTTTGCCCCCCCCCCAATAAATAAATTATTTTTTGTTAAATTACATATTTTGTTTCAAGATAATTACGTTAGGAGGATAAACATTTATGAATAATGTTGAACCGTCACTACAGGTTAAGAACTGACAAATATTATTTATGTTTGTGTTACGAGGCGGACATAAATATGCGATGTTAAAATAAAATGGAACAGCCCCACGAAATAAATATGTATTAATTTAATTTAGGGCTGTTATCGATTAATTTAAAATTAATCGTTAACTTTTGAAAAATTAACGATTAATTAATCGTTAATTTCGATTAAAGCCAAAAATTGAAATGTATGGTGTCATAAGTAACATTTATTAAAGGTACTTGTCGAAAATCGAAATAACACTGGGATGTCTTCTTTATATGATAGTTTTAGATTGTCTCAACTGAAGTGTCTGATACTGTAGTGGATGTTTTGTTTGCAGGTGATATGTAAGCGAAGTGTTAGAACCATGAGCACAATGTTCCCTTTAAGCAGCGCCGCTGCGCAAATATTTAACCGACGCCACGCAGGAGTTTAGAAATACCGCGCAGAAAATTTTGTAAAATTTTGCACAAAATCAGTTTTCAAGTTTGAAGATTTCAAGTTGAAAGTTGAATTAAGCCTGGAGTCAATTTAGAAAGAAAAATTATTTTTTTTTACTCACCTCCGAAACAACTGAGATAACTTGCGAGTTATCCGAAATAATCCAATATCTGATTTCGCTTCTGAAAGTAATCACGCATTCAGAACCGAACACAATCCAAACAAAAAAATTCACAATAATTTTATTTGGAAAATCCAAAGAAATGTATCATATCCACCGGTTGATCAGATCAGGTGAGCTAAGCTTCACCCACAGAAACACGAGTTGATTCTGTCATCAACATGAGTGAGTGAAACATGACGCAGCTCTCATCCGACTTTTCAACACACTGAGGTTCCGTTTTATGGTCTCCCGCTCTTCAATCATCGCCGAATCACGTGAGTAAATACGTCTTAAAAAGAAGTCAGAAAAACGTTGTCGTAACGCCACGCCTCCATCGTCCAGCCTTAACGACTATTATCAACGACATCGCACATCCAAGGGGTGGTGGGATGTTAAGGGGGGGGGAAGACCTACAAAAGGTGTTCGTTGACCACAGACATCTGATAAAACCCGCTCTGTCCAGACTGGGGATCCAGAGTTCCGTCCCATGCTCGCGCTCCTTCAGCGACCACCACCAGTCCCCCTCCCGGACTTGCTTCCAAAAACTGTCCCTCTCATCCTACCCTCCCCCAACGCCGGGGGGGGGGAGATCAAAGGTCGGATGTGTTTTGGTATCTGCGGCCTCGTCGCGACAACGAGCGCCGTGAAAACAAAAGCTGGTTGAAAAACAAAGGTGTTTCATAGAAGTGTGTGTGTGAGGAAGCTCCTAGCATGGGCGTAGTGATTGTAGGATAGGGGGGTGGTAAAGAAGAGGTCTTAGCGTTTTGGGGGCAGGGGGTACAAATGCCCACGGACTTCAAGGTACAGGGGAGCATAACAAAAAGAGGCTTATAATGTCACATTATAATAAGCTATCAAGTTTGTTTGTTTGTTGTTTTGTTTTGTTTTGGCGGGTTGGGGGTTGGGGCGATAATTTTATAGCAAAATATAACAGCTACACTTACACCCCTGGATACTTAATCGCTTGACCTGCACAAAATTATTGAACATACACAAAATATATATTTTTACTCTTTTTTTTTAAATCTCCGATTAAAATAATGATAATTTTTTAATGAATTAAAACTAGAATTAAAACATATACAAACAATGATTTATGCAAATGTAAGTCCAAGATTAAACACCCATCTACATCTCTCATTCTTTCTTTTCACGACCTCACCCTGGATGAAGTGTATTGAATTATCCTTATATGGGATTCGTTCTCCTCACTCTACATTTATCTGAAGTCAGATCTTTTTTGGGATTCTAATGGGCTAATAAATTATAAATAGGGGAAAGTTTATGTTCGTTGTTTTGTTTAAATTGTTGTTTTTATTTTAACTCTTAAAAATTAGAATTTAAATATTTGTTTTAAAAATGTTATGAATATTTAGATGTGTGTTATAATTTCTGGTATTGTTACATAAACTATTGAAAAAAATATTAATTAATGGTTTTAAAAAGAAATGTCACACGGAATTTTTTTTCTAAAATGGCTTTTATTATAACACTGTAAGATTAGGATGTTCGCTTTACTTTTTTTATGTACGTTTCTTCTTTTACCACTCTTGTTTTTTTTTCGGTCGTGATCGATGAGGATCACTATCATCCTAGAAGCCATGTACAGTGACACCTTTCATCTTCTCAATTTCCGTAAGATAACAAAATATTTTGCGTTTTTTTAAAAATATATTAAACCTATTTTTATCCTTAAGATTTCTGGAATTTATATCTGTATTTATTTTACATCGTTTGGGTTATCTATATATTAAATTCTGCACCCGATTGAGTGAGTTACAGAGTGTAACAGAATCGGTCAATGATAAGGGTCAATATGCGACGAATGTTAGGGTTTAATTTCATGCTTATTTGAAACACTTCACAGGCTACAAAGTAAAGTCTTCTAGTACCCGCTGTACTGAGCGAATCGTTCTTACACTGTCCATCAAAGTCTTCTAGTACCCGCCGTACTGAGCGAATCGTTCTTACACTGTCCATCACACCGAAGAGTTTGAGAAGCAGTGGTCAATGGTCGAGCTCCAGCCCCCCCCCCTCACTGTTGTACAGAAGTGCTCTGGAAACTATCAACAGCGGGCCTGTCACAACAAACTGTCGTGATGCATGGGATCTGACGACCCACTTTCATTGACATCATTTTCTGTATGTTTCCATGCTTTACAAAAATAAATAAGAAAGTGTCATTATTGCTAAAAGCTTTAAGTTTTAGAATAATGTCTTTAAAGGGCTGATTATCTCGAGTTACTCAGTTAAATTATGACTACACTAGCGTACACCCATCAAAAATGACGGAAGTTTTCAGCTGAAATCTATTTATTTTATAACAAAATGCACTTTTTTTTAGGGCGCCTACGGCGCCGACCTTTTTCAAAAGCCCAACTAACTTGTCCTTGTTTGATAAATACGAAATATTAAACTTTATGAAATGTACACAAAGTATTTTATTATAGGGGTTGCAGGGCGCCTGCGGCGCCCCCTTTATTTTTTAATTTTATAATTAACCACAATCTAATTCTCTTTTTACAATGTTCCCTTTTCCAAAATTAAAATATGAGCGAAAACAATGACGTCATATAATATTTTTTTACAGCGCATATTTAATTTGCACACTTTTTGATGCTTTGGTGCAGTAATTTGGTTTTCCCTGCTTTCTAAAATTAGTAGCGTCAGAACTGACAGACTCTACTGACTTGCGTGACAATTGCAGATTATATTGTTTAATTTTGTAATCATCTTCCTGTAGTCCAGTGCTTCTCAAACTTTTTAGTATGATGAACAGGTAAGAATTTTTCCAGCACACCAGGGACCGGTGCAATACTTTCCCTGTACAATCGTGGTAGCCACATGAACCTCCACATGGCCTACTGCACTGCAAGATTTGCCTTGAATTCGGTTAGTTATATGCTACACGTCCTCCAACAATTTTGAAAAGAATAATCAATTGTCTTTCATTCGTCTTCATTTGTGTTTATGCTCGTGTGCGGTAATTACTTCCATCCCCTTGTGTTATTCATCGGCAAGGGTTCGAACGATGAATTTTTTTCTAAAAATTTTGCTAGAGAATAAAAGGTGACAAATGTTGGGCCTCACTTTTTTCAATGATTAAAATTTTTTAAAATTAATTTTAAATTTTTGTCTCTATTTTTATGTGGTAACGAAGTCAATTTTAATTATGTTGATTTAGTTTCTATGTTGAAGTTACCTATCTTATGAAACATTAGAAATCGAATAAAAAACCCGTAAAAAACCAAGTTTTTGATTATAAATCCTTTATGTACGAGAAGTAACTAAAACAATTTTCATTATAATACGCAGCGCTAGACCATCCAAAAATACAAAATTGCAGTAGTGTCGTAAAACATGTTTAATATAATGCGCACCGATCAGGAATATGTTTATAAAAAAATTTGTCAATAAAATACACACCTTATTGCGCGACAGAAAGGTTGTTCAATATAATACGCACCGCGACGCTCTATCTCAAAAAGAAGCATGATACATAGGAATAAATAAAATAATCTAAAAAATCAATAATTTAATTACGGTACATGCGATCGATCTGAAATTTTGATACATTGTTTTTATTATTGGTACGAAACTGCCTGCAACATTTCAGCTCGCTAGCTTACGAGCAAGTGGGTTAAAAATCGATCAAAAGTTTTGGCGACAAGCAAGGGCGGCGGCCGCAAGGGCGGGCGGCCGCAGACACCACGAGTTAATATAAAGGATTTAAAAAATAGCATAAAATAGAGACATGATTTTGTTTTAAATGGATGGGTTTGAAAATCATTTCATTGTCATTGTATCCTTAATTATAAGGATCGAAGTCAAGTGGCGTGCCACTTACAGAGATACACTATGGGAAGTAAGGTAATATCGTCCTAAAATAGTTAAAGATACATATAGATTAATCTTAATATATTAATTTCATGGTTCCATACTCATAAATAAATGCACTTTTTAAAAAGGATTTCTTATTTTAACTTAATTTTTGTAAACATAAGTTTAGCTTACTAAAAAATTTTTTTTTGAAGTAACAAAAGTTAATAATAAATAATAATAATAATTTTCACAGTATTGTAAATTAACTTTCAAATGAATTTAATAGAAATTAAAAATTCTTATCTCGTAAACCTAAATTTTCTCAAGAACAACGCAATTGATACAATATTTTTGTACCGGTGCTTTGTGGTGCAGCGACTACGGGCAATTAAATTGTAATTCACATCATATTATTACAATAAAAATGTATGTTACGATAAAGGATTCTTTCTCACTGACAAAATATAGTGCCTATTTGTACACCTATATAGTTGAAAATATAATTGTATTATTATTTGGCTACAAATTATGTCATCCAACAATTTTGAAAAGAAAAGTCTTAAGCCTTGATTGCTTATTGTTCATTTACTATCGTCTTCACTTCGTGAGGTGTTGGGATACCAGCGTCATCCACACATACAAAACCGAATTGAATATACGAAGAGTGATATATTCAAGTGAGGACAATGGCGTAGCGAGGGGGTGGGGGCAAATGCCCCGGGCGGCACTTTTTTAGTGGCGTCATATTCCTAGTTTCTATGAAAGAAATTTTTGAAAGAAAGTGGACCTTTGTATCAAAATAAAATAGAAACCTAATACGAAATTAATGAAAAAAATAAAGGTGCTATCTTAAAATATGTGAAGGATTATTCTGTCAAAATTAGAGAATACTTATGCTGATGAACAGAAAAACCAAGACGCTTAAGTAGCATGAAAAGGCGACAATGATCTTCTGTTAACATAATTGATTCTTCAAATTTGAAAGCCGCTTCTGTTGTAGAAGCGAAAATTGCTGTCTCTATCAATTTTTTTTAAACATTAGCCAATCTAATGCTAAGGGCGGCACTTTGTTAAGGGCGGCAAATTCCTCGTTGTTAATAAGATTATAAAAATGAAAGCTTTAAATTAAATTTAATAAAAGAAAACCCAAGTTGAAAGTTAAAAAAGTAAATGAAGGGTCTGTTAAAATACGTTAACTTTTCTAATGACAAAAATGTACACGCCATAATGAATCTAACTAAATTCTTTTGATTCTAGAGCTACTGAAATGAATAACCGAGGGGCTGGAGTAGTATACGAACATGACACTAATGTGCTGGTGCCAATAAGCGATTCAAATGTGTCAGCCACTCATCTTGTAGAAGCTAAAAATTGTTATATCCATTAAATTTCAAAAACTACTAAAATTATAACAACATACATGAACTAACTAGAAATAAGTAGATTACTAAAAGTGCAGCAAAACTGAAAGAGTGTCCAACATATTAATATTAACTTCTCCAAAATAGAGACGGATCTTACACCAAAATAAAGATGAGGCGGGTAAAATGTGAATGATTTTAACCTAAGTTAGCGCACTTGTATGGCGTATTCTCCTAAAGCATCATAATTTTAATTTTAATGTCTTCTATATTGCATAAACAAAAATAATGAACAAAGTTTCTTGTCTAGTGGAATAATAGTTTACATAAAATAAATTCAAATGTAGCCACTCGTAATTTACTTGTGTACGACGTAAACAAGTGCTAAACATTGCAAAAGTATTTGCAAATTATATGAATCAGAAATCAGTTTAATTTAAGAATAGACTATTAAAAAAGAACAACGATAAGTAGTTGTAAAAGAAAACAAAACAAATAAGCAAGAAGTTCGTGTTATAATGTTTCACATTATTAAATGCTAACAAAATATTCATTAGGCTCTTCGTGATAACAGAGAGGAATATACCAGTGCAAATATATATAGGCAATATTCTGGAATGTATGTTTCTGCTAGCAAAGTACGATCGAGTGCTTGGACAAAAAAAATTAAAAATAATTTAAAAACAAAAACCAACTTGTCTACTCGAATTCAAAATGAGACTATTTCAGTTTATTTCAATGCACTTTGGAAAGATCTAATTGCTGCTACATGCAAAGCATTAAACTTACCTCAGGATACAAAATAGTGAATTTACTATTTTAAGTAATTTTGAAGCTTTTTTAAAGCTATAGAAAACCTGACCGAGGCAGACGAACATTTAAAACACACGAACAGATGCAGGAACTTTGCTAGTCACAATTCACTTTTTTCTGGACATTTGGAAACATGTACTTTATGAAGTCAATGAAGCGCGAAATTATTTACAAACGAATTGTGCTTTTAAAAAATGCTTTGCAAAGGCTACTCACAGAGAGACTAATGGCAATGGACTTTTTAAAGGATCATCTGACTTTCGCTAAAACTTTATGTGGAGACTTTACGATTTTATTTGTACCTTCCTATCAAAGAACGAGAGAGAAAAGTTTGGCGATTAAAGCCAGAGGCGAAACAACGACTTGGCATCGGGGCAGTTGCCAAAGGCGACGAAGACTTAGCCTTCAATAATCAATTTATTCTGTAAAATTTAGTATTTTCCATATTTCTCAAGGGCACCAAAAATTAATTAGCCAAGCGTGCGGAAAACCCAGTTAAGCCTCTGATCAAAGCGAATATGTAGTCATGTATGTAGAGAAATAGTTGAGAAGAAAGTTGTATTCTTCATAAAATGATGTTACTGCAGAAATTCAGTGAGGTTTGGCAGTTATGATATCTGTGCAACATTTTCGTAATCTAATAGCTATTTTGGATTTTGAGCATGGCATGGCTGAAAACATTGATACATTCAAGATTGTGCCATGAAGAAAAGCTGAAAACTCAATTTTATTTTTAAAAATTTATAATGAAAGCTTCCCTATTTATTATTAACATAAAAATGAATAGTGTCCGTGTTATTAGTTTCTACTCGTCTTGCCTTTAGAGCATATAGTCATATATGTAATTACCCGGGAAAAGGGGGGGGGCGGCAAACCTGAGTTCTGCCCCGGACGGCACATACCCACGTTACGCCGCTTAGTGTGACTAGAACGAATTCGAAGCTTCGGTTTCATTTATGTTTCCATCATGTACTTGTGAAGAAGAATCAGACTGTGTTTGATGTTCAGCATTCATGTTTCTTCTCTTTATAAACATATTCATTGGTCCTCTCTTTGCACTATATAAAGTGGGTTTAATATAATAAATCTTTTCGGTATAAATTATCAAATTCATTCTCTCTATTATTATTTTTAAAGCTATGAAGAAAAAAAATAATGTTTACATTTTACAACACCCAGGAGTGGAAATCTATTTTTTGAGTTTGAGGGACATATAAATAATAATTATGTGCTATTCTTTTTTCCTTGCTTTTTTTTAGTAGTTTGAAGTGAACTAATCACCAACATTTGGGGCATCTCTTTCATCCCCAATGATCTGCAATTATGACTACATAGTTAAATAATTGTAGACTAATTTCATGAAGACCTTATATAAATCAATTCATGATGTCTGTAAAAACATCGACGTGGTCAAAACTAAATTTTAATTATTTATTTTAAAAAAAACACCAACTAATTATTTGTAATTTAAAAGACACTAAAATTTCAAAATGTTTAATTTATATGAATATAAATTATAAATCTATTCATTTAAATTTCATATTTTCAGTCGAATATTTTGTTTCTTTACATCAGCAGACGGCAGGTTAAGAATGGTGATGTAAGAAATCTCAAAGTTCTATTTTTAATGTGTGGGCCAGTTCGCATCTATTTCAAATTACCACCACAAAAAACACTAATAATTATTGAAATTAATATAATTTATTTTATTTAATGTGCGTACTGTCAAATAATTGACATATTTTATATGGCTGCAAATGTAAGATTATAATTATTTATTTTGTCCTTTCTTTATTATTTCTACGGACTGAAATCTGATGACTAGCACTGGTGTAGTTTATTTAATAACAGGAGTTAGATGCAATTACAATGCGCCAACGATGAAGGAGACGGGGTTAGTGTGGCACCAGTGCTATGTCCTTGACTCTGCCGCCCTACACGTGACCCCAAAAGGCGCTCTGTATACAATCAAAAATATATTTACAGTTCACCCGAAACTGTCACCACACCTACGTCCTTTTAAAATAACCTCATTCAAGGCCTCGGTTTTTATTTTCACTTGTTTAGAAGTCACAATATTTGCTCGATAGTGAAAGGTTTTTTAAAAAAATATTTGAATCATTTAAAACATCCAATTTCGGGGTTTTGTCTTGATTTCAAAATTCAAATTATTTGAATTAAATAGCCTCAAAGATGCGCTAAGTTCAATGTTTAACAGTGTTTTCATGACTGCTTGTTATTTTTACGTGTCGTTGATGTTCGTGAATCACAAACAAATCAAATCAATGTTGGGTTAACCCCTCAGAGTGTACACACCCCCATAAACCGGACCAAAAGACCAGCTTGCTCCCTATCGCTAAACGACCACATTGGTGTCTCGGACCTGAGACCGATTAAAGCGCCCGTCGTCCGGTCGTTTGTCCGTGCGCCGCCGCCGCCGCGAACCCCCCCCCCTCCCGACTACCCAGTGTCCGCATTCGCGTGACCCGCCGAGACGTACAACAAAGGCGGGTGATAACGGCCTGGCGCCGACTGACGATCTCTGGCCCATTGTGGTCTCCGCCTCTGATGACGGTGGTCAACATCTGAGATTATGGGTTGTGAGAGAGGGGGGTGACTAATTTTTTTCTCTCTTTTGAAATCCCGTACGTTCGTAGGCGTATTAGCAAGATAGGTGTCGATACTAATAACCAATGGATGGCGACCAATGAGGATACAGCTCGACGCGCATGCGTTAGATAAACACCCGAGATAAACGTTGGAGAATGAGAAGTCGGACGCATGCCCACACCACTACAAACAAGATTTGCGGCAGATAACATGGCCGCCGCAAAGGATGGAGAAAAGGGTTTTTACAGTATTGAAGAAGCTTTGCGTGAATTTGAGTTTGAAATCCCCGGTAGCGCCAAAGGTGTTAGAGTACATCGTTGTACGAGGTAGAGCGTTCTAGAACACCACAGAGCAGTGTTTGAAATTTGTGGTTCCATTGAAGCTTCCCATTTAAAAAAAATTGTAATTGTAATGGTGTCTTAGATTTAAGACATGACCCGGGCGTTCTAGGTAGCTACTTTACATACCGATGTCTTGATTAATCCATTAACATTGAGTTATCTTCCCTTTCCTGTGACTGTGGCCCACGTAGGTCTTTGGCCTGAATCGCTGCTTCCTAATCCTACCACTTATCGTTAACTGATGCTTATCTGGTCCAATTTGGGATTCCTATGCTACGATGTGGTATTGTAAATCTTTTTTCCCCCACAGGATCTATATGTTGTTTTTCATGCAGTCGATTCGCCGATGAACACTCACCACTTCATTGTCAATCGTTTGTTTATTTCTTTATTTCATATCCTTGAAAATCGCCCTGCGATCAACGCCCCCATGCCCATGTAAAGACTCTTGTTTGAGTGTTTTCATTTAACCTTATAAAAGATAACTTGATAGTTCTTCAGGTCTCAAAATGTATGCTTGTAGTTATACTCTATATCGCCTAGCTAATGTAACGATAAACAGCTTACATCAGTGCTTCTCAAAGTGGTGGTCCGCGGACCGGTGCCGGTCCGTGAGTCATCCGATGCCGGTCCGCAGAGGTTACCAAGAAAGGACATTTCGCTACCACGTCAGGTCAGGGAAAATAGTTCACCAGTCTCTGGTACAAAGGAAAAATTCCAGCCGGTCCACCATAATAAAAAGTTTGAGAAGCACTGGCTTACAGGATCGCATGTCTAGTCCAAGCCTTGCAAAATTTTGAAATTCTCGTTCATTTTTTTTTCGTTTTAAATTTTATTTTAGCTTATTACTGTCATACGCCATTGATAGTTCATATCGAAATGATGCACTGTGATATTATATTCATAATATTAATGTAAACAGTCCCTGACGGTGGGAAGCTGATCTGTTTTGTCTGAATCCACATGTGAAGTCGCAAGTATCTATTTAACGATCGTATTTGTTCAGTCTTCGGTTAGTGGTCACCTAGTATTTGTTCAGTCTCCAGGTAGTGGTCACCTAGTGTTTGTTCAGTCTCTGGTTAGTGGTCACCTAGTGTTTGTTCAGTCTCTGGTTAGTGGTCACCTAGTTTTTGTTCAGTCTTTGGTTAGTGGTCACCTAGTTTTTGTTCAGTCTTTGGTTAGTGGTCACCTAGTTTTTGTTCAGTCTTCAGTTAGTGATCACCTAGTATTTGTTCAGTCTTCAGGTAGTGGTCACCTTGTGTTTGTTCAGTCTCTGGTTAGTGGTCACCTAGTTTTTGTTCAGTCTTCAGTTAGTGGTCACCTAGTATTTGTTCAATGTATGGTTGATAGTCATACAATCATACAATATAGCAGTGGTTTTCAACCTATGGTCCGCGTAGATACCCCAGGTGGTCCACGACCAAAGGATGAAATTATTATTATTTTTTTTTGGAATAAAATCACGAAAATGTATAAAAGCTGTCACTTTTTTTGTAACATATTGATTAATTTTAATCACTCGACGGCGACAGCTTAGCACCTAAAATAATATGTCTTGAGCCTAGTTTACTTTAAGCTATACCGGAAATTACATGAGGTCGCACTAGATTCTAGAAAACTATAATGGTTACATTGACATTCCGAAATAATTTTTTGAAATCTTGAGTAAATTAGATTTAAATTAATATTACAAATATTGTAATAAATTAATAAAATTGAATTAACACATGAATGTATTTTTAATAGGGCTTCGGATTAACGATTAATTTCTCGATTAATCGTTAAAAATTTTTTATCGATTAAAATTATTTTAATCGATAAAAATTCGATTAAAATTAAAGAAAATATTTTTAATATTTTTTAAACTTTTTATTAATCAATAATTAATTATTAATAATTAATAATAATAATTTATATATGTTTTTACTTACAAACTTCTCCCGCGTAATATTATAATTTATTTTATTACTTTATGTGGACCGGCAGCGTCAACTATAAATAAAATGGCTGACAGCATCAGCGCAGTTAATTTTAAACATATAACTAGAAAGTTGAGCAAAAATTTTGTTTTTAAGCTAACTGCGGATGGCAAAGTCGAAGATGATGAAAAGGTTTACTGTGTTCACTAACATAAACAATTCTATTTTAAAGGATTAAATACATCGCTGACGTACCACCTTCAGCACAAATATCCGATCAAGTATCAACACATTGTCATAAAATTTAGTTCAAAATATTCTTAATTTTCAATGTCCGTGAGAAATGTTCAGTTTAATGACGTCATAAATTTCTTTTGGCTTTAATCGAATTTATCGATTAATTAATCGATAATTTTTTTAAAAGTTAACGATTAAATTTAAATTAATCGATAACAGCCCTAATTTTTAATAAAGAAAACAAACGAACATTAGGACAACAATGATTATTCAGACTCATCCTCACAGTCTGTGTGTGCCGTTTTGTTTTCCACATACTGCTTGAATTGTTCTACTCTTGAAAGATTCAATTTATTTAATAAGTTGGTTTTTTTTTAAATCCTTTATATTAACTCGTGGTGTCTGCGGCCGACCGACCTTGTCGCCAAAACTTTTGATCGATTTTTAACCCACTTGCTCGCAAGATAGCGAGCTGAAATTTTGCAGGCAGTTTCGTACCGATGATAAAAACAATGTATCAAAATTTCAGATCGATCGCATGTACCGTAATTAAATTATTGATTTTTTAGATTATTTTATTTATTCCTATGTATCATGCTATTTTTTGAGATAGAGCGTCGCGGTGCGTATTATATTGAACAACCTTTCTGTCGCGCAATAAGGTGCGTATTTTATTGACAGCTCTTTTTATAAACATATTCCTGTTCGGTGCGCATTATATTAAACATGTTTTACGACACAACTGCAATTTTGTATTTCTGGATGGTCTGGCGCTGCGTATTATAATGAACATTCTTTTAATTACTTCTCGTACATAAAGGATTTATAGTAAAAAAACTTGGTTTTTACGGGTTTTTCTTATTTCCTGATAAGGTCTTCTCTGTGGCATCTTTGTTGTTTTGTTTTTTTAAATATAGTCAATTACTTATGCAGTTTTTCATAGATTTTATTACTTCTGATTTTTTTTCTCCAAAGTTTCTGAGTACTGGCTCTAGTTTTTTATTTGCTCGGTGTTCATTGTCTGAATTTACGCTTAGTATATCTCTTAAGAACGTGCACTTTTTTTTTCGATTGTCTATCTTTGCGCTTGCACACTCGATATCGATTATTTTCTAATTTTGATCTAATTCACTAGAGTGAATAGAGTACTCTATATATTTTGGTTTAGCTCACATTCGTTGTTTATTGTCTCTTCGAGTTCGTGCGTGTGTCCTTCCTTCTGGGTTCTTTTTACGTGTCTTCTATCTTTACTCCCCTTTTACATGTGATCAGTTGGAACGTGTCCCTTTCTTCTTTATCGACTGTGCGCGTCCCTGTTGGCTCTAGGGCCACATTGATTTATCGGTGGTCGGGCGGAGGGCTAATTCCCCCACAGATATTCTGTAATTTTATATTAAGTATTTCTTTTCAGAGCAAAAGTAAAATTACAATAAAATTAATACGGTCGCCCCCCGAAGTCCAGGAAAATATCGATGGTGAGGTGATACTTGTGCACATAGTGCGTCAGGGGCCGTCCATAAATGACGTCACGCGATTTTGGCCGATAAATGACGTCACGCGTCGTCACAAAAAGTTAGACCCCCCCCCCTCTAAAAATACGTCACAAAGCTTTGACCCCCTAAAACACCTTATTTTCTATTTGAAAATAAGTATGTTTCAAATCACTTTTATTGTCATTTAAGTATTTATTATTTATTTAGTGAAGGTCTACATTCAGGGCCGGATTTACGCCTAGGCCTGCAAGGCCCCAGCCTAGGGCCCAAGCCAGCCTAAGGACCCTGTTGGTGGAATCTTTACATAAGCTCAAAAAGATTTACTTTAACCGAGAGAAAAAATCTTGAATTTAGAACATTTGAGGAAAACTGAAATTGTCTTAAATAAATTAACAACTAAACAACAAATTGAAATATAAAAAATATATATTTCCAAATAATATAACAAATTTCTATTGTTTAATGACCCTCTCTTTTATATTCTTAATAGAAATATCGATATTACGATGTCTGACTTCAATAAAAAATCTAAAAGTGTTTCAGAAAAGAAACGGAATAAAGAAAACAAAATCGAAAAAGAAAAAGTGCTTCTTCGTTATGTATCTAAATTAAACACTTTTTCGTCTAGACCTAGTTCTGGCTCTAGTCCTAGTACTTCATGTAGTAGTACTAGTGCATTAGCCAGTGGCAGTTGCAGCGATGCTGCGAATGACCGTCAACAGGCAACTCCAACAAAAGTGTCTTACTGCAACTAGCTACCTGAAAACATTATTTCAGAAAAACCCGTAACAGCCAGTGGTGTAGTGGAGGGTGGGCGCGGGAGGGCTTGCAATTTCAATTAACTTCAATTTGACTGTTGAGACTGTGGTAGTTGCAGAACTTGTACCTTTGAGGAAAAAAAATACGCCTCGTGAAAAATTTGAAAAAAAAGAGGGCCCTCTCACCTCTTTTTTTAGGACTACACCACTGGTAACAGCTACACAAAAAAAAATTATTTACAAAATCCTGAATACATTTATTCTTTAAGTGACGATCCCGATGAGTGGATGCTAGACGAAGTTACATTGGAGTGCATGAATGGCATGAATCAAAATATTGATACCGACTTTTCTTTTTCTAGGCGTCAATACACCGATAAAACCAGGTATCTATCGCTGTCACTTTTTAGCCAAACATTAAGAAATGGTGCAAACGAACCTCGACCTTGGCTCATATTTTTGAACAAGTTTGGGAAATCGGGGTCACTAGCTAATGAAGTGTTTAACGACTGGAAAACCACAGTTCAAAGAATGAAGGAACATGAGAATTCGGAAGAACACAGGTCAGCATTTGCGACACTATCTAGGAAGAATGATGGTGGTAGAGTTGACAAGAGTCTTGTTCTTCAAACAGAAGGAAAAATAAAATACTGGCATGAGGTTTAAGGCGCATTGTGGCTGTTGTGAGTTCACTTTCTACACGCGGATTGCCGTTTAGGTTTCCATGATAGATTTGGATTTTTAAAAAAAAACACTGGGAACTTTGTTATGACTTATGATCCAGAACTTTTGGCGGAGTTCGATCCTTTTCCGGACGTACACATAAAACGCCATGGAAACAAAGGAAGTGGCACAACATCATATCTGTCGTCATAAATATGCGAGGAAATGATCAATATAATGGCAGAAAAGGTAATAAATACAATCATGACTGAGATTAAACTTGCCAAAAAAATTCTCTATCGCTGTGGGCTCAACTCCGGAATTTTTCATGTAGATCAACTTTCTTTCATTGTGAGAAATGTCTTATAAGACGGATGTACTGTCGAAGAATTTTTGAGATTCATTCCAGTATTCATTCATAGTAATATACATTGTATTATCTGATGTTTATTAAAAAAAATAATTAAAAAAAAAGTCATTAAATAAATTGTAAGCGACCAAATATTTCAGTGGAAGTTTTATTTAAAGTTACCCTTTTGATGTGACGTCCCATTTCTTCAACCCCCCTCCCCCTCCCCCTCGTCACGCATCGTCACAAAAGTGTGACCCCCCTCCCCCCTAGGTGCGTGACGTCATTTATGGACGGTCCCTCAGGCTTGGACACATGCTAGACAACTATTAGTATTGGCGTTGGTGAATGCTCAAAAGTAGGTTGCTGACTATCAAAATCAGCGCATAGTAGAGAAGCCTGCATGACTGAGATCATGTTTCCACAGAGACATACACATGAACACAGGGCCGACTTAGCATTTGAACCACTCCATGCAAAAGTGAAAAATTGCGCTCCTATGTGATTTACAATTTAAGTATTTTTTTAAAAAATGGTACAAGGCTTTTTATATTTTTTAGCGCTTTTTATATTTTTAGCGAGCATCCAAAAATAACTTAAACTTTAACACAGTCATTCACACAAAAAAATTGTAATTAGATTTTACTACAAATTCTTAATTAAAAAAAAACCCTGTTACCATGAGTTTATACTCAGACATTTGTTAAAGGAACTTTTAGTTGAGAGACTTGTCTAATTAATCAATATACATAATTCCCGTCGTCTGTATGTATGCATGTGTGGATGTAATGGATATGACGTCATATAATATTTTAAGGTTATGTCAGGTGGCGCTGCGATCGATTTTGTATAAAAATATTAAATGACGTCATTGTTTTATGCTTATATTTTAATTTTTGAAAAGGGAACGATGTAAAAATAGGATTTGGGGATTTATAATTATTATGAAATACTTTGTGAAAATTTCAGCAAGTTTAATATTTCGTATTTATCAAACATGGATAATTTACTATGTTAATTATGTATATTGATTCCCGTTGTCTGATTGGATTGTATAAAAATATTATATGACGTCATTGTTTTATGCTTATATTTTAACTTTTGAAAAGGAACGATGTACAAATAGGATTTGAGGATTTATAATTATTATGAAAAACTTTGTGTGCATTATTCCATAAATACACACAGACAACCCGTCACCAAATCATCAGCGGCGTATCCTACGCCGCGGGTCAGCTAGTTTAGAATTATTTAAGCTGTTACTGAGTTCATTCTCAAATACTAACATAACGAGTTTTGACAATCTTGTTTGAGTTGCAGCTTTCAAAATAGTTCTTGATTATTTTTGGTTTAGAAAAATTACTTTCCCCAAATCGGAGGTTAAAATTCCTTGAGCAACGCTCAAGTTTGGAGCATATTTCATTTATGTTATGAATTTCAAAACTTCCAATGGTTCTAAATATTTTTGCAATAGAGAATACACCCCTGATATTTTATTAGAGATTGTATGACCACTGATTCTTCATCTGTTCCAAAAGTCTTTCCAAATCTTTGCAATTAGCCAAAACCACAGAAGAACTAACATCTTTTAGTTCATATTTATGACAAATATATATATATATATAAAGTAACTGTTGTGTTGCTGCATCTGAAAAAAAATCTTTGTTCTAAAGACTTGGTAGCAGTGTCAACAAGGGGATAAAAGAATTCAAATTAATATCTTACATTTGCATCAATTGTGTGCTCAGCCTGAGTTTTATCAAATTGACGTTTTCTCCGACGAACTCAATGTCCTTGTATTGATTCAAATTTCTTATCTGCATCTATTTCTGATGCCATTTGCCAGCATCAACAAGGATGACATTTGCCAGCATCAACAAGGATGAAATTTGCCAGCATCAACAAGGATGACATTTGCCAGCATCAACAAGGATGACATTTGCCAGCATCAACAATGATGGCATTAACGTGATTGTCTGATCTCAGATTCTTTCTTTAAAAAAAAATATTGGAACTTCTCAAAAGTTTTATTGCCAATGCAAAATCATAATTTTTGCCCTGCATGAGTTTATTAATGAGATTGACATGAGTTAATATCTCATACAATATCACGACAGAACAATACGAAAATTTGAATAGTTGTAGTTACGTAAGTAGTCCAGATGCTTCATCTCTTATAAACTATGTATATCTTTGTTTTCGTAAGTGATAAGCAATGGATCTTATGTTTAACCGATTTATTACTTCATCGAATTGCCCATCTGATGTCACTGCGAGGTTTTAAGGTTAGTTCTTTAACATTCTTCAAACGAATCGACCGTCTGAAAGACGATGAAGAAAAAATAAGTACAATTTGTAGACAATATCAAAGAAGTTGGCTCCTTCCAATTATGATTTAGCCATATCATTTATTACCAGGTTGAGTGAGTAGCTACCACATTGTGTAAATAATTCACCAGGGTTGATGTTTCTAATTTTTGCTTGCAACCCCCCCCCCACACGTTCTCCTTTCATGTTCTTCACATTTTCATATCCTTGGCCTCTCATGTGTACCAAAGGCAATCTTTCAATCGAAAGAAAGTCCCAAAAATGTTCAAGAATGATGATGTCTTCTTGTTCAATCGACACAAACTTTTTATCAAAGGTCATTTGTTTTGTTTTATTTAAGTCAGGTTTGCAATCTAAATAATTGAGTAATATTTTGATTTTTTTTTCACTTCTTCTAATATGTGATTTTTTAAGTATAATGAGGTCATTTTGAATTGTGTTATTCAAGTGTCTGCTTTTTATGTTTTCTATTTCAAGCACTTCATACATGCTCCCCCATCACAGGTTCAAATTCATAAAAAAGTTTAACTAACTTTAAAAATATTCTATTATCATGTTCAGATGCGCCAATAGGGTTTGCGGACTTGAACCGGTCCATCTCTAGGAGTAACACAAAAACATAAAATTCTATAAGTTCCCGTTATTTGGTACTGGCAGACTCGGAGGAGGTCTATTGGATAAGTCGTGAGGGGGTGACACCACGAGCTACCACACTGGATGATACCTACCCTAGTGACGCCTCTGATCATATTCATATAAGTTTTCTTTGCTATCCCTAAATGCAAAGCAGCTATAGCATGAGTTTGACGATCGAAAATACCCGTTGAAAAACAGTCTCCAATGATGGGTTTCTGCATTCCAAAATCTTCAAGAAGTATCTTCTTTTGTTTGCGAAGTTTAAAACGAACACTCAATTCAAGATGGGACTTTGCGCTTTAAAATCTTTTTGTAGTTTATGGATTTTTTTTTAGGTTTAGTACCTATACATGCTGCCAAGCTCCATAACCATCGTTTGCTAACAAAGATGTAGCCATTGGAAAAATTTTGCAGTAGAGGCAAAGGACAGAGTTTTTATATAAAGAAAACAACAAAAATGTCTGGTAATTTTCTCTCCATTGCTAAGATGTCTTATATAATTGTTTGATGTGAACCTACCTCCGCTCGTATCAGTAGGGAAATCAAAGTTGAACCCTTTTGTACTGTTCGCGATCCAAGTCGTAAATATGTGGAGCAGTGAGGTAAATATGTCCCCGGGCCCCAAGGTACAGGGACTCAGAAATGATGCTTACAACTTTATATCATAGTAAATTTGATGAAAAGGAAAGGGTCGGGGCAGCAATTTTAAAATAATTTTCCCCCCGGGCGCAAAATATCATAGTTACAACATTTATGACGTAGAAAGAACGATATAACCTCTCGTCATGAAACTCACTGTGGCCCGGGTTAAAATCGAACTTTAGCTTTATACTATAATAGTTATGAATCGTCTATTATTTAAAAGGATAATTTTATACCCCATTCTATTAAAATGATTTATGTCCTCATTTTTGGACTTGTTTTTTTTTAAATTCAATTTTTCGGATCGCTTCTCCGCATTTCAATAAAATGAATTTTGCCCCCCTCGATTTTTGTACTCCTTGCATTTGCACGGAAAAACGGAGTATCAGTCCGCACAAACACACAAAGATGTTTTAAAGGGAAAGAAAAATCATACGCTCCCCTCAACCCCGCCCTCTCCTCCACCAGAAAACCTTTCCTTAAGATAAAACCATTAAGAGCCGCTAAACATGAATTGACAACCGCTCCTCACTGATCAGATTGACAACAAACGTTTAAAGACGGTCTTATAAAAAGAAACACACAAACATTCCCCATATGGCTGGGTTGTTAAACCATAAGGCAGGCGAGTAGGAGAGGAAGAACAGAGAAGAGAGCTAAAGGGTGAGGGGAAAGTATGACGTACCGGATGGCTCACCGCAAGAGGAGCAATCCCTTATCGTCCCCGGGGCACTCAAGAGGCGCCCATCCATCACTAATAAAGATCGTCGTGTTGGTGTCTAACCCAATATTACCAGGCTCACGAATCCATTCCACGGGTGACCTCCTGGAAGATCCTTTATTTCTCTACATCTCTCTCGCCACAGTTAGCGCACGTGGACGCTTGGAGCAATCAAAAGGGGATATTACACGAGGGTCAGAAAAAGGCATTCGATAATAATAAAGAAAAAGACTTCCCTCCAGTGCCGAATTTACTTATAAGGTACACAAGCTATGGCTTAGGGCCTAGGAGCACCACCTTCTTGGGTGCCTCCCAAAAAAATGTCTGAGTGAGCAATTGTTATATTTGGCACTGCCACAGAATATCTGGACTTTAAAAGGGTCCAATATCTCTAATAGCTTAAAAGCCTTATCGAGTCTAAATCCGACACTGTTTCCCTCTCAAGTGATTTGGGATCTTATAAACACATATGATTTTGGTAGGTTAAAATGGTTCTTATACAAACAATTCTGAGAGCCAAATGTACTTACAAGGGCGTTCGTATCCAGAGTGAGCCCCTTCTGAAAGTCCCCGGAGTGGAAGGACTCAGGAGGAAGACCCTTGACGTGCGCTCCATAGAATCCTATACTGCACTAAAACGATGGAAAAGTCTTACGAATTTTTTGAAAGAGTGTGACAAGAAAGACAATTTTGAGAAAAATCTGAAGAATTTTATTTGAGAGACTTTTTGAACATCAGATTGCAACAAGCATACTATTGACAGTTTTAGCTCTATAAATCCACCGCCAGCATCTCCATCATCGCCATTATCATCAGTTATAATCTATAAGGTTACTTAGCCGTACGTTTAAACTTTAAATCATTAGCTTGAAGTATATTTCTGTGCGCCCATTGTTTTATACGTTTCGAAATATTCACCGAACAACGTAAATATTCTCATATGAAAAAAACAGAAGAAGATTATTTTTATTTTCTTAAATTATTATTTTCTAAACAATAAGAAAATTAATAACATTAAAAAGTCTTCTAGTTAAATAGTAAGAAACAAAAACTAATGAAGAACGATGCTGAGTTTATTGTGCCTTAAGAAGATTTTGTTATGACCAGCAAACATGTAATGAGGTAAATGATTACTGGACATTAGGGTATAGGAATGAGGTGGGGGGTGCACTCCGGTGGCTCTTATTTACCTCGGGCGAGGGGAGACCATGACTTTTTTTGACAGGATGGCACTAAACCTTTAAGCGTCAGTTTTAACTGGTTTATCAAATTTAAAACTGAAATATATTCCGTGAAACAGTTGGTTCATAGACCACCACCCCCTTACACTGTAAATTCATACAATTGTGGCTGCAAACAAAAGTGTACCTCCGATTGATGTTTGTCCCACAGGTCTTAGCAGCCAACGTGACTACACATATTCCCAAACAATCCAAACTTCATGCCCACACAGTCCAACCTAAACATGCCCCCACCCTTTCCACAATTCCACCTACAACGCCCCACCCTCCTCAATTCCACCTACAAGCCCAAACAATCCTAACTAAATGACCATCACAATCCAATCTACATGCCCACACAATCTGACATACATGACCTCAATATCCAAATTACATACCCCTACATTATACATTCAAACATTCTTGCCAAAAGTATGCAAACCAAAAATGTCTTTTAATTTTAACTATGCGTGACCCATGTGCAGTGACTAGCCCGAAAGTCCTTCAATCCAATCAACTTCGTTTCCCTCATTCTAAATTATACGCCCTTTAGCCGAACAGATATGTTATTGAGCCCCACCTACATGTCCTTTAGCCTAAGCCTACATCCCACTAAATCCAACCTACATGTCATTTAACCTAAGCCTACATCCCACTACATCCAACCTATATGTCCTTTAGCCTAAGCCTACATCCCACTACATCCAACCTACACGTCCTTTAGCCTAAGCCTACATCCCACTACATCCAAACTACATGTCCTTTATCCTAAGCCTACATGTCACTACATCCAACCTACATGTCATTTAACCTAAGCCTACATCCCACTACATCCAACCTATATGTCCTTTAGCCTAAGCCTACATCCCACTACATCCAACCTACACGTCCTTTAGCCTAAGCCTACATCCCACTACATCCAAACTACATGTCCTTTATCCTAAGCCTACATGTCACTACATCCAACCTACATGTCATTTAACCTAAGCCTACATCCCACTACATCCAACCTACATGTCATTTAACCTAAGCCTACACCCCACTACATCCAACCTACATGTCATTTAACCTAAGCCTACATGTCACTACAACCAACCTACATGTCATTTAGCCTAAGCCTACATCCCACTAAATCCAACCTACATGTCATTTAACCTAAGCCTACATCCCACTACATCCAACCTACATGTCATTTAACCTAAGCCTACATCCCACTACATCCAACCTACATGTCATTTAACCTAAGCCTACATCCCATTACATCTAACCTACACGCCCTTTAACCTAAGCCTACATGTCAGTACGTCCAACCTACATGTCATTGAACATAAGCCTGCATGCCATTACATCTAACCTACATGTCATTTAACCTAAGCCTACATCCCACTACATCCAACCTACATGTCCTTTAGCCTAAGCCTACATCCCACTACATCCAACCTACATGTCATTTAACCTAAGCCTAAATGTCACTACATCCAACCTACATGTCATTTAACCTAAGCCTACATCCCACTACATCCAACCTACATGTCATTTAACCTGAGCCTACATCCCACTACATCCAACCTACATGTCATTTAACCTAAGCCTACATCCCACTACGCCCAACCTACAGCATAACGTACATGCCACCCCCCTCCACCAAACCAACCTAGATGCTCCACCACTAAACCTTTCCTTCCCTTTAATCACATCCTACATTTGCTAATACAGAAGACCACAAGAGAAAAAACGGCTAAGTGACATTTTTGAAATTTCTTAATTACACCCTGTATCTGATAGAGGATCAAAAATAGAATGTTCTGAATGAGGTTTTATGAAAAAATTATGTCTCTAACCCAATTAAAAATTCAAATCTATTTAGTTAATTTATAAGAAATATGTATAATTTTGAACTTTAAAACTTGAATATCTCAAAACTACACAAATGTGACAAAACCGTTTCTTCCCTTGAGCTCTTCGACATGTATTCCGATTCATATGCATATCATTTTACTGTTTCAGAAAATCAAAGAGTAAAATCTTGAATATAAGGCCAACCGCTAACAGGAAACCTAATATTTAAGACAGGACACCCCCACCCCCGTCAAGATTTCTCTAGGAGACTCGTAGGTCTTCTGGAAAACGATACCAGTTTTCTTAACAATCGTTAGCTATCCGTTTGGAAGACCATACTCCTCTTTTCCTTGTTTTCCCTAGATTCCCCAGCCAGACTCACGCGCTCACTGAATGTGCTGTGTGGGTTAAACACAGTGGTTTGTGAGCTGGGGCTGTCTGTTTAAACCCCATTCAATGCAAAACGCTCTAATCCCAGCAGTCATGTCACAAAATGGTGAGCGCAGACTAATGCGAGAAAGAAAACGAGCGTTAATCTTGTATCGATCTATATTCTTAAAACTCACTGGTCGAGAGAGCGCGCCGGCTGCGTCTTGGATCTATCGCGCTTGACACACACAGCTGAGGTAGAAACGAGTGAACTGCCATGGCGTTTGCTGCGTGTGGCTAGTCAGTACTTGAGTGAAACCTCTGGAAAATCTGGATTTTGTTTCTTTTGATCGTCTCTTAATTAAGGCGTCCAGCAATTTGGCTCACTCACGAAACATTATTATTTTTATTATTATGATTATTTTTATTCTGATGAAATTTCGAAAGTGGTGTAAAATTCTAGAGAGAAAAATAATTTTCGGTGTCAAAAGTAATTATATTACAGAATATCTATTGAAGAAATTAAAGTTTAGAAACATTTAATTATAATCTCAATTTTGAAATACAATTGTCCACGACAATTTTTAAAAGCAGTGAGTTTTTTAAATGACAAAAGAAAAATAAAGAGGGGGGGGAGGCGTTTCATTTCAAATTTGATTTGGCATTTAAATCATATCTATATATAATTCACCAAAACGAGTATGTGCAAATAAGCATGGCGAATGACACTCAGTTTATCAGTTTATGTTTTGGCAAGCGGAGGTAGTGGAGAGAGGGGACACAATGGTTCTTGCATTCACTTGCGTTATTCCTTCACAGAATAACATGTGATTCATAGTGAGGTGGTTATTACCTTCGCCTTACACGTGGATGGTCCTGGGTTCAAGCCCAAGCGAAAACATTAATTTTTAATTTTTTAAAATGTGTGTTTGTGCCCATTCTTTTCCCCCTTTTTTGCGAACATAGCTGATCCTCGCTAGGGTCGGCCAATCACAGTTTATGTTTGGAAAGCCAGGGTGGTGAAGGGTGGTGGGCAGTGAGATAACCGCAGTGTGAATGTCTCGAGACCAACAATGCGTCGGCGGTTCCCCCACCGACGTTCACTCGCGTTGTTTAGATTTCTCCATGCTGTAGTTTGTATCCGTTCTTTCCCCCCTTTCTTTGCACTATCAATGAGCATGTCTGCGGCGTATGCTACGCTGCGGGGCGTATCTAGTATTGATATAAAAGTTAAATGGATTATTTTTCCTTTGCGACTTATAGGTAGAAGTTAGAAGTCGATGCAAAAATCTAGTATCAAGAATTGATGAGTAATCACATTCAAGATTGTATGTGTGGATATGAAAGTATCAGCAGTTTAGAAGGAGGGAGGGGTGGCAGGAGAGGTGACTAGCTTTTATTCCTTGCCTCGTACTTCCACGAAAAACTACACAACTCTGTGTTGTTAGTATTCCGCTTTCTTATGTGAATATATATTTTTTTGAAATATAAATAAAAGAGGGGTGGCTAAAAAATAATGAGATTCTCATCACTCGATACTGCCCTCTATAAACGAGGCACCATTTCCACAATAAGTTACGTCCTATTTAGATATTCTCCATGCAAGTCGGTTAATTTAGTTGACACTACGCCAACAACGATCGAAATAACTTTTTTGTTAAAAATTTTAAATTAAGAAAATTAAATATTTGTTATTAAAATACTTTATTACTGCATTCTTTGAAAGCATACATTCCAAAATTCCTCTCTTGGTCATGAAAAATGCCGTGAACAGTACGGGTATAACTCGATTGAAGATGAAAACAGAAATTTGCCAAGGTATTAGAAGAAGCAGACAAGTTTATCTTTAAATATTAAATCAATATTCAATCACCTCAGTGCCGAATATTGCGGACGACCGGTTTTATTTCTTCCAATATAACGCTATTGGTTTGAATATGATCATTCTGCCTAAATTGAACCCCCAAAAATAAAAATAAAAATAAATACATCGTCACCTGTAATTTCTACGTTACTTTAAACAAGTTCTACATCAATCTGTTTGATTTTTGCATTATTTATTCTTAAAACTCTATTAAAAGGGGTGTCATTTGACGTGTACCTTGCGTGTGGGCTCGGAACACTTGCTGAACTTTGAATTATTATAATTATAACAAAGGTAACAATTAACATATGCACATAGAATTACAATTATATTTTAAAGCGATAAATATTATTCTCGCAAGAGCATGCAGCGGTTTAATAAAATTGTAACAGATCTAAAACGTTTCACCGTAACTGAAATTTTAATCTAGTTAAAATACAAAATAATTTGTTTTTCTTAAATGTGTCTTTGTTGTCAAATTCCTTCAAAAACTTCAGAAGACTGTTCCATAATTTTTGTGCAGCTAAGGGAAGTGTGTCCATTCACTCCGGTAACTTTCAAAAGTGTATGTGTAAAGGAGCGCAGCCCCTTTGAGATACAATATTGCAGTGAATTATTTAAATTTATGTGTTGAAAATTCAAAGGAGACGACTTTAAACATGTGTTTAAAGTACATGTATAGCTTAATTTATATATTCTAAAAAGTATCACTCAAAGAAAGTCAGTGTTGTTAAATCAATTTAATCACATTCAAATAAAACTATTTGAAACTTAAACGACAAGGCTATGAGGAGATTTCACAAGTCACCTACTAATAGACGGAAGTTGGCACTCTCTTACATTATCAATAATTAAACGGTTTAATTAAAGACCTTAAAAAGGGTCGATGAAGATCAGATCACTAAGAGCATGCAAGGGGGACTCACATGGACAATTTGCACTATAGAAGAAACCCATTGACATCATCATCTATAATATTGCTTGTAAACACTTCATTTAAGTCTTTAGTTGCGTTCTACATTTTAAAAAGTTTGTAATGTATTTTGTAAAAACGATGACTATACGTCTTCGACACTCATTTGAATGGTCTTGTTTTGTTTTTACTAGAGCTGCGGAAATTAACGATTAATTAATCGATTTATCGTTAAAAATTTTAATCGTTAAAAATTAGTTGGATCGAGTAAAATTTAAGAAAATGCATATAATATTTTTTGTCTAATTTATTAATAAATATATATTTTTTGTTAATACTTTTCCCCTCAGTATCATTATTTATTTAGACGTGCATGCGTAAAAAAAAAGGTTTTTATTCCTTATTTCTTGCATAGCAGAACGAATTACGTCACAAAATTTGGGAGCCATGGAATTACCGCGACTTAACCGATTTCGCGAAATAAGGAATCGCAACTTAATGGGATCTATATATGCGTTATAAAAAATATAATTAATCGAAATTAATCGATTAATCGATTACATTTTTCCCGAGTAATCGAACACATTTATTTTTAATCAGTACCAGCCCTAGTTTTCACATATATCTTAAATATGCCTTCCAAGCAAACACCAATCCCGGTTACACTTACTTAAATGGTCTGATTAATACAGATATAAAGTATTATAAACAGCATTATCACACAATTAAATACATACGCGTTGGCGAAACAGGGCGAAGATACTCTCAAAACAAAGTTAAAAAGTCACTTTGATTGATTGATTTTCCTTTCGGGACTAGAAGACTCGTAGGACGGACATTGGTGTTTTCTTGTCCTGCCGGTTTGTTGTTGCACGGTGCACTCCTTGGAATGCGTAAAGACCTGTAACTTAATTGGTTGTGAACAAAATGTGGGTGAGACTGCAATCAGGCTTATAGATTAGTAGATAGATAACATGTAAACATTCGTCTCTTTGGATTTCACTGCAGCTAAGTTTTTATTTTTATTTCTTTATATTCGTTTTATGTGTGTACTATTTGTTCGAGGAAGGCTCCTTGCCGAAACGTTCGCTGTTTTGTTACGTCCTGTCAGGCACACTCATGCCGTGTTTACATGTTATCCGTCTAATAAGTTAATTGTTTGAGGGTTCTTACGTAAAGTTTATCTTGGTCTACCTGGTTTCCTCTTACCTCTGGTTGCCATGTAAAGGTTTGTCGGGGATCTTAGAGCTGCCCAGGCGAAGCACACGAACGATTTAAGACCATATTTTTTAATGGTTAGATAGTTTATATATGCCAGTCCAGAGAGTTAGTTCCTTTACATTTACGGTTGTCCTAAGATCGGACCATTCGGAAGCATTTCTTTTTAAAAGTTTTAGTTTTTGGCCTGTCAGCAAAGTTGTCTTTCAGCTTTCACAGCCGTAAGTCAGGACTCAGGACTGGTGTTATGAAGGCGTTTTACATCTTTACTTTTAGTGTTCCTGCTGAGCGTCGTCCAAGTACAGATGATAGAAAGTTTGTTGAATGCGTCGCATGTCATCACGGCTGTACGTGTTTTTCTTGCTGTTGTTGAATCTCCCGATGCTGACACTTAACTTCCTAGGTATGTCTGGCTGGAGACTTCGTCTAGAGCAGTGCTTCTCAAAGTGGTGGTCCGCGGACCGGTACCGGTCCGTGGGCCATCCGCTGCCGGTTCGCAGATGTTGTCAAAAAAAGGACAGAAAAAATTGCACAGTGCAGGGAAAATAGTGCACCGGTCCCTGGTGCAATTGAAAAATTCCCGCCGGTCCGCCATACTAAAAACGTTTGAGAAACACTGGTCTAGAGCATTCTTATTTATAAAGATGTTTTCTGTGTTTTTTATATGATCAGAAACATTGTTTTTTTTTATGCCGTTGTTAGCAAGTAATGCCTTAACAGTCTTCACATTGGTCTGGAGATTTGAGTGTGAAGAGTTCAAACGGGAGATTTCAAAGCCAAGATTTGAGATGGCAACACAGGCGTGGAAAAGTTTATGGAAAAACATGAACTAAGGACCATGAACGAATAGTCATTACTTAAAATTAATAACTAATAATTATAAATTATGAAAAATTGATGTTGTATTTCATAGTTTATAAAAAAAAATCAAAACAAAAAATGTAATCGCTTATTTCCCTTCAAGTTTATTTTTTCTCCCTTGACAATTACATTGCACATGTATGTTGTAACTTATATTACTATTCGTCTTACAATTGGTAGTAAAACGCGACTCCAATGCGCACCGAGTTGGTTGCAGAGATCACTCCGTCGTCTCCCGTTTCCCTTTCTCCGCGTCCGCGATCAATTCACCGACCGCCGCTCGACGCAGTGTTGACGCCGCCAGTCGCGCTCCCTCACTCCCTCCCTGAACCCTCATCCCCCTCCGCACCCCCCCCCCGGCTCACACATCGCCTCACACAGTCTGGTGTCTATCTCTGCCTGCGATAGAGAAAAATTTGCATCCAGGACCCCTCGACCCGACCTCCCATCCCACCACCACACCCGTCTCCTCTTCTATTTCGTACACCACCCCCTCCACACCCTTTTCCCCCGTCCTTTCTCCTCGGCTCAACGGGAAAAAAAAACCGCGTAACTCCGTTTTGCAAGTGGCTACTCGGGCCGAAGCTTTGATAAGCGAATTGCGCGTCGTCGTTCTCTGTTGATCTTAATCTCATCTGCAGCACTGTGCAACGAATTCTCGTCTTAATGTGTTTCAGTGTTTGAAAAAAACGTGATTTAATAATAACAATTCACATACGGGTGAGTACAGCTTCATTTTTTTTTAAAGAAAAAAAAACTTTCTTCCTACTTTCCTTGTTACTTATCTCCCTTTATTGCTTCTGCTGCTTTTTTAAAAAATATTTTTTTTTAGGTTTACCTGTTAAAGGCATGCATGCATTTTTTTCTTACCTGGAGAGGAGAGTAACGTACCTTGATGTGAGGTAACGATAATGGACTACAGATGTCAACGGGTGGTCGGGTCAGCGATCGAAAGATGACCATATGTTAACTGCCGCCCCGGTTACTGATCGAATGCGCTGAATCGATGCTGAAGCTGTTGGGTGAATAGGCGCGTGTTGTTGTTTTGACTGAGGTTTACAGTGTGAGCGAGCACATGGTGGTGGCCCAGGCCTTGTGTTGTGTAGGCGCGGTAGTTTCATACGACGAATTATAATTATACGCACTTACATAATACGTTAGCCATTATTTCATACTCAACTGTTCTTTTTTTTTGTCTCTCAAACACATGCACACAAACACACAAAAAGACATTCATTCTAATTCGTCATCTCACACTATAATCTTAGACTCACAATTTTAGCCTCACAACCTTTTTCCTCTCTCGTCTTCCAGACTCCAACCTCTCTCCTCTCTCGTCATATATACTCCAACCTCTTTCCTCTCTCGTCTTCCAGACTCCAACCTCTTTCCTCTCTCGTCATAAATACTCCAACCTCTTTCATATCTCGTCTTCCAGACTCCAACCTCTTTCATATCTCGTCTCCCAGACTCCAACCTCTTTCCTCTGTCGTCTCCCAGACTCCAACCTCTCTCCTCTCTCGTCATATATACTCCAACCTCTTTCCTCTCTCGTCTTCCAGACTCCAACCTCTTTCCCCTCTCGTCTTCCAGACTCAAATCTCTTTCCTCTCTCGTCTTCCAGACTCCAACCTCTTTCCCCTCTCGTCTTCCAGACTCCAACCTCTTTCCTCTCTCGTCATATATACTCCAACCTCTTTCCTCTCTCGTCTTCAAGACTCCAACCTCTTTCCTCTCTCGTCTTCCAGACTCCAACCTCTTTCCCCTCTCGTCTTCCAGACTCCAACCTCTTTCCTCTCTCGTCATATATACTCCAACATCTTTCCTCTCTTGTCCTCCAGACTCGGACCTCTTTCCTCTCTTGTCCTCCAGACTCGGACCTCTTTCCTCTCTTGTCCTCCAGACTCGGACCTCTTTCCTCTCTTGTCCTCCAGACTCGGACCTCTTTCAACTCTTGTCTTTCAGTAAGCACAACTCAATATGTCTCAGCATCGCCCCTCCCCTACACATTCTTTTAACTACTATCGACCACCACAAAAATGTGCATACAAATAATGAGATGGTTTCGTGTTTTTTTAAAAAATACTATTTTATTTATTTATTTATTTTAATTAATTCTTTTTTGAAACTTAACTGGGCGTTATAGCAATTCAAAGCATAAAACCATTACCCTTAATAACTTCGTTGTCAGACCTCTGTTGATGAAGTCCTCAAACTATATATAGAAACTGACGTCATCTGCTGAACTTAAAAGTTTTATCGACGGAATTTCTCTCCCGTAACACTCGGCTTGCGTGACTGTTATTGCTACACAAACATATGGCCGCGTCCGGAGAATAACATAGAAGCATAGACGAAATGTGCAATGTGTAGGTGATATAAGCCTCAACACAGAAATGGACACACAACTTAGTTCAATCAAAAATAACTAACAAGTAAATAGTTATTTATAATAAAAAAAATAATGCTAGTATATCACAGGCATATGAGTATAATAAAACAAATGAATCGTGTTCAAATTCGTATAATGCTTGCTGTATAAATATCAAAGAAATAATTTGTGAATTTGTATGTGTAACATTGTGCACAGAAAAGAGCTCACCCCATTACCTGATCATGGCAACTAGTTGATTTTATTGATATTACATATAGTACCAAGTCGCGAATGGACTACAGATGGACAACGAATTATGGTTATTTTGGTTTGTTATTAGACCGGAAAACGTCATATCTCATTGCGTAGTGTTACTATTTTTAGACTATTTTCGCAAAACAATGCTTTTTTTTTACATAAATATAAAATTAATATTATGTTTGACATTTTTACTTTCTCGAATATGGAGAAAAGTTGTAATCGTGAAAAAATAATGATTAAAAAATAAATAAATAAATCACGATGTTATACACACCTTCCTTAGTCTGAAAAACCCAGTTTCCCAATCTTTGTTGGTCTATGTGTGAACACGACAGCCTGAGTACCGTTTCACTTAAGTGGACGAAATTGCATTTATAAGTATTAGATTCCGATTAACCTTTGAATGATTTCCGTTAACCGGAAGTTGTACTTTACTGCAATGGAGGAAGTGCCATCCCAACCCTTACTGTTATATTCGAATCTACGAGAACGTTTAAAGGAGCTCACTCATGTTTTATTTTTAAATCCCTTATATTAACTTCACCCTCTTGTCTGTCGAGATCTCTGTCGTGGTCCCGTGGAAAAAACAAAAGTTCAATTGAACAACCCTTAAATACAAAGTTTTTGACTATAAATCCCTTACATTTGAGACATAACTAAAAGTATTGATTATGTTCAATATTATACACATCGCACGACAAACATTTACAGACTGAACGTAACTGAACTCCCGTGTCCTTGCTGTAAAACACGGGGATGTGGTCATCGATGGTTGGAGTGAACTCCAGTGACACGTGGAGGTCAACTATAGCAGACACATGCTATATAGAGATAAACTAAAAATGCATAAATTTAATTACGGTACATTCGATCGATCTGAAATTTTGATAGAATGCATTGTTAGTGATACAAGTCATTTTTTACTTTTGTTTTTCCGCCCGACCGACCAAGAGAACACGGTGAAGTTAATATAAAGGGATTTAAAAATGACCCCATTCCCGTGATGCTATCGAGCTGAAATTTTGCACATAGACTTTTGTCACCTAAGATTGCTTTGTAACAAATTTTTAGATCGATCGAATGTATCGTAATTAAATTAATGAATTTTTAGTTTATCTCTGTGTATCTCTTTGTAGCATGTAAATTTTTGTGCTAGACTGTCGCGCGGTGCGTATTATATTGAACAACCTTTTTAATATTTTCCTGTCGCGCGGTGCGGTGAGTATTATATTGAACATATAATATATTCCCGACCTGTACATGTTTATGCTAGTCTGTCGCGCGGTGCGTTTTATATGGAATATAATCAATACTTTTAGTTATGTCTCATATATTAGGGATTTATAGTCAAAAACTTTGTTTTTACGGGTTGTTTAATTAATACTAAAGCTGCAAAAAAATTTATCTTTGTATTGTTCATGTCCTTTAAGCTGATTCGAATTAACTTAGAATTAATAAACATCTGCTAATATTCGTCCTCAGAGAATACCCGGGTATTGGTTAATATCTTAATGAAAGTGGTCTCACCGAATATCCCCGGATATATCTATTAATAGATTTCCCCCATGATATGACGAGACCTGTTGGTGCGATGTGAAGTAACGCAGTGAATGTGGCACATTCGTGCCGTTGGGGTAATTCCTTTGAATACGGTCATGACTCGTGAACGATCACGTCTCGAGCTTCGTGTCGAGGTCTTCAGCTGAAGCCAAAAGGCCGCAACGAAAGAACCACCGGTGGCTCGCGAGGGTCACGTCGCACGTGGAGCGCCGGGATCCGTTTGACTCCAGTAGAAACGTTATTTGTCGTGTTCCGCGCAGAAACGTTGGGTTTTGGTTCCGATTCTATCCACGAGACGATGGCGACTGTATACTGTACTTGCCCAATAATTCTTGCTTCTGATTAAAATAATCTGAAGAACCCATGGTGAGTAGAGCATGGGGTGTTTTGTTGGTTGTGACAGCAGGTATTGAAGTCGGATTTATTTACCCTCCCCCCTTCCCAATCTCTCTCGCAATATAATATGTCTGCATAAATAATCTTACTTGTGGAATGGCATCAGCAGCCTTGAGCCTAAGTCTTCCCGGGAAATTCTCCTAGGAATTCAGACCCCCCCTCCCAGAGAAAATATAGCTAGTGGACACCCCCGGGGTGGTCCGCTCTGAGGGGGCCGCCTGGGCACACATGAACTTGGTCGGAGGTGCTTTCCACTAAAATTTACCTCACACAGGAGGGTTGGATATCCCTACTTGGACTCACTACAACCTCAGCGCCAACCCGGGCTGGCATAAAACAATCATACGTTGCTTTTTTTGTTTTAAATATGTACACCAACGTAGCATGCAAATAAAAATATGTTCATAAATCATTTGACAAAGTCTTTTGGCCGAATTTTGGGTGTTTCTTAACAGAATAAATATTAAATCGCTTGTTATTGTATTCATTCTCCACTTACAAACCCCCGCTCCCCCAGTCATGAAATGTAATCATCGTTCACACGCCCGAGTCCCATTTGTTATTCTCAATATGTTCTGTCCGACATCACATCAGATCAACTTTCTGAGCGACCACCATAAGAAAGGGCAAGTGATTACCACCACCACCCCCCCCCCAAATCTTGTAATGGGATTTTCTCTCGATAGAAATAGGTAAAGCCGGGCAAAGTGAACCAATCGAATGCTTTGTCTTTATTTTCACAAACGCGCCTCTCAATATGTGACAATCTTCTTACAAGGACGAGCTGTCAAGCTCTTACAATTCATTCTGTGAGCCTCAGCATAAAGGCATCTGTGTATTCTTCCGCAGTCCTAGTGCTGCCCGGCCAGTCCGCATCACCGATCGTTTCGGTCAGCATTCGGCCAGTAGGTGGGTCACCGTCTCCTCGACATACGGGATATTATGAGTCGGAGTTTGTTAATGAAACGTTATCTATTTTTTGAGGCCCCTATCCTATTTACTCGTGTACGATTCCGGATCTGTATATGTCGTCAACGCTTCCGGATCTGTCGTCAACTTCGACAGAACTTTTGTGTTAGTTGTTCAAATTTTATATCTCACATTAAATCCCACAATCGATCACAATAAATATCAATAAAACTTAGAGTTCCGAGTCCCGCTGTGTGACTACTTAGTGTGTGACTAAAAAATTATGTGCTGCTTTTTCATGCCAGATTCTACATTCCTCACTGCGGCTGGGCCTATCTTTTTTTTAAAAAGTTTTTTTTGTTCATTTTATTTAAAATTCCAGTCTCTTCAACCTCCACCAGCTCAACTATAGTATTTTATTTAAATATGTATATTTTATCGAAACAACCAATGATGACGTGGACAGATGTACATTAAAGCGGCACCATGGAGGTTTGGCGAGATGAGCGCATTTACACCAAAAACAGTTGACATAATTTCAATACCCATGTTAAAACTTTTTGACAGGAAAACCCATTATAGAAAAGTTAAATTTGAATTAGCATCCGCTATAGAGAATTATTTATTATATGTCCAGAGCTTCACACATTCTTGCCTATTTTAACGTTCAGCCATCGACCAGTATGTTATTTGGTACATTGTCTCTTTCAAACTTCATCCATCTGTCAATAATACAACTTTCTTGTGCGCGATCCACGTTTTCTTTTTAGTTGTCGATAATAATAATTTTAAAACACCAACTCGGCTCACTATTGAAATAAAAATCTTAAATTTGTTAGAATAATTTTATTTAAAAATGATTTAAAATGTTACGTTTATCATTAGTGCTAATATGCACAGGCGTCACAAGGGTAGGCGTCACAAGGGTAGGTGTCACCCAGTGCCATAGCTCATTGTGTAGCCCCCTCACGACTTACCCTATAGACCTCCTCCAAGTCTTCCAGTGCCTAATAAAAGGGGAAACATACATAATTTTATATTTTGATATCTACCCTTATGATAGCTTCCCCGGGTGAGATCCGCACCCCCTAACCCCTCTTAGTGATGCCTCTGCAAATACCATCCCTACCGCCGTACCATCGAAGCTCATAATAATCTCTTTATATTGCTGTGCTATACTACAAATGTCATCCTCATTAGACATATTGACTCGCACTACACTTAGTTATTCTGCTCAATCATGCGGGGAATAAAGGGTTGGTTGTATTTTGTTATAAGTCATTTGAACAATTACTTCACACAAGAGCGAAGACGTCATCCTATATAATAAAATGGAATTTTCTGTCCGGTCCTCGATAGCGATTGGTCCCTAAAACTCCTACAGCCAATTAATCGCGGAGAAAAATTAAATCTCATTGACATATTGAACACGTTTTGGTGCAGTATTTTTTCCAAGACTTTATTTTGAGCGGTAAGCGTTTGGATTTATAGTCAACAACTTTTTTTAAGGGGTTATTTATTATAGCTACAATGGATAGTATTTTTGACGTGATGCACATGTATGGCCGGTCGAGACGGCGGTTGGAGGGGAGTTTCAACGTGACACCGAAACGACGGTGGAACGTCCTTGGACGGGCTTTGTTGCTGGTATTAAATACTAGAACGAATCCACAAAGAAACTCCTGTAGCATTGCCTGCATGGACTTCGCCTTTAAAGCTGCTAGACGCGACACGTTCAGATGTAATGCATTTTAAGAACCACCACTAGTGATAACTGAGCATAATAGTGTCCACACACACACAAATTCCCAAAATGGGCACAGGGTTGCCGTTACACACACACATACACAATGTAATGTAAATGTTAAAAAAATAAATGCAATTAACTCAAATACTTTCAATGAAGGGCTGGAGCTGACACAACTCAAAGCGGCAGCGTCCCCTCCTAACGTCACGCGCCGGTCCTGATTTGCACTTGACTTGTTGTTCGTCTCGGCTACTGGATCAATTCCTGCTGGAAGATGCACAAATAGTCGAGACACCCGAGGGGTGCAGTGCAGTGGGTTGCCAGCGGCCGTGGCAAGGTGTGCTTGATTCGCCCCTAACTTGCGTCTTGTCGACAGATAGCAGTCCCATTCCCGCAGATCATGACAGTTCGCTACATTGCAGCCCCGTGAATTTCAGCACCCGGGGCAAACAAGCCTCGAGGTCAAGCCCACACTACGTCACTGGTGAGGGTCAGGGGTGCAACTGTCGACCACCTGGTAGGAAAACGAATACAATTTTAACTTTGAGCAAGTGAATGGCAAATCACAAAACTTACCCCCTTCTCCAAACAATAAAACGATTTAAAAGAAAGAAAAACTAATAAATACAACATGAATAAATACTTATCAACATGTTATTTTTTTTTAAAAAAAGTATCATTTCTCATAGTTTACAACAACAAAAAGTGTATTACGTATTAATCATTAAAGTGCGACAGCCAACACAATTTAAAAAAAAACCAATCTGTTCAACTCAATCTCTACATCTAAAAGCGGCCTGGTCATAAAATATTCATAATGTTACACGCGAGCACGCCCTCATGATTTCATCGCTTCAAATGTCAACTCATCAAATCAGGGCTCGTTATTGGAGGCCTGTTTAAGTGATCGCTTGAAAGGTTGCTGTGATGGAGAAGTTTGCTTGCATGATTTGCAACATTTTGTTACTGAATAGCATGTGGTACATAGGTGACTATATTGATATTAGCAAAGGTAAAAACCTTTCTGGGTATAGCACGCTGTTATAGCACGGGGTGTGAGAAGAGAGGTTGGGGCGCCCCGGGGCGTACATTTTGATAACAACAGGGGGGGAGCGAATTTTCATAGAGATGAGGGTTTTTCGTGAAAGTGTGTAGCAAGTATGTCTCACCACAAGTGGCATTAGCCCTAGCCAAGCAAGCAAGCCACCGAGGATTCATTGCAGGCATACAAGTATTGATTATTAGAAGTCACAATAGAGAAACAATGGACACTAGGCTGTAACATAAAGGAGACCACAATGAAAAGAAAATTGTTAAATATAATGTGACACGAGACTCTCAAAATTTAATAATAATAAATAGGGAATACTGGGGATAAAATATACCGACTATATGCGGGAGGCCTATATGGACACGTAGGATGTCTATATGTGCATTAAGTGAAGTACCGGTATTTCAATATGGCATGGACAATAACAACGAATGGATGAAATGGTTGGGGTCTCTATGGACAAGCAGGTTGTCTATATGGACATAAAGTCGGGTATTTCTATATGGAAAATAAATGTGGAGTTATTACATGGACGAAATTTTGGGGTTCTATTCGGAAATTAAATGTGGGATCTCTGTATAGACATTATATGCGAGACGTCCTATGGAAACTAACCGTGGTGTACCGGATTTCGGCTCCGGCAAATCCTGAATCCCACAATTTTTACAAATGCATCCCCGGCTCCGGCTGGATTACACTTCATAAATCTGGCCAAATCCGGCTACGGCCGGATTTTAAAAAAATGAATCCGGTACATCCCTACATGTGGACACACAACAAGGTGACCTACATGCACATTAAATTTTGGATGTTCATATGGGCACAGACTGTAGAACAACTATATGGACACACCATATTGTGGTCAATATGGAATTTAATTGTAGGACCTTCATGAGAGCACAAAGTGCGGATATCTACAATCTACATAGACGCGGTTTGAGGTTTTTTTATATTGATTGTTAATAGGGTTTATATAAACACACAATGTTTACAAAAAATTTAAGTAGTAACAGTATCGATTGACTTCCGAAAGACGGTGTTGCAAATTACATCCTCCCAGAGGATTTTAAAAAAAAATTATCCGGGGGAGACTTTCTCTGGGGAAGACTTCATTTCATGACACCGGCTCAAAGCCACACTTTCAATGTTGTTCCATAATTCTTTGACATTTTCTACCCTATATTTTCATTCTTATTTAATAGTACATCCCTATATGTACCTGAATATGTTTTCCGGAAAAAAATATATTCCCAACACATGAATTGTAGCCTCGGTTTTATCCAGTTGAGAATGTAAAGTTGAATGTCTTCTTATCTTATCATCTTATCTTATCTTATCTTATCTTATCTTATCTTATCTATCTTATCTTATATATCTTATCTTACCTTATCTATCTTATGTTATCTTATCTTATCTGTTACAGACGCTCCTTCCATGCAGAAGATTAAATGCCTCCTACGCTTATCTATGGATTGTGTTAATAGTCCTGCATTTTTATTAGAGATTTAAATGTTGATAAAGTTTTGGTTTTCCTGGTTTCTTCAGGCAACCCATTCCACACCCGAATTCCGGACGGGCAGAACGAAAATTTGTATGTTTTTGTTCTTGCATACGGAATAAGAAAGGTGTTTTTGTGTTATATTTCTAAATAAGAATTAATTGCTTTATGTATGATTACAAATTTACTCTTGGTTCTTCTATCTCTAATGTTTCAAGGTTTAATGATTTAACTAAAGGTGTTAGTCTTGTCAGTTTTGAATATTCTCCAGTAATGAATCTGGCAGCTCTTTTTAAAAATTGTTCTAGTTTATCAATGTTTTCTTTGGAAGTTGGGTCCCATACAGAAGACGCATATTCTAGTACAGATCTCACCAAAGTGAAGTAGCGTTTTAGATTTATATGTCTATTACATTTGTAAAAGTTTCTTTTTAAAAAGCTTAAGGTTTTGTTTGGTTTTTTTAATAACTTCATTGACGTGGGGATTATATGATAGTTTCTCATTTATTATGACTCCTAAGTATTTTGCATCTTTAGTTTGGGTCAGTTCTTTTCCATGAATGAAATATTTTGAATTTATTTGTTTCTTTTTCTTTGTTACTCTTAACTGTTGACACTTTTCTGGGTGGAAAGACATACCCCAGTTAGTTTCCTAATTTATCAATTCATCTAAGTCTTTTTGTAAAATTTCTCAATCTTGTTCTGATTTAATTTGTTTTATCTATCTATATATATATAAATCAAAGTATGTATGCATGTCTGTTATAGCTGACTAAACCATTCATCCGATCGCCATGAAAATTTTGGAGACTTTTGAGTACGCTCCCGGGATGGAAATAGACTACTTTTTTTTAAAATTTAACACTCATGGGGCGCCGGGGGCCCATAATGGGGATTTTTTCTTATATGAGCTATATAAAAATTAGTTTAAGGCTTAGCTGCTTGGAAAACGAATGTATCTTGACCAAACTTGGTACATAACAACTTTGTAGCTTATATTGAAATACTATAGGGTACTAATTTCCTAATGTCCATTTATTCGGGGCTGGGGGCCCAAAATGTCTTTTTTTCATAAACGTTTAAGATTTTATTCCCAATTCAATTATTAAAGATCTTGAGAAATATAGATAAATATATCCACTATAAAATTGATTGAAATAAATAGGTGTTTTGAACTTGATATCTTGCACTAATGGGGGCCTTGGGGCCCTTAATGTTGTTTTTTGCTTATATGTGCTATATAAAATTAGTTTATGCGTTAGCTACTGAGTAAATGATTAGATCTTAACCAAACTTTGTATATAAAAAATTGGTAGCCCATATTAAAATAACAAATGGCAATGCACTTCTAATGTCCAATTGTTCAGGGCCGGGGGCCCCAAATGTCTTTTTTTTGGTTGTATACTCTAAGAAATTATTTCCCACTCAGTTTTTAACGATCTTGAGAAATATATCCATGATGAAACTGAAGTTAAATGAACAGGTTTTCAAAATGTACATCTTGAACCGAATGGGCCCGGGGCCCCCTTAATGTATTTTTACATTATATTAGCTATATAAAAATTAGTGTAAGTGCTAGATAATGAGAAAATAACTAGATTTTGACCAAACTCGGTATATAAAAACTTAAGAGCCTAAATTAAATTATTATAGGGCACTGAACTGCTAATTTCCAATTTCCTCGGGACTGGGGGCCCCAAATGTGTTTTTTACTAAATTTTAATATTGAATTCCCCATTCAATTTTACACGATATTGATAAATATAGATAAATATATTTATTTATTTGTTATGAAATTGATTGAAATGAACATATTTTTAACTTCATAAGTTAAACTGATAGACCGGTGAACCTTAATGTAATTCCTTTTTTTTTATCTATATGTATTCCTTTTTACTGAGATCGTTGCAACGCACGACGGGTCTGCTAGTAGATTATACAATCATCAGTAAATAACATAACTTTTGTTCCTGTTGACATGTTGTTGCATGGCTAAATCGTTTATATACATTAAAAAGAGTAAGGGACTTGCACAGTTTCTTGTGGAACTCCTGAGTTAATCTTTATTGGTGCAGATTTAGATCCATTAATTATTACAGTTTGCTCCCTACCCAAAAGTAAGTCTTTGATCCAGTGATGTAAGGCAGTGCTTCTCAAAGAGGTGTTCCGCGGACCGGTGCCGGTCCGTGGGCCATCCGCTGCCGGTCCGCAGATGTTCTCAAAAAAAAGGACCAAAAAAATTGTCAGTGCATGGAAAATAGTGCACCGGTCCCTGGTGCAATGGAAATAATTCAAGCCGGTCCGCCATACTCAAAAGTTTGAGAAGCACTAATGTAAGGGAACTGAGATTCCAAAGTAGGTAAATTCATGGTAATAGCGAGTGTAACCTCTGCTCGTATGGCAGATTATTTGAAACACCTCGTGAACAAGTTCGTCGGCTGTTTGTTAGTTACGGCAATGTTTTCATTAGTGCGGTGCCATCACCGCTCGCGAATATAGGGTCAAACAGTTCTCTGAAATTTATTTGACTTAAGATGCCCTTTTCACCCAACTGCGTTAAAAATAATTTTTGTGCTCTTAAAAGAAATAAATACGGTACATAGATATTTAATTTTTGCTTTAGGTGTATACTTACTTATAAGCAATGTGCCCTCTTTGTTTAGTTGGTTCGTGTGCAAAATTTTTCAGCATTCATTCATTTTTTTGGTGCAAAAATATATATTCCCCAAACACGCATATTATAATTTATTTTATCATTATCGAAATGTGCTGCGCGGTACTCTAGGCTGCTGTGCGGCGTCGGGATTGATCGGATATTAAGCAATTCTGTTTGTGTGCATATGTTTGTTTGTCTTTATTCATTTCACCCTTTTGCCCCTCTCACTCTCGCTATTTCTCTTTCCTCTGTTCAAAGCAATATACCCTTCACAATCCAATACTCATATTTTCCCCCAGCGGGTGTTTCCTATCATTGAAATTGGAGGTCTTTTGAAATAAGGTTATTAACCCTCGCTTCACCCCCGTGCACTGATATATTTATATATAACCATCTCCCCTCGTCTGGCCCGTTCCCTCCCACAACATTCGATCTGGCCGACTCGCTATTACCATGAATTTACCTCCTGGCCTCCACTATGTCCATCTCAAAGGGAAATGTTTAGTTTTGCAATTTGAGCCAAATAGCCGTCACCCAGTCAGCGGTGACCTCATAGGAAATCTACTTTATTTAAGTACTGGAACGTTGTATTAGATATCATGTCATTTATTGGTAAGTAACGCTATTTCGTTAATTCATTACATCAAGGCTTATCAAGTGACACCATAGTCAATACGCAATGAAATAGTCATAATTGAGTGATATAAAGTCAATATTTAGTGAAATCAAGTCATTATTGAGGGATATCTAGTCATTACCGAGTAAAATCAAGTGGTTATTCAGTGAAATCAAGTCATTGTAGAGTGACATCGGGTTATTTTAAAGTCTTTTTATAGAGTGAAATCATGCGATTTTTTTACAAACAGTCTAGCAGTCTAGCATCATCAGAAAAAAACCAAGGTGTTATTTTTAAAAAGTAAACACAGTAATAAGTGACGCGAATGTGCTTCAGAGATAACAAAGAATATTATATAAACTGTTGTTTTAACATACAAGTTTGGCGATGATGACAAATAAGTAATATTATACAAAACAAATAAGACTTAAAAACAAAGATGGGCGCAAGATAACTTTCCACCAGGGATTCCATCTAACTTAATGCGTGTCTCTAATCCACTGACCAAACTTTTATTTTCAAGATCCCCGCTATCCAAGTCTTTGCTGCTGATATTTTGTGTATACAATAATCTCGCCATAGTGATTCAAGTGATATTTTGTGTATACAATAATCTCGCCATAGTGATTCAAGTGATATGTTGTGTATACAATGACCTCGCCATAGTGATTCAAGTGATATTTTGTGTATACAATAATCTCGCCATAGTGATTCAAGTGATATTTTGTGTATACAATAATCTCGCCATAGTGATTCAAGTGATATTTTGTGTATACAATAATCTCGCCATAGTGATTCAACTCTATAAACACCGCCAACCGCTCTCCTGCCCCCCCCAACCCCATCATATCACCCCACACCTCAACGTGATCGATCCGATGTAACATTACGATAACTTGACGTGACTTTAACCGGGCCCGGGCTGTGTGTGTATTATCTGATCTTACGCTCCTGCTGTAATGAACGGGAGAGTACGACTGAACACGGACGATCATTGTATTGTAGATAGCACACGGGATTTTTTTTTGTCGACATCGATTAGGAATTTTTTTTAAAAATCCACTATTACTTTATAGTTACAGTTATTATAATGTATACTAGTGTATTACCCGTCAAAAATGACGGAAGTTTTCAAAATAAATACATTTCAGCTTAAATCTATTTATTTTGAAGAAAAAAAACACATCAGAATAAAAAGTAATGTAATACAGAACTTGTATTTATTTTTTGTATTTTTATTTTATTCATTTATTTTCATATTGCACAATTTTATGTGGAACTTTCGAAAAGAGTTATTTTTGGTGCAGTAATTTGGTGCGCTGCTTTCTAAAATTAGTAGCGTCACGGACAGACATACGTGACATACATTGCAAATTATGTATATTGATTAGTATATTTTGTTTGTCTCCTTTCATCACCTTATAAACTACGTATATAGAAATCCTCCTAATATCAGAGTGCGGTGTGATGGTCCCGCGTGCACTTTATAGAATACAGTGGAACCTCGGTATACGTCTGCTTCGGTCTAAGTCCAAACTGGTATGCGTCCTGTTTTGGCGGTAAAATTTTTGCTTGGTATACGACCTTTTGTTTGGAACACGGCGGGCGTGCGTGCTAGAAATAGTATGTGTAAACTGACACATAAAAAAAATAATAATAATAAATAAATAAAAAATAAAAATTAAGCGCATGCGTAACATATATGAATCACAACACTACGTCATATTCCACCTGTAATGTGTATAAACACTTTAGTAGCTAAAATACAGTGGACGACTCGCACAATAACTGGTAAATTTTAAATAAATTCACTAAACATGAGTTCTAAAAAAGTTAATGAGAGGAGCCAAAGAAAGGAAAAAAATGACCAGACAATGTCACATTTGCGAAACATCTTGAAGAGAAGGCAAAATGAAAGTTCTTTAGACAGATTTTAAGTAAAAGTCAAACCTGGCGAGCCTCAACCATGGTCAACTAGGGAATAGAGCCTCAACCATGGTCAACTAGGGAATAGAGCCTCAACCATGGTCAACTAGGGGCTAGAGCCTCAACCATGGTCAACTTGGGAATAGAGCCTCAACCATGGTCAACTAGGGAATAGAGCCTCAACCATGGTCAACTAGGGGATAGAGCCTCAACCATGGTCAACTTGGGAATAGAGCCTCAATCATGGTCAACTAGGGAATAGAGCCTCAACCATGGTCAACTAAGGAATAGAGCCTCAACCATGGTCAACTAGGGAATAGAGCCTCAACCATGGTCAACTTGGGAATAGAGCCTCAACCATGGTCAACTAGGGAATAGAGCCTCAACCATGGTCAACTTGGGAATAGAGCCTCAACCATGGTCAACTTGGGAATAGAGCCTCAACCATGGTCAACTTAGGATTAGAGCCTCAACCATGGTCAACTAGGGAATAGAGCCTCAACCATGGTCAACTTGGGAATAGAGCCTCAACCATGGTCAACTAGGGAATAGAGCCTCAACCATGGTCAACTTGGGAATACAGCCTCAACCATGGTCAACTTGGGAATAGAGCCTCAACCATGGTCAACTAGGGAATAGAGCCTCAACCATGGTCAACTTGGGAATAGAGCCTCAACCATGGTCAACTAGGGAATAGAGCCTCAACCATGGTCAACTTGGGAATAGAGCCTCAACCATGGTCAACTTGGGAATAGAGCCTCAACCATGGTCAACTTGGGATTAGAGCCTCAACCATGGTCAACTTGGGAATAGAGCCTCAACCATGGTCAACTTGGGAATAGAGCCTCAACCATGGTCAACTAGGGAATAGAGCCTCAACCATGGTCAACTTGGGAATAGAGCCTCAACCATGGTCAACTTGGGAATAGAGCCTCAACCATGGTCAACTAGGGAATAGAGCCTCAACCATGGTCAACTTGGGAATAGAGCCTCAACCATGGTCAACTTGGGAATAGAGCCTCAACCATGGTCGTCTAGGGAATAGAGCCTCAACCATGGTCAACTAGGGAATAGAGCCTCAACCATGGTCAACTTGGGAATAGAGCCTCAATCATGGTCAACTAGTGAATAGAGCCTCAACCATGGTCAACTTGGGAATAGAGCCTCAACCATGGTCAACTTGGGAATAGAGCCTCAACCATGGTCGCCTAGGGAATAGAGCCTCAACCATGGTCAACTAGGGAATAGAGCCTCAACCATGGTCAACTTGGGAATAGAGCCTCAACCATGGTCAACTAGGGAATAGATCCTCAACCATGGTCAACTTGGGAATAGAGCCTCAACCATGGTCAACTTGGGAATAGAGCCTCAACCATGGTCGCCTAGGGAATAGAGCCTCAACCATGGTCAACTAGGGAATAGAGCCTCAACCATGGTCAACTTGGGAACAGAGCCTCAACCATGGTCGTCTAGGGAATAGAGCCTCAACCATGGTCAACCAGGGAATAGAGCCTCAACCATGGTCAACTTGGGAATAGAGCCTCAACCATGGTCAACTAGGGAATAGAGCCTCAACCATGGTCAACTTGGGAATAGAGCCTCAACCATGGTCAACTTGGGAATAGAGCCTCAACCATGGTCGACTAGGGAATAGAGCCTCAACCATGGTCAACTAGGGAATAGAGCCTCAACCATGGTCAACTAGGGAATAGAGCCTCAACCATGGTCAACTAGGGGCATAGAGCCTCAACCATGGTCAACTTGGGAATAGAGCCTCAACCATGGTCAACTAGGGAATAGAGCCTCAACCATGGTCAACTAGGGGATAGAGCCTCAACCATGGTCAACTTGGGAATAGAGCCTCAATCATGGTCAACTAGGGAATAGAGCCTCAACCATGGTCAACTAAGGAATAGAGCCTCAACCATGGTCAACTAGGGAATAGAGCCTCAACCATGGTCAACTTGGGAATAGAGCCTCAACCATGGTCAACTAGGGAATAGAGCCTCAACCATGGTCAACTTGGGAATAGAGCCTCAACCATGGTCAACTTGGGAATAGAGCCTCAACCATGGTCAACTTAGGGATTAGAGCCTCAACCATGGTCAACTAGGGAATAGAGCCTCAACCATGGTCAACTTGGGAATAGAGCCTCAACCATGGTCAACTAGGGAATAGAGCCTCAACCATGGTCAACTTGGGAATACAGCCTCAACCATGGTCAACTTGGGAATAGAGCCTCAACCATGGTCAACTAGGGAATAGAGCCTCAACCATGGTCAACTTGGGAATAGAGCCTCAACCATGGTCAACTAGGGAATAGAGCCTCAACCATGGTCAACTTGGGAATAGAGCCTCAACCATGGTCAACTTGGGAATAGAGCCTCAACCATGGTCAACTTGGGATTAGAGCCTCAACCATGGTCAACTTGGGAATAGAGCCTCAACCATGGTCAACTTGGGAATAGAGCCTCAACCATGGTCAACTAGGGAATAGAGCCTCAACCATGGTCAACTTGGGAATAGAGCCTCAACCATGGTCAACTTGGGAATAGAGCCTCAACCATGGTCAACTAGGGAATAGAGCCTCAACCATGGTCAACTTGGGAATAGAGCCTCAACCATGGTCAACTTGGGAATAGAGCCTCAACCATGGTCGTCTAGGGAATAGAGCCTCAACCATGGTCAACTAGGGAATAGAGCCTCAACCATGGTCAACTTGGGAATAGAGCCTCAATCATGGTCAACTAGTGAATAGAGCCTCAACCATGGTCAACTTGGGAATAGAGCCTCAACCATGGTCAACTTGGGAATAGAGCCTCAACCATGGTCGCCTAGGGAATAGAGCCTCAACCATGGTCAACTAGGGAATAGAGCCTCAACCATGGTCAACTTGGGAATAGAGCCTCAACCATGGTCAACTAGGGAATAGATCCTCAACCATGGTCAACTTGGGAATAGAGCCTCAACCATGGTCAACTTGGGAATAGAGCCTCAACCATGGTCGCCTAGGGAATAGAGCCTCAACCATGGTCAACTAGGGAATAGAGCCTCAACCATGGTCAACTTGGGAACAGAGCCTCAACCATGGTCGTCTAGGGAATAGAGCCTCAACCATGGTCAACCAGGGAATAGAGCCTCAACCATGGTCAACTTGGGAATAGAGCCTCAACCATGGTCAACTAGGGAATAGAGCCTCAACCATGGTCAACTTGGGAATAGAGCCTCAACCATGGTCAACTTGGGAATAGAGCCTCAACCATGGTCGCCTAGGGAATAGAGCCTCAACCATGGTCAACTAGGGAATAGAGCCTCAACCATGGTCAACTTGGGAATAGAGCCTCAACCTTGGTCAACTTGGGAATAGAGCCTCAACCATGGTCAACTTGGGAATAGAGCCTCAAGCATGGTCAACTTGGGAATAGAGCCTCAACCATGGTCAACTTGGAAATAGAGCCTCAACCATGGTCAACTTGGGAATAGAGCCTCAACCATGGTCAACTTGGGAATAGAGCCTCAACCATGGTCAACTTGGGAATAGAGCCTCAACCATGGTCAACTTGGGAATAGAGGCAGAACAGAGAAAAAAAACAACAACAGAATCTCATGTTCCTGAAGTTTTATGTTTTATTTAAAGCCGACTTTCCTCCCAAACAATAACATCTCCTTCTCAACAGCATGTAAGCAAGCACTTGACTCGTCTCACCAAGGTAAAGGGAGGTTAAATTTTTATTTATTGCAATTAATTTCATTTTATTTCTGTCTTTTAGTAATAAGAAATGTTTAAATTATTTCTTACAACTACGTCAATAAATGTATTATTTGTTAACTAGGTTGATACAAGGACTGGTTGTGTACAGTATTAGAGAGCTAGGTTGATTATAAATTATAAGTACTGGTTGTATACAATTCCGATTACCATCACAGTTGATATAAGTTTTGGCTGTGAACAGTTAAGATTTTGAAGCATTGAGTATAACTACTGGTTGTGCAGAGTTACAATTGCCAAACACATTGCTGCCATATTTTCACGTATAATGGGACGCAATTTTACTACCCGGGGATTTGCACGGCAACGGGTAACCGAATCCCCGGGGAAATGTTGTAGACCTAACTACGACATCCTTGTCCTACACTTATCCATAGCTTATTATATGTCTAGCCTTGCATTTGTTAAATATATTTTTAATGTTGATTGAGTGTTTTTGTCTCTTTTCTTCAGGTAACCCATTACACGTCCGAATTTCGGACGGGAAGAATGAGAACGTATATGTATGTGCTATTGGTACGGAATAAGAAAAGTGCTTTTATCCCTATGTATATCTGCGTGTTGTATTGGGTATGATTGTGATGTATTTCGAAGTCAGAATTAATAGCCATATATATTAGTGATTCTTTGCTCTTTATTCGTAAGTACTCCATTGATTCAAGGTTAAATGATCGAATTAGAGGTGTTATTCTTTTCAGTTTTGAATATACCATTTTAAACATGATTTTTGAATTTCAAATATATACTTTTAATTATACGGATGCACACGCACTCAGAGTCTGTAAAGAACAGATAATTGTTCCTATTGAAATAACATGTGTAATAATATTAAATACGAGCAACCAAGCCCGTCCAAGGACGTTCCGCCACCGTTCGGTGGCATGTTGTAACTCCACTTCAACAGCAGTCTCGACCGGCTTACATGTGCATCACGTCAAAAATACTATTCATTATAGTTAAAATAAATAACTCGTACAAACAGAGCTTTTGAATACAAATCCCAACGCGCATAACTCAAAATAAAGTCTTGGAAGAAATACTGCACCAAAAATAACTCGCTTTGAACGTCCGCGTAAACTTGATATGATTGGCTGTAGGAGTCATGTGTGTTTGAGAGACCAATCGCTATAGATGACGGGACAGAACTTAGCCTTTTATTATATAAGGATTCGTAAAAATTATATTTTTCTCAGCGTCGCACCAAAAATTACCAGTGCTGACGTATTTAACATGACAATTTATTTGATTAACTTATATGCGAAAATAAATGGTAACATTTTTGTTTTTAAAATGTTTTCAATTTTCCTTTACAACACCTTGAGATAAGTATTACTAATTTCGTTACTTAAATGTTTCTTTGCATAAAAATTTAAAGAATGTAGATAAATATAAACATTCAAGAATCGAAAGAGATTTTAAAACGTTATTTATTTCAATTTAAGAGAACTATGAGATGTATATATCTACTTTAATATCTACCCTAATAACTAATTTTCAGCGCTGCATAGTAACGTTTGAATTTCTAAATATTGTTGTCCAAGTGGCACGCCACTTGATCTCGGTCCCTACAAATAGGGATACAATATCAATGAAGTGTTTAGTTTCTCCTACAACGATAAACACTTATTTAATTTTAATGAACTCATATCACTGGTTCTTGTCATAATTTCAGATGTTTTAGGATATCAATTACTATGACTAGAATAGGATAATATTCCCTGACGTTTTTGTCCTCATGGCTACATAATATATATATATATATATATATATATATATATATATATATATATATATATAACTAGGGGTTTTACGGCGCCCTCTTGGGCTGTAAGGCGCCTACGGCGCCCACTTTTTTGGGAAAAAACCCAATTAACTTATCTTTGTTTGATAAATACGAAATATTAAACTTCCTGAAATGTACACAAAGTATTTTAAGTATATACTATAATATATAAGCTCAAAAAATGACGTCATAGCGCTACGGATCCTTCCTTCCAACCTGTGACTTGGGCTATTATATTGTTTATAATAAAATGCTTTTTTCCCCCAGGGAACGGATTAATCATTTTTCCTTTAGTTCTTATATAAAAAATACGTTTGGTATGCGTCGTGTTTGGTATAAGTCCAAGTGTCTGGAACAGATTAAGGACGTATACCGAGGTTCCACTGTACATGTGCCCTCCTATTAATTTCAGTCCAGTGCGATCCCCCCCCCCTTTTTTTGCACACTCTACATTAAATATGTATCCTCCTAATGTTTGAGTTCAGTCTGATTTTTCCCTGCACACTACAGACCGGGGGTCGCAAAACTGTTTGTCTGAGAGAGCCATAAACACCACATATTTGAAAAGTAATTCTGTGATAGCCATACATTATGTTTAAACTAAAAATTCAAGTAAATGTGTGCTTTTTGTGTAATTTCAACACTAAAAGTACAATAATTATGTCTCTGAATTCTTTTTAATTACATTTTTATGCTGTTTTTTTATATGCAATTAATGTGTAGATCTAAGGAGTCTAAATAAACGTGTTTTTTTATTTTTATTTATAATCGAACCTTCGTCTGAGAGCCAGAAGCAGCCATCAATAGAGCCACATCTGGCTCGCGAGCCATGATTTCCCAACCCCTGCTATAGACTATATATGTCCTCCTAATTTTGAGTCCATTGTCCCTTGCACATTAGAGACTAACTATATGTCCTCTTAATGTTTGAGTCCAGTGTGATTCTCCCCTGCACACTAAAGGCTAAATATTAGGGATGTACGAGATTCAAATTTTTGAAATCCGCCCGGAGCCGCAGAAGAGTGGATTTATAAAGTAAAATCTGACCGGAGCCGGAGCCAAAGCTCTATTTGTAAAAATGGCCGGATTCCGGATTTCACGGAGCTTGAGCCATATATATATATATATATATATATATATTAGGGCTCTATCGGCCTTCCGGATTTATGTCGGAGCCAGATTTGTAAAAATGGCTGGTTTCCGGAATTGACGGAGCCGAAATCCAGTACACCCTTACTAAATATATACCCTCCTAATGTTTGAGTCCCGTGTTATTGTCCCCTGCACACTATAGACTAAACATATAGCCTGCCAGTGTTTGAGTCTGGTGTGATTGTCCCCTGCTGCGCCCCAAACTTTTGCACGGACCTGAGTGTGTCTAAATATTTATCATAATGCCATTTGCACCCGTTCCGGAAACCACTGCCCTAGACGGACTGTTTGCGAACACGTCTTGAAGCATTTGTTTAAAGAGTATATATCAGACAATGGGATATTTTTGTCCGCGCGTTTGAGGGACGGGAGAGTCCAATGGGATTTATTTGTCTGCGGGGAAGAAAGAACGATAACCGACATCGACAATATGTCATGAGTTGTCTTTAAAAAATATATATATTTTTAAAAACTTTCTGAGTTATTTGATTTTCTCCAGAGATATATACCCAAGTTCTCGATGACGTATTTTTGGAGACAATTCATGTGACGGGTCACCGTGACCACAGAGATTGGATCAGTGAAGGTCACGCTGACATAAATATAAAAAGACAGCCTGATAATGAATGATTTCGGACTGACGTAAGCGAGTCATTGTCCAGAAATTACTTTTAGTACTTGTAGAGCTCCTCCTTTTAAATAATCTTTGTGTGTGTGTATGTTTTAAATGACGGGCATGTGTTCCAAGCGGTTAATATTATCTGTGACGAATGTTTGCCTTTTATTTTCCCAGATTCATATTACTGCTTACATGTGTTTTCTTTGTTAAGAGTTATTGCCTAAAAAAGTAATTTTGTTGCCGAATTCTTGCCTAGATATATTTTTTGGGCCGAGGTTTTGCCTAGATATGATTTTTTGGGCCAAGTTTTTTTTGCCTAGATATGATTTTTGTAAGGCCAAGTTTTTGCCTAGATATGATTTTTGAGGCCGAGTTCTTGCAAAGACATACAGTCTCAATTCCAGGTTCTTCTAGCCTCGATTCAGACCTTTAGTTTTGAGTGACAGCTGGACGTATTTCTACAAACAGCGGTCATTCCCCTACCACCCAAAACAGCATCTTTATGATTATGGTTATGGCGTCACAACAAAAGATGTATTGAGGTTCTATCACAAAAATATGGTTTGTCTTATACATTTAATATAGATTAATGCACACTTTTTAATGACTTTGAAAATATCATAATAGTGCCATTCAATGTTGTTTTTTTAAAAATCAATTTTAGTGATGGATTGAACGCACAATTAGTAACATGATTTGAAAAGCCAGTATTATTTTTAAAAAAATGTTTTTAAGATCATATTTTTATGATCTTAAAAAAAATGTTATTATATTTTTTTTGTTCATCGCCGACAGCCTAATGGTGAGGCTGTACAATGTAAATGATTGATAATATCCTTCCATCTGACGCACGCCGGCGGTTGCACATTGCTATTATTATATCTCCACGTGAACACATGTACGATTATTCATTCATTCTATCATTGTGTATGTATGTGTGTGTGTGTGTGTCTGTGTGTGTGTGTCAACTCATCGCGATATGGTCAGCTGGTGAGTGCTGAGTGCATAGACTTTAGCCTCGCCATACGCTCGTTTTTTTTTAAAAAGAGGAAACCGAGTCTGTGCATTTCACAACGTTCCCGATATAGATCATGTGGGAAGGATGATGGGGGTAGAGGGGAGTCAGTGAATGATAAACTGTATTTAAAAAATGTTATAAAATCCTCCTAACGGCGTAACTCAGTTCAAGTATTGGGTTTCCAACTCCCCCGGGGCAAACCACTACTTTTTTTTGGGTCCCATAACCTCATGGTCGTAGGGGGTTCTAATGTTTCCATTAGAACCTTCTCGGGGCTTGGTAGACCTTGGCGGCGCCCATCTCCTCTCCAGGTCAGCGGAGGACTTTTTAGCGATAGTCATTCATCAAAATTTTTATTGTGGCTTTCACGTGGACTCCGTAGCTTGTAAGGCGAGCGCACTATTAACTTCGCTATCCAGCCGCCACTACTTACACCATCCTAATTAATTAAAATGTATGCAACAAAGGGGGTAAAGTGGGAAGGGTGGAAAAATGAATAGCCCCTCCCCCACACACACACACTAAGCAGGAATGGCGGATAACATGAGGTTTTTCTGTAAGATGGACTGATAACATAAATGCCGCAGCAAAATCTAAAGATTTATGAGGCGATACCAGATCTGGTGTTGCTACAGGCAAAAAAAATTTTTTTTTAAATAAAAAATATATATTAAAAAAATTAATAAATAAATAAAAAAAAACTAGTCAATAATCTTCATTTAAGTTATTCCTCCGCATCTTTAATACATACTTAAAAGCTGCGTGGGGAAATAACATAAATGAAGATTATTGAATAATTTTATTGAATATCTGTGCTCGCCAAAATGCAAGTACGCTGTATGACATCATTAGTCGGAGTCCACGCTTGTTTTGTGGCATAGCTGCGTTGTAAATTTTGAACGCAGTTTAACTCCTTCAAAACACTATCCTACGGTCAATATTTCTTCTTTTAGCAAAACGATATTTTGATTGTGGCAGACATTTAATTCGCATCAGGGGCGTTTCCCGTGATCGATACGTGTCACTGAAAACCAAGTTACCGGATCTATCTCATGTATGGATCCCGGGGTCTGACCCCCCCCCCAGCTGTGGCCGCAGTGTGTAATTCCGCCAGGGAGGGGCGGGTGACTGTAGGAACAGATGGCCCGTATGTCAACACTCGTTGGGAAATATAGGCGAGAGTTTGTTTTTTTTAATAGCTGTTAAAGAGTTTGGGAGAAAGAGTTTGAGAGAGTTTGAAAGATTATAGTGTCAGCTAGAGAATGATAGATAGACCTGGATGAAAAGTGAGAAGTTTTTGTTGAGAGAAGTGAGAGAAAAAGGTGAGTAGATTGGGGACAGAAGAGAGAGAGAGAGAGAGAGAGAGAGAGAGAGAGAGAAAAGTAAGAAATTTAGAGAGAGTGGTGAGAGAGAAAATTAAGTAGATAGTGGACAGAAGAGAGAGAGAGAGAGAGAAGAGTGAGAAAGATGGGGAGAGAAGTGAGAGAGAACGGTGAGTTGATTGGGGATAGAAGAGAGAGAGAGAGAGGGAGGGAGAGAGAGAGAGAGGGAGAGAGAGAGAGAGAGGGAGAAAGAAAGAAAAGTGAGAAATTTAGGGAGAGAGGTGAGAGAGAACGATGAGTAGATTGGGGCCGTCCGTAAAGTACGTCACGCAATTTTCGACAATTCGTCACAAAATGCCACAAATCTCGGACCTAAAGTACGTCACACTTTCGAACAAAAATATTTTTTACTGACAAAATAATTAAAATTTAATATAAAACACAGTGACGTCACACATGGCCGGACCCCGCCCCCCCTTCCCCTCTGTCACAAACTGTCACACTTTCTTACACCTCCTCCCCCGGCTGGAGCGTGACGTACTTTATGGACGGTCCCTTATTTAAAAAACACATGTAAGCCCCCAGTCCGCCCCCAATGCTACTCCTCCAATTGCGAGTTGTCATTCACGTGCTCTGGAGTGATACATTATAATTGTTTTTAATTTAAAGGAGCCTAAACATCACCAATTGATCAGCGGCGTATCTACAGTTAATGTAACCTCCCGAGGCAGGAGGGCCACAAAATAAAACTTGTACTTTAAAGAAAACGTAGCCCTATCCCCTTTGAATAAAAATAGAGTAATGGTGCCACCTGGAATAGACTGCGCCTTCCTCAATATGCCCCTGTCGTTAAATGCCCCACTTTCCTATGCCTGTGTCTTGGTCTGCTGAGGTAAAGGTTGTAATTGTTAATGTCACTAACCCATCGTACAAAAATTAACATTTGTTCCAGAAATAAAACTCCTAGAGAGTGGGGCAATATCACAAGTAGAGAGATGGGCGAAGGGGCTGGTAGCAGTGCGGGATAACATCGCGCGTAGACAGTGGGGCAATGCAGCTGGTAGAAATGTGGAGAAGAGCTGGGCAACTTATCAAATAGAGAATAGGGCTATACTGAAGTTCGAAAATTTGCGCAACAACGCCTGTAGACGAGTTGGGTAAAGAGTGTAAGGGAAGGCAACATTACATGTTTAACTGTCAGAAAAGTGGGGTAACATAACAGGCAGAGAGTGGGACAGGTTAACTGTCAAAAGGGTTTGGCAACAATGCGGTGCACTGGGTCAACTTAGTTCATTCGCGTGACGGAAACCGTCTCCAACACGTGGCCCACCAAATATCAAATTAATCTGATCTATGACTCATAAATTAATCTGATCTATGGCTCACATATTAATCCTCCCCGCCGCCCCTTGCACCCAGTGACGCAATCGAATTGAGAACCACCCCGAAATAGACCAATCAGCCCACGGCGTTGTCTAACGACAGGCGGCGTCCACGGGGCCAGTTGATTGCGTTACGGCCTCGTTATCAAATCATTGATCAACATGGCCGCCTTTGATCCTCTGTGCATGATGATAATCGCGAACATGGCTGCGCATTTTCTCAGAGCAACGGCTCACGGGGGCTGACAATTGTAAGTAGGGACGGACTAGACGGAAAAGTCTTTGGACACAATGATTCCGTGCCGCGTTTTGTTTCCGACAGAGGCAGGACGAGATTAAGTGAGCGTGTTTATTTATAGGACACGGCGTCTTTCAGCTTTAGCTTTGACGTGAATAAGGGTATTAAAATCAATATGAGTTGAAAGGCATTTTCTAAATGGGTGTGTATTCGAGTACTTCATTTACGTATACGCAAATTGATAATCACTCACAAGATCATGGTTAGGCCAGACATGTTACTTGCAACTGATCTCGGCACATGTGATTGTGCTTATTAACGTTTTGAAATTAAAAAAAAACATTTCTTTTTCAAAATAATTTTTACCAAGACAGCACTCAACATTAGAAAGTAATGATTTAAATAGACCGCGCAGAAATGAAAATTACTTACCTTGTGTTGCGAAAGCATTTGAATAGCATTGAGACATAATTTGATTATCTTTAATTTTTTTTATTAACTTTCACAACTCTCTTAAACTTTATTAATTAATAATGGGAACTAGATAATTTGTTAACTGCTGTACAGATATTCTTTTTTTATTTTAGTTTTCGATAGTGATTTTTAAATATATTCACACAATTGTATCTGTTTGCATTTCAAACAAGAATCGCGTTTAAGACAAGCGTACCCTGGGAAGCAAAACTATAACAACAATTAAAAATGAAAAGATCTGAGCTGTTCTAAACGCCCCTTCCGTCTTCAAAGCTTTAGCTGTCAACCGCGCAGATTTCAGCACAGTGAACGAACAACAGCATAAAAATCTTAAAAGGTGACACTGAACAAACCTGCACAAACGACGCATGATGGATTTGCAAACGAAAAGGGATTTTTCTATAAAGTAAATCATTTTCACTGTGTATAATGCAATTTGAATTTTCGGCAAGGTTTTCGGGGAAAATATAAAGGCGATTAATTTTTACAGAATCGCGTTTCCTTATAAATGTTATACCAAAAAAATGTATGTAAAAAGTGGATTGCATTAAATTTGATTGTTCCGCTCACTTAACTGATACAAGATTAAAATTGTTCAAAGACACGATAAATAATTTTAGCAACACGTACGGTAGATATAACAGCCACTCTGAGCTACGATTCTGCTGAATGTATTTGGGGTTCATGCAGTTGTTTTTGTGTATAACCGATTATCCTGCTCTTGTAGTCGACTAAGTATTCCTGTTATGGTTCCTTTCAACATCCTTTTTGTTGTTGCTTAACTTGTTTTCGGTAGGGCTGAGAAGGGCTTTTTGGAAACAAAAATCAATGATAGAGTTCTTGAAATAATAAGAAATGATCAGCGGATTTGATATGCACCAAACCGATAAATGATATTTTTTCCCGATGATAAATTATTCATTCATACGTGAATGCCCTGCATTAGAGTACAGCTGTACGTCATATTATTCCGGCTATTTTTGAAAAAGCTTAATTATTGTTAGATAATCTATATACATAATTTGCTATGTATGTCCGTTCGTAACGCTACTAATTTTAGAAAGAAGCGCACCAAGAAAAAAAAAGGGCCTTGAACAAAAAAATAACGGCACCAAAAATAACTTTTTTCGAACGTCCGCATAAAATTGTTCAATATGGAAATGATATTTAATTTTTTTCTCTTTGTCTCTACATTTTATGATTATTTATTTATTTAATTAATTGATTTCAGCTGAAATATAATTATTTTGAAAACGTCCGCTATTTTTGACGGGTAATACACTAGTATATAAGATTCAAGATACACAAATGACTTAAATTATCAAAATAGTAAATTAAAGCTTTATTTATTGACTAATACACATGTAATCGTTTCAGTTAATGCCTTTATCAGCACAACAATTTTTTTTTCGAATTCTTTATTTCAGTCCTATTTTGTATGACATTTCGAGATAATTTAATATTTAATGTGTGGCTAATCACGTTAATTTACATATGAGGTGATCGGTTCTGGTCTGTACACTACGAGTATTAACTATTTACAAAGCGTATAAGGAAAAAAAACACATTACTAAACAAACTTCGGGTGGGGAACCGGGAAATGAGGACAAAGGCGTTTCTTGTATCGGACTGTGGTTTCTTACAAAGTCTAGCTCCTTTCTTTTTATGACACACCGCTAAGCCCAATTTAACGCATAGCTTCACCGTTTCCTCAAACGAACATAATTCACCAGAGTTTTGGTTTCTATGGCTGCTAGGCTATTACAAAAGCTAAAAGATATATAAAGACAGTATTTTTACTGAGTGGAGCTCCATGACATTGGACTGCTGATTTACACGCTAAGAAAATAGTAAAGCTGTCACGTGTTTAAGGTGTTTCAGTTGGAAAATGTTTATTTTCTCCACATTTTCCATTCACTTAAAAAAAATATTTAAAAAAACAACTTTTATTACAGAATTAAGTATCATTAAATTATTGACCGAAAACACGGAATACATTTCGTGACGGCTTTTTGTATTTCTTTTTTTCAAAATCAATTTTTTTTAAATGTTCAAGTGTGTGTTTGTTTTCTTTTTGCATTGTGCTCGGTTCACCGAAATAGAATGCGTCAACATATGACAATAATGCCCGCATGAGTTAGGCAAGATGGTGCTAAAACATAACGAAAGGCGCTAAACCCCTGTCCTGGGGCCCCTTGTACCTAATGGAACTTGCTGCCCGCTTTTCTCCATCTTCCCCTTCCGATGATCCAGGCCTGACCCAACTGACGTCCCCAAATATTGTTTCATCCCAATTGATATTTTGAGAGGGGGGAAAAACCCACTAAAATATTCTTCTTCTTTTTTTTTCTTTGTATGTTTCCCGTTTGCAGAAAGCTTTGTTTTTTTACTGGTTGCTCCCAAACCGCAGCTCATACCCAGCCCTTCCCACCACATCAATGCCCAAGGAGACCTGGCATTGGGCAGCCCGTCTGTTTCAGTGAAGGGCCACTAACCCTCTCTCTATCCGGTGAGATTTCCTAATCTAATTACCTGGGCATGTGACGCATGCAGTATGGTTTGGACGACACTCCGGGCAAAACCGACAAAACAAGGTCTCATAGCTTAATTCTCTGTTGATAATCATCGAGCGAATAGAGCAACACGAGTTTATTCTGTGATGAGAACTGTGCCGAATTTCGCAACGTGGAAATACAAACAAAAAAATAAATAAAACAAATTGAAACGCCTTAGGACGCCAAGGGTTTCAATTATTAGCTTAGCGATTAGTTGCTTTGTTATGGACATTATTTATGGTTTGTTATGAGTTTTATATGTTGAACGTTTGTTGTGGTTAGAGGCAACAGCTAGAGGTTAGTCGTCATGGGCAGGATCTAGAATTTGGTTATGCGTAGCAGCTAGAAGCTTGCACTGTTCCCCAGTTAAAGGTTTGTTATATGCAGCAGCTAGAAGCTTGCACTATTCCCCAGTTAAAGGTTAGTTATATGCAGCAGCTAGAAGTTTGCACTATTCATCAGTTACAGGTTAGTTATAGGCAGCAGCTAGAAGCTTGCACTATTCCCCAGTTAAAGGTTAGTTATATGCAGCAGCTAGAAGCTTGCACTATTCAACAGTTACAGGTTAGTTATAGGCAGCAGCTAGAAGCTTGCACTATTGATCAGTTAAAGGTTAGTTATAAGTAGCAGCTAGAAGCTTCACTATTCATCAGTTACAGGTTAGTTATAGGCAGCAGCTAGAAGCTTGCACTATTCCCCAGTTAAAGGTTAGTTATATGCAGCAGCTAGAAGCTTGCACTATTCCCCAGTTAAAGGTTAGTTATATGCAGCAGCTAGAAGCTTGCACTATTCCCCAGTTAAAGGTTAGTTATATGCAGCAGCTAGAAGTTTGCACTATTCATCAGTTACAGGTTAGTTATAGGCAGCAGCTAGAAGCTTGCACTATTCCCCAGTTAAAGGTTAGTTATATGCAGCAGCTAGAAGCTTACACTATTCAACAGTTACAGGTTAGGTATAGGTAGCAGCTAGAAGCTTGCACTATTCATCAGTTACAGGTTAGTTATAGGTAGCAGCTAGAAGCTTGCACTATTCATCAGTTACAGGTTAGTTATAGGCAGCAGCTAGAAGCTTGCACTATTGATCAGTTAAAGGTTAGTTATAGGTAGCAGCTAGAAGCTTCACTATTCATCAGTTACAGGTTAGTTATAGGCAGCAGCTAGAAGCTTGCACTATTCCCCAGTTAAAGGTTAGTTATATGCAGCAGCTAGAAGCTTGCACTATTCAACAGTTACAGGTTAGGTATAGGTAGCAGCTAGAAGCTTGCACTATTCATCAGTTACAGGTTAGTTATAGGTAGCATCTAGAAGCTTGCACTATTCATCAGTTACAGGTTAGTTATAGGCAGCAGCTAGAAGCTTGCACTATTCCTCAGTTAAAGGTTAGTTATAGGCAGCAGCTAGAAGCTTGCACTATTCCCCAGTTAAAGGTTAGTTATATGCAGCAGCTAGAAGCTTGCACTATTCAACAGTTACAGGTTAGGTATAGGTAGCAGCTAGAAGCTTGCACTATTCATCAGTTACAGGTTAGTTATAGGTAGCAGCTAGAAGCTTGCACTATTCATCAGTTACAGGTTAGTTATAGGCAGCAGCTAGAAGCTTGCACTATTGATCAGTTAAAGGTTAGTTATAGGTAGCAGCTAGAAGCTTCACTATTCATCAGTTACAGGTTAGTTATAGGCAGCAGCTAGAAGCTTGCACTATTCCCCAGTTAAAGGTTAGTTATATGCAGCAGCTAGAAGCTTGCACTATTCAACAGTTACAGGTTAGGTATAGGTAGCAGCTAGAAGCTTGCACTATTCATCAGTTACAGGTTAGTTATAGGTAGCAGCTAGAAGCTTGCACTATTCATCAGTTACAGGTTAGTTATAGGCAGCAGCTAGAAGCTTGCACTATTCCCCAGTTAAAGGTTAGTTATAGGCAGCAGCTAGAAGCTTGCACTATTCCCGAGTTAAAGGTTAATTATATCCAGCAGCTAGAAGCTTGCACTATTCATCAGTTAAAGGTTAGTTATAGGTAGCAGCTAGAAGCTTGCACTATTCATCAGTTACAGGTTAGTCATAGGTAGCAGCTAGAAGCTTGCACTATTCATCAGTTACAGGTTAGTCATAGGTAGCAGCTAGAAGCTTGCACTATTCATCAGTTAAAGGTTAGTTATAGGTAGCAGCTGGAGGTTTTAATTGGCAGCAGCTAGAGGTTAGCACTTGACTAATCGCAAGTGAAACCACAAATTGTAGACATTTACGAGAGAGAAACGATTATGTGTTTTTTAGTTTCAGAAGTTAAAAAAAAATTCAATACAGGACAACATTCACATTGTGTTCAAACCAATGACAATTATGAATCTCCGCTTATCATCATCATCATCATCATTATTTTCGAGACAATTCAATAGTGAATCTTGGCGTTAAAAGGTGCACTGTTCCAGAGACAACACGCAGGCTCCATTCATCATCCTTAACCGCCATCTGTTGCTGAAGCCCAAACATTAATTTACACCCGAATACCTTCTCCCTCATTACACCCCAATTTCTTTCAATCAGCCCTTTGTTTCAACGGGATGATTGCTTTTAGGTTTAAACGAATCTAAATTATTTTTTTTTAGTCTTACCCTTTCTTACTCTTCGGGCTACTCATTCCGCTACTTTACACAACGGCAAATGGAAAAAAAAAGAGCGCGGGGGGGGGGCGTCATAAAAATAAAAGTGGATTCTCTCCCCACCTAATTTGAAATTAGTCTCCGTCAGTAGCACGCAGATGTGCCGTCCGAAGTGAATTAACTTAACCGACGGTTTTCCGGCTGACCAAAAGTGCTGGACCGTACTTCGGCGGGCGTATTATAGCTGATGGAGGTTCCAAGGGTAGAGAAAGTTTTGGGGTAAAATGGCTACATTTGTTGTTTCATATACATGTTATATTAATGCAGTTGCATTTGAGAAGTAAACATTTAGTTTTCTTTACATAATTTTGGGGGAGGAGTGTGGAAATTATTTGTGTACTACTTTTGTGAAGGCAACGGTTTCTAGAACTGCGTTTCTTTCCGCTTTTATCATGTCATAGGACTTGTCATTTCTAAAAGGGAAATCGATTAATTGCAATATACGATGTTTTTAGAAGGAAAAATTTAATAAATTTAATTAAAGATACCAATCAATATTTAAATGCAGGTATAATGAGAAGGAGGTATCTTATCAGCTTTATGTTAATTCTTCGTTACTTTAAGACAGCTTATTGGACTTGAACCAGAAAAAACAGTTTCGTAATTTTACTATGCCAACTATTTTGAAAACTTATCGAGTCTTCTGCATGCATTTACGCTTAGAAACGTTGTTCCGCTAAAATGTTGTCTAAAAATAGAACATTACACAAAGAGTTTAGAAGTTTTCTGGTCTAAGATAGACATAAGGATAAAAACAACTTTCTTATTCCGTTTACAATACCTAACAAGAAAAAACGCATACAAATTCTCGTTCTTCCCGTCCGGAATTCGGGACATGGGTTGCCTGAAGAAACCAAGAAAACCAACACTTTATAAACATTTAAAACTCTAATACGAATACAGGACTAGACACAAGCCATAGATAAGCGTAGGAGGCAATAATCTTCGGTATAGAAGGAGCATCTGTAACAGATAAGATAAGATAAGATAAGATAAGATAAGATAAGATAAGATAAGATAAGATAGAAATGACAAACCATATTCTAATGATTCTACGCATTTTCTGTTTCTGGTGCTTTCTCGCGCATAAATATATGAGCATGAAAACGTATTTCTGCTTGTTGTGACGTGTGGATGGTTGTCATGTGACTGACGAGTTTTCTGTTACAGTTTTTAAATCCATTATATTAACTTTACCGTCTTGTCTGTCGTGATATCCTGGTCTCTTCGTCTGTCGGGCGAAAAAAAAGAGCAAAGAATGACACACTTTCCGGGATGCTATGGAGCTGAAATTTTGTACATAGACTCGTGTCACATAACAATGCATTGTATCAAAATTTCAGATCGATCGAATATACGGTAATTAATGCATTTTTAGTTTATCTCTATGTATCTCTATGTAGCCGTCTACTATTGTTGACTTCCACGGGCCACTGGAGCTCACTCCAGCCATCGATGACCACATCTCCGTGCTTTACAGCAAGGTGTGTTCAGTCACGTTCAAGTCTGAAAATGTTTGTCGCACGGTGCGAATTATATTCAACATAATCAATACTTTTAGTTCTGTCAAATATATAAGGGATTTATAGTCAAAAAGCTTGTTTTTAAGGGTTATTTAATTTATTATTAATTTAATCAATTGAAGGTCTATATCTGCTTGTTACATGTGCAATTCGATGTTCTAGAGTTAAATTACGTTTAAACTTGATCAAGTGGTTGGGGTCAATTGTGCACAAGTGGACATAACCCCTAGGTCCTAGACAAGTGAACATAACCCCTAGGTCCTAGACGAGTGAACATAACCCCTAGGTCCTAGACAAGTGGACATAAACCCTAGGTCTTAGATAAGTGAACATAACCCCTAGGTCCTAGACAAGTGGACATAACCCCTAGGTCCTAGATAAGTGAACATAACCCTAGGTCCTAGACAAGTGAGCATAACCCCTAGGTCCTAGACAGGTGGACATAACCCCTAGGTCCTAGACAAGTGAACATAACCACCCCTAGGCCCTAGACAAGTTGACATAACCCCTAGGTCCTAGACCATAAAAGTAGAAGTTTCACCTGGAAATATTATTGGCTTGTGGATTAATTGAATACCTAAAAAGATGTGGTTCCCCTTCATTAGAACAAACATACCACACAAAACAAAATGTATCAGAGCCAATGTCGGGAAAAGGGGGCGAGTAGGGTGGGCTGTGAATGACTTCATCGGCAGGTTCTCTGGATACATTAGGGCTCTAGACAGGGCTCCCTTTCATGGATGCACCCTTCCTTCCCCTAAACGGTCGCGCACCGCCATTTCCCTGCCTTGCACGCCCCGAGCCAAACAACCACTCACTCCATTAGCCTTTTACGGGCTTATTGGTGGGGGTGGGGTGGGGGGCGAGGGAGATGATCCAACCACAGTTTACCTCCCTACGTCTATTTCGTTCCTGCCCCAGTCCCTGGTCCACAAATACAATATAGTGGAGTGCGACCAGCCTTGACCACTGCTGTTCAAAGTGGAATTAACTGTGCTATGTCTGGCTGACCAAGTCTAGGGCGTCGTTCCATATATCTACTAGGAAAAATAGTAATTAATATAAAGAAACGAAAAATGAAAAACTACAAACTTAAGCAAAGGCCGTGTCGATCCTGCTGGAAATGGCGTATCGATCCTGTTGGTGTTCTCCTCCCTCTCCCCGCCCCTCAGACCACGCGTTTAAAATAAAACAACAGAACTCCAGAGACGTAAATACTTGATGAGATGGTTAGTGGCTCGAGTTCTCCTGACTTGGTTTAGCTTCAGTGCTCTTGTCTTGCAACGCAGTAGTCGACATTTTAAAAAAAATAATAAAAGGAAGGGATATTAAATGCTCTACATAATTAGATGGCGCGTACGTATTGAAATGTGACGTGTCTTTTTTTTAAAAAGTGTGTCATGCTTCAGACATGCTGTGACATTTAAACACCGTTATGAAAGAATAATATATAACATACATGGAATATTATAACTCTGCTGTTTAAACACTGGTTATCTGCTTGAGGTGCACTACAATTCATATCAAAGTAAAGTGTATTTGTGTTTATCTATTTCTTTAACTTTAACCCATTCGAGCCGGAGCATGCCGAAGTCTTAGAAATACTTGGAGAAAAACTAAAAGAACAAACTCAACACGCTATTTCCTAATTAAACCAATTTGGGATGAGAAAAAAAAATCATTTCAAACTATAAATACTATAATCTTTAGTCTTATGAGACACATTCATTTGTCTGTTGGTCCTGTAGTGTCACAAAAAAATTTTCACAGCTGCCCTTTTGTCAAAACCTTACCTCACCCCGGATCTACGGCAAGGCGCCATGTTATTGTTATTACTTCAACAGCTTAAAGCGTTTTCATGTTTTCAAATAGACTTTTTCAGCATAGATCAGTGCCTTGCCAGTTTGTGATGTTATTCGGCGGAATTAGTTGTGGTTTTCCCGCCTTGCTTCAAGACACTGACATAAATTCCGTACATTTTCAATGCGTTTATATCTACTTCGTTTCAAATACTTTGGATTTTATCCAAAAAGTTGTCTAGGGATTGACTTGCTGTCCCTCGGACACCACTGAGCTTGACCATTTCTTAAAAATAATCAACCGAATCACATTCACATTGAAAATATATCTTTGGTGTAGGTAAAAAAATATTTTTTGTAATTAAAAAACAAAATAAACAAACAAGGAAAATTTTCAATATTTAATTATTTATTTCAACCGATGAACTGTGTGAAGTTGTTTGTGTTTAATTTGAATACATTTATGTAACGATAGGGTCCATGTTTGTTTCCACTTCATTCATCTCTACGCCATAGTTTGAGGACCGGCGAATAAGACGTGCGTCTTTGCGAATAGCAACATTTAAGCGGTGCTTAAACAATTGTTTGGGACACACCTCCCATTCAGTTCAAGTGCAGTTTAAAACGCCGTATTCATTACTCATTATTCAATAATAAGGCCTAGCATGCTGTTTTGCATGACGCTTTCTGGCAGAGGACAAAATATACAATCACAGTAAAATTAGTTCTATTATTAGGACTTGAAATATTCTTTGTCCCATTGACTGGGATTCCTTGGCACTTCGATGACAAAGAGATTCCACAAGAATCTCTCAAAAAAATGTGTAACAGGTGCAGCAACAAGTTCTCAAACTTTAAAACCCTATGCAACAATTAATAAACAAGACAAAAAACAAACACATCCGTGGCTGACGAGGCAGCATCATCGGAATTTCACATCTCATGCACCACCAAACTCCGTTTCACATAAATTGTAATTCCTAGTCCACATCGAGGCCGTGTTGTAAGGATGAACAAACCTTTCTGTTTTTATAAGAGGAAATTATTAAGGGATAAACTATCCATTCTGCTGTACAGTTGCTGGACAAGATATTTCCCCCTCTAAACTCCCCTCACCAAAAAAAAACCCCGGATGTTAACCGAAAATGTCACCCCTCAAAAGTAAACATGAAAATTGCAGCCAAGGCCGGACCCACTCCAACTCCTAGGAGCCCCATCCGACGCCGCTGGAGCCACTTCATGTAATTTAACCGCACGCTGGGCGGTGGGCAGTTCACAAGATGACCAGTTACTGAACCGAGTGATCTGCGGGCCGGCCACGGCGCTTAAGCTCAGCGTGATCAGTAGGTCACGTGTCTCTAACGCGACACAGGTCGTGCATGGGGCCTTATAGCAGTAGGCTTCAATATGATTTGTTGTTGTTGTTTTAAGACTGTGCTAGAGAAACACAGCTTGTCTATGAGATCAATGACATAATCGAATTGTTTGCTGCTCATTTTTGTGTGTGGAAAAAACTAGATCCATATTTGTTATGTCGTGGGGTGGAGGAGGGGCTGCCCGAGTTGTGGGGATTCCCACCCTCTGGGGGTGTCTCCTCCCTGTGGGGGTGTCTTAGAGAGTATGGAGTGTGATGAAAGAAATAATGGAGCGATCTAGGAAGAAGGTCGATGGCGAGTATGTGTTTTTTGTATGTGAGTGTGTGTCTGTTATAGCGAGCCGAGGAGAGTGTGTGTGGTGAAACACTGAAACAAAGCGGATTTTGAAACACTGGGGACAAAGTACATGATGAAATACTGGGGACAAAGTACATGATGAAAGACTAGGGACAAAGTACATGATGACACACTGGGGACAAAGTAAATGATGAAACACTGAGGACAAAGTACATGATGAAACACTGAGGACAAAGTGCATTTTTAAACACTGAGGATTAAGTCAGGGCCGTCTTTACACCATTCTGGGCCCCTGGGCAAAGTAAAAATGTTGGGCCCCTGGGCATGAAAGATTGCTGCGCAGGAATAAAAATATAAATGGTTGATAATATTAAAAATAATATATTATTTATTTTGTCACTATACTAATGTCAACAAAATTGTTAAGTTATTCTGTACAGCTGCAACTATAATCGACATTCAACATTAAAAAAAACGAGCAAAGATATGGTATTTGCATGTTTCATAGTAGAATTGTTCATGACCAACAAACAACAGCAGCTTTTGGAATACAGACCGGCGTCTGCTGTCAACTTTCTTATTCCTGCTAACTGGATAATGAAAATGTCTATGAGCAGATGAGAAATGGCATCCAGTTGACACTATGGAAACAACGTGATGACCTGGATTTTGCAGATGATCTTGCATTAATATCACACACACATCAACAGATGCAAGAAAAAACGAAGTATGTAGCACAGTACTCTTCTTGCGTTGGCCTGAACATCCTTAGAGGAAAAAGCAAAGTCCTTCAAATAAATACACCAAGGAACACTCCAATAACACTGGAAGGAAAAAATCTTTTCTAAATATGATGTCCAGCGATGAGTAGAACCAGTAAAAAATGTAAACAGGTGCTGAACAAAATCAAAGAATTTTATAGAATGTAGACAAAAGAAAATTTAAGAAAATTTAATTGGAACCCACGCATAGTGTTACAGCATTCCTACATATACTGTATCGTGCGCATGCTCACGGGACCTAAATTTTTAAACCCGGCGTGTTAGAGAGCTTTCTCTTCGTCAAATTTAGATTTAAATAAAAACGTGGTAAAAAAACAAGGTTGGAAGTGATTCATAAATTTAAAGGCCCCGTTCGCATATAAACACAAAATTATGAGATTTTTATAAAATAATACTAACTTTTAAGCAGGTTTTCCGAAACCCTACAACATATGCGCATAGGGCTCCTATGCTCGTGGGCCCCCGGGCAAATGCCCAACGGACCTATGCGTTAAGACGGCCCTGGATTAAGTACATGATGAAACACTGGGGACAAAGTGCATTTTGAAACACTGAAGATTAAGTACATGATGAAAAACTGGGGACAAGGTACATGATAAAATACTGTGGACAAAGTACATGATGAAACACTGCGGACAAAGTGCATTTTTAACACTGAGGATTAAGGCTGTGGTTACACTGCACGCGAATTCGCCAATCTAGTATACGCGCGAACGCGCATCTGAAACATCTTGAAAAACAAATGCAATAACATAGTGTGAGTGGTTACACTAGCAGCGTGAAAAACGCCAGTATACGCCCGTATACGCGCGAATAATTTGATTTTTACAGCGCATCGCGCGAATCTGCTTTCAAAAGTCAACAAAATGGCGGACATTTTTTGCCACATCGTTCAATTTTATGTGTGTAAATGATCATTTAATAAATAATAATTGGCTTTCATGCATGGTTTTCGAAATTTAAAACATTATATTTCCATTTTAAACTAAAATTATTTTGATTTTTATTATGGATATTGACAAGTTAAATTCGTAAGTCCATGAGCGCACACTCCTCTCAACGACGTCGAAGTGTGACAATAGTAATACTAATACTAGTAATAGGAATGTTGGAAGGAAACTTTGGCTTGAAATTGCAGACGAACCTAATTCTACAAGTAAGTAAGCTACAACTATTATTGTAGATTTTGTTTATTTAATTCAATCAAGAATGATAGATAACTGAGTCTAAAAATAATTATAAAAATATTAATTTTAGGACTATCAAATCCAAGTGGTTAAGAATTTATTTAATTAGGTCAAGACGATTCAAGTCGGTGATCGACTTTAAAATATAATATTTATTAATTTTAAGCTTCAAAATTAGTTCTAAATAGTATAGCCTATAAGTATATGTATTTTATACTTATTATTTTACTTTAAACTTTAAATTATTAATATATTGACTAAAAGGGAATCAAATAACAAAATATTATAAATTAATGAAGCGAAATACTTGTTTCACTATTTAAACAACTTTTGTTCCAATTAATAATTATTTTGTATATATATATTATATACACTTATAATTTAGTATTAATATTATTATTAAATGTAGCATAAGTTAAATATACCATAATATTAAGTTCAAAATTAATGCTTAAAATGTTTTTAAAATATTTTAAATTTCAAGGAAAGAACACAACAAGAGTTAAAATTTAATTAAAACTACAATGTTACACTAGTACTAGTTTTACTTGTCAAAAATATAATATAATTTTTTTACTATTAATACTATTATTACTATTTTTAACAATAACAATAACAATTAACTGTTGAATTATTATCAATTTTTTATCAAAGTGGTAATTAAAAAAAGTTGTGGTTTAACTTAAACTTTTAGAATTTATTATGTACATGTATAAAAATAATTTTCAAGACTAATTTATATATTTTTTTAAACAATGATACAATGTGTGTAAAAGCAACCTTTTTCTTCTTTTCAGCCAAACTTGTAGAAACAAAAGGGCAAGGCTTGGGAGAAAACTTCTGAAAAGAGCATTTTAAAAGCAACAAGACCTCTTACAGATAGTTTAGCTACATTTAATGGACACAATTCCTCATGGAAATTCTATAACCATATACTATTCCTGTTGGATGTGTTCTCTTCAAGACAAAGTATGGGTTGTATACAGATTGCTGACATAAATTCAGGAGAAGAGAGAAAATAAAATTTTATTGCAAATAAGACAATAATTCACACTGATTTTAATGACAATGTCAATAATAATGAATCACAACATGTTGGTATATTTGGAGAAGCAGCTAAAAAATACCCTCATTCTAGTACACATGATATACCTTTGAAAACACCAAAAATGCAAAGGAAAAGAAAAATGGTAAAGGATAAGTCAGAAGATATTATCACCTGATTCATTTGGAGGAAAGTTAGATGGAGGAGCTGAAAAAACAAAAACAGTATCATGAGTCTGCTAACACATCTTCATAAAATGCCAAAGAGGCTAAAGCTAGGAATGAAATTAAAAGTTCTACAACTTTTGGTAAATGCTGATGGACCAGAAAAAATGGAAAGGTCAAATTCGTTTATGGATCAAGATGATTGCACTTTGCCAATTTCATCACCCAACATAACCAAATGACAACAAGCTACAAAGAAATTTCATTTAAAATGGGATTGTAAACAAACAGTTGATTTATTTTAAGCACTCATGACATTTAATCAAAATGAAAAAACAAAGTTTTACTGTTAAGTGTTAATAATTTACTGTTAAGTGTTAATCTTTTTACTGTTGAGTGTTAATAGTTTTCCTGTTACATGTTAATTTTAAAAATAGTTCCAATTTTAAAAATAATTAAATATAATTTTTTTTTGCCTTCATATTTTATAAACACAAATTTCTGTGTGCTTGAAAGAATTTTTAACCTCAAATTACATGATGATATAAGACAATAAAATTGTTTATAGTAATTATAATCATGTGAAATTTATTATTGTTTAATATGAAATACAACTATATTAAGTAAAAAGAAGCATTTATGATTTAATTGCAATAATGAACATCATCATTTATTGATCCAAATTAAAAAAGAAATTAACTCATCTAAATTTTTTAAATAAATTTTTTGAAAATAAATTATTCAAGAAAAACCATTTCTATGTCTGTTTTATGTTTACATTAAAGAAAAACATCTATAAACCCATTTGTATGTGATTAATAAATTTTAATGCATGTATGGACCTTATTATGGATGATACTTGTGTGATTATGCTGCATGCAATGTTACATCACAATTTTTCAAGAATTATGTTAAGGGGGGATATGACAGTGTTTTGATCAATTAACTGAAAAATTACATGTTTTGGTGTTTTGTCATAATTGACTACCTAAGCCATTGTAGAATATGTTCCAAATGTTATTTTATTTAATTAAAGTTGTAAAAAAAATATTTTGTAAGGTCACTGTTTGCGTTTTTAATGATTTTAATAGCCATTTACTGTTTTATATTGCCATTGTTCAAGCCATAGCAAGTCATATCAAACTTTTAGTTTCCATATAGTATGATATAGTGTTTGGAATCATTTTAAAGGATTTTTATATGAATATGGATTTAGTCCAATATCGACTACCTCTTTACTACTGGATATACAAAAATAAAAATATTTACGAATGAAACAAATGCAACAAAAAATTTGTCAGTCTAAAATCATCACCCGAAGGGCATTGGTCATCGTCAAAAATGACCAGTGGCTAGTGGTGGTCAAGCTCTACTCTAGTGCCACTTTACAGCCATCACTTGGCACCATTTTATAGCCATATCCTAGCATCACTTTGCCGCCATCTCCTAGCACCGATTGGCAGCCATCGCTTGGCACCACTTCGTTGCCATCGCCTGGCACCACTTCCAAGCAAATGCCTGTCACTTTATCACCTGGAACCTATTCACAGCAATTTTATGGCACCATTTTACAGCCACCTACTATCACAATCTCAAAACCCACTCATACTTGGGTCTTAGTAAATGTTTGCAAATAAACAATATGGAGGTACCATGTATCCAATTTGCTTCAATGACAATTTTTTTAAAATGATAATTTTTTTAAAAAAATGTTTCTAGTAAGTTTAAGGGCTAAGCTATATTCTCAAAAAGTTTCACTCTTTTATCTCTCACGCAATTGTGATTTTTCGATATACTAACTTTAAAAGTCGTTTTTCTCAAAATTGCGTTTTCATAAATATTTTTCCACGCAAAATGAAATTTCTCAAAAATTGCTTTATCAATTTGTTTAATATTTTCAGGGTTTGTTCTGTATTCATATTGTAAACAATCCTGAGTATGCATTTTTAATTATATTTATTATTTTAATAAGATTTTTATAACTTGACCCCCTTAAATGTTCATTTTTTTTCAACTATTTTCACTGAAAAATTTATATTTTAAAATCTAATGGAGATTTTTTAATTCTAATACTCACAAATATCAATAAAATGTATATATAGCTAAAATTTAAGTTTCAAATCATTCTGTTCATTAGTTTTTTTTTAATATATTTTTTAATTTTGTCCTTTTTATGTCCTCTTTTTGTCCTCCTTGTTTATAACAAAATATTTTCTTCACAATTTTTTTTGTCACTTACTAGCTATATGGAACAAAGTAAACACATAAAAATGTAAATATATTGATGTTCTAGTTTTTACCTTCATAAGGTGTCATATCCCCCATTAAGATGTGGTATTAATATTTAAGCAATAAAATATATTACTTTGCTTATACTTATACTCATACTTAAAAACATATAAACATATAATATATTTAAATAATATTTAGAAAATCAAATTCAATAAATAATTTTATATATATATATATATATATATATATATATATATACATACACACACATCTGCATGTATTATTTGAAAAATGTTAATATATGAGAAATAGCACTTGCTAATATTCTGATAGTTGTATAAAAACATAATACTTTCCTATAATCAAAATTGAAAAACTTTTTTTTTGAGAATAGATAAAGTATGCACAAACACTTGGGTATACCTGTTCCCAAATATAAGTAGATTCAAGATTTAATAAGAAGCACAGAACAGTATCTAAAAATATTGGCTCTAAATCATCACTCAAAATGGTAAACTCAGTAGTTCCACAAGAACATTTTCTACTTCCCCCTACCCCCTCCCCTAATTTAATTATAATTTACATAAATTATTTACCCAACAGCATCTCATCAATAGCAAAAGTTATGATATTTGCTGATGATTACATAAGCTATAGAACAATTGAGTGTGAAGAGTATACAGAAATGTTACAAATACACTTAGATTTAGATGTATTAAAAAATTTGGAAAGTAATTGGATTATCATACATAGTGTTTACACTAAATTTATTTTCAAATTTTAAGAGTATAACAGAAAAATTAATGCAAATTATTGCATTCAGGGTAAACATCTAACCCAAAATAAAGATGTAAGTACTTAACTATACATTTTAGAAAAACAATAATTTTTAATAATTTTATTAAAACATTGTTATTTTTACAATTGTGTTAATAATATTAATCATTCACAATGAAAACTCCACTATAAATCATGTGTTCATAAATCACTCATGAACGTTAAAGTTAAGATTATTAAATTTCATTTTTTCATAATTCATTAAAAATTAAAAATAATTTATATACCTTATTAAGCTTTAAATAAATAATTGAAAACAGAAATACTAATGTTCCATATTTATTTCCAATAACTTTAGATTTTATTATTTACTAACTATTTTTGGAAACTCATGACATTTACATACCCACACTCACATGAGCAAATTTAATTATGTGACATATGATGGAACAATATTAGTATTACATGTAGTAGGTTTGGATCTTCAAATAAGTATAATAAGTATTAAGTATTAAGCTTTACAATTTACAGGGCCAACTATACTTGAAGTTGTACATTTCAAATTCTCTGTTTCACCATGTGTATGGATAAATTAGATATTCCTTTAAAGGATCCTTGATCGCTAGTAAATACATATGGTAGTTTTGTATTGGTTCCTGGTAGCTCCCTTGGATATAATAATAATTAGGGTAAGAGAAACAACCCCTATTTTATTTTACATATTTGATTCAAGAAAAATCCCACTGTCACTTGGCTTACCATAAGCTCCAAAATCAACACTTTAAAATAATATTTGGTATTAGCCAAAGCTTGAAGTTCAACTTGAAGAATAATAGAATGACATTGTTTATACTTGTAATGTTTTGATCAAGATTATTTGAGGCACTTGATGCAGACATGCTTGCCATTGATACCAACACAATTTGGATAATCCCATAGCTGCTCAAAGTTTCGCAATCAATCTGTAACAATATTTCTGTATTTTGATAAGCCATATGTTCATCAACAAAACACTGCCAAATAGCATCAGGTCTCATAAATTATTTTGAAATTGTTAAGTGGTTATTCAATAAAATGAGAAGTCCTAAGTCTTTTTTTAGTCTGTTGACTGGAATCTGAAAATACATAAGTAAAAGTAAATTCTTATTTTAACTAATATTGCGGACAAGGCAAACTATTAATGTACTATGTCATAACTTATCATCTGTATGAATATCAATATCACCCTAAAATTAATATAATATATTAAAATGTGTCATATGAGTGAACAAAATTCATATTAATTTAAATATTTTCTAATAATATATGATATTTTGTAGACAACTCAGCAACCTACTAATATTTTGTAATACATTTAATAATAAATATTAATGAAATTAATGTGCTGCTTTCACCATAGTAGTCTATAGCCCTGAATTATATAAGCTTTGAATTTGAATATTATATTCTTAATAAAAAATATATTAAAAAAACCTTTAAAGTTAAAGTGATAAAAATTTCACTTACAATTCAAAACTTCTACAAATGACAGTGATATTTGGCAAGTTTGTTCAAGAAGTAGTTAACTAATGTAAATTAATTTACTTGAATAATTATTAGCCTTATTAGTTTTTAAATTTATTTTTTTCTAACACAAATTAACCGTTCACCGACAAAACGGCCCCGGACAAATGGGCTCCGACATATTGGCCATAATATAAAAAATGTAAACAATTTGTCAGGGGCCATTTTGTCCGGGGCCGTTTTGACGGGTCACCCAAATTAACTTACCTCAGTGAGTGTGTTAAGGCCACCCTTTATTCGGTAGAAATTGATTTTCAAAATTAGTGGGTTTTAAATCTTTAAACAAATGTTGTAGGTCTCATCCTGAAAAATTAAAAGCTTCTTGGACGACAAACTACTTCGGTGACTCTAGCGGCTTAAGCGTAGGCAACAATGTTTCAATGTATGAAATTCAACACTCTTAACTCTCTGCAAGATTTGTGTTTAACCAAATGTCTCTCTGATCTTTACCTATCATAATGAAATTATGGGGGAAATATATTTACCGTATTTATCGGCGTATAACACGCACATTTTCCCCCTGAATATATTATAGGGGGCAAATGATGTATGCGTGTTATACGCCTATATAATGTCAAGAGAAGCCATGTTTTTACAGTATTAACAAGTACCGTATACACCATATTGTCCATTTACACCGCCGATATAATGTACATACCGCCGATATAATGTACATACCGCCGATATAATGTACATACAGCACAGCAGCGAGTGGATCAGTAGCAGCGTGTTGAGTTGCTTTTACTGTCCTTTTACATTATTTACTTTATAAGTGGTTATAATATTAATTTTTAAAAATTTCTGAGCTACCCTTATTTTGCTTAAATTAGCCTAGTTTAAAATTCCTTATTTGAAATTTAACCCCCCCCCCTGAAATTTCACTCTTAAAATGAAGGTGCGTGTTATAAATACGGTATACGATTTTTATATATTCTAATTATATATACAAATATAAACGTAAAACTGTGGTTGTTAAGCTAAACAAATAAAAGCGAAAGTAGGTAATGTCTATATTAACACACAAAATGTGTGTTTAAATAGCGAAAAGGATAAAGTTTAAATGTTGTTGTCAAGACAAAAAATGAAAATCGCGCGATATCAGCTGAAGCAAACGCTTGCAGTGTAACCACCCTCAAATTTACATTTCAGATGCGTGTTCGCGCGTATACTAGATTGGCGAATTCGCGTGCAGTGTAACCACAGCCTAAGTACATTTTGTAACTCTTAAATTCAGAGAAATTACAAATTAACGTTCATGTTAAAACACTGCGAAATTGCACGGGTGGTTTAGTGGAAACTTATTTGAACCAGTACTGTTTTAACATTATCTTTAACCCTGTTTTGTTTCCTTAAAGTAATATTGATTTGGTATCAAAGACAAAAGTTTATTGTCTTGAATATGGAAGCGGGGATGTTGGTTGATAGGGATTTTATTTTTAGCGGCTCGTTTTGTCTCTATGAGAGGCAAACTTCAGAGGCTTATGAACTTATTTTGTTAGAGAGATGACAAATTTATCGGCAAAGTCCCAGCTGGATCAACTCTGAGTAAAGTGCTCTTTTTAAAAGTTGATTTTTATTGCTAATTTAGGTCAAGTTTTTAGACAACAATTTTAAGGTGCAGTGTAGACACAATTGATGACGGAAAAGACTGCGCCATTTTCATTATTATCTTTCATATTTTCTCCATTTTTTTGGGTAAGATACTTGTATCATACTGCGGGATACTTAAAGATACTTTGCGGATTTTGAAGGATTCTACGAAATACCGAAGTATATGACTATTGGAGGATATCCAGGATACTGAAAACACTGAACGATATTGCAGGATATTGAAGAATTCTTAGGTTACTGCAGATTACTTTATGATATTGTATCATGCGACTGTAGACTTAATATTTTAAACATGAACTCTTACGCAGAATTCACCACACTCAATGAAGGGTGAGCTAAAATTTTAGTAAATTCTTAATAGAGTTTTCTTATCTCCAGGCAACATATGAACTTTTATTCTAGGCAATATTTTTTCCACTTCAAAATGTTAATCAGTTTCAACAATACCCTTTCACCTCACCTCCACCCACACCCCCACACCAAAAACAATACGTAGTAAGAAACCTTATAGTTTCAGGAGCCAATCAAAGAGATATAATTGCTGAAAAACCTCTGAAACGGAAGTCTGGGCTTAGGAGAAGGGGACAAAACTGTGGAGCATTCTTATTGAAGATTGTCCCTTAATTAACTCCCCGCGGCGCTTGAATTTCATCCTGCTGCTGGCACAATAGGCAATGCTTCAACGGGAAACCGATGAATATTTTACTAGGCTCAGGTTAGCATGGGGTCAAGGGCACACTGCTCTAGGCCAATGACACGTCGGTCGAGGTCAGTGGTTTATCACATAGTGACAAGTGTAAGGCCGCACAGAGTCTATGATAATTTGCACCGATCCAAAGGCAGGTTTTCATGAAGGTCAAGGACAAGTCAAAGACGTTTAGGAGCTAGGTATGCCCAAAACATGATACATTACAAAGGCTAAGTAGACAAATACAGGTAAAAATGATAAATGACGAAATACCCTATAGGAATATTTGGTATAATATTTTGTAAAGGAATTTCGATAATTCAAAAAAAAAGTCTTTTAATAAATTTGTTATTGAAATGAGTCGGTCAATGAACATTTTAACTAAAATAAGTCCTTGGTGATGATGATGGCTTTCTCCTATAGCGCATTGTCCAATGCTTGTCCAGCATGCACGTCGCGCTCTGATGTTCAAAACCCCTTTCTTTTTTTTTAAAGTACAGTATTTACATTATTTTTATTTAATTTGATTTTGTTGCCACGCTCTCTCAAAAACTTTCGGAAGACTGTTCCATAACTTTGGTGTAGCTGATTCAAAGCGGCGCACGCCGAGGGACTTCTCCCTACGTCCATTCATTCCGGGAACTTTCAGAGGGGACTGTGTAGAAAAGAGCGGCCCCTTTAAAGGTACGTGTTTTGAAGTTAATTCTTTCTAATGCAGCGGTGGTGATCCATCTATGCGACTGAATATAGTTACAGAAACACATTTTTGCCTGATGGACGCGAAGAGTGATGAAAATAATGATAAAAACTTTTTCACTTAGTAGTAATAACATTTTCATATAACAATGCATTAAAATATGTTTATTTATATGATACACAAAATTGAAATAATAAAACAAACCCGTAAAAACAAAGTTTTTGACTATAAATCCCTTATATATGAGACATAACTAACAGTATTGATTATTTTCAAACGCTACAAACACTGACAGACTGACACCGAGTGATGTCCCTTGTCTTTAATAAATGGGGGTGGGACGTGAGGGGGTGTCGGCACGACGGTCGGCGTCAACTCAAACTCACGTGGAAGTGGAAGAAAAAAACAATAACAAACCGTGAAATTGAATTACATACGTTAGATAAGGATAAACTAAAAATGCATTTATTTAATTACGGTACCATCGATCGATCTGAAATTTTGATACGATGCATTGTTAGGTGAGACGGGCTGGTGTGCCAAATTTCAGCTCGATCGGATGACGGTAACTGGGTCATTTTTGACTTCTGTTTTTCCGCCCGCCCAGTCCATGAGATGATGAGACGGCCGCGAAGTTAATATAAGGGATTTAAAAATCCATTTCTTTCCTGACCTGTGGACTACTTTTGGCTCCCGTTCCTGTAAAAATGTACTTTTATGTTCTGCAATTTTCATCTACCCTTGTTCGTTTTATTACTTTTTTAACTCGAACCAAAATCGAAGCAATCTCTTAAACAAAATGAGAAACCATCAAAAGGGCGAGACGTGAAAACAGGATATTACCTTCTGGTTGTGTCACTTTGGTCTACTTGAAACGGAACGGGACTCCCCGCGACGAACAATTCAATGGTAATGGGCGACTTTCAAAACAGGCGGAAGTGATGCGAAATGTAATTTAATCGATCCTTTCCGTTGGCTGCTCCGTATTTTGTTATTGTGAAATCATTGAATCTCTTTCTCACGTTGGTACCAACGTTACTTCTAGAATTCGTTTAATAATTTTATTTTTAAAAAACGCGATGCTGTTTGCTCATTCTCTCCACAGTTTTAAACGACACTAAAGATGTGTTGTTTTTTAAACTCCCATTCTCTCCACAGTTTTAAACGACACTAAAGATGTGTTGTTTTTTAAACTCCAATTCTCTCCACAGTTTTAAACGACACTAAAGATGTGTTGTTTTTTAAACTCACATTCTCTCCACAGTTTTAAACGACACTAAAGATGTGTTGTTTTTTAAACTCCCATTCTCTCCACAGTTTTAAACGACACTAAAGATGTGTTGTTTTTTAAACTCCCATTCTCTCCACAGTTTTAAACGACACTAAAGATGTGTTGTTTTTTAAACTCCCATTCTCTCCACAGTTTTAAACGACACTAAAGATGTGTTGTTTTTTAAACTCCCATTCTCTCCACAGTTTTAAACGACACTAAAGATGTGTTGTTTTTTAAACTCCCATTCTCTCCACAGTTTTAAACGACACTAAAGATGTGTTGTTTTTTAAACTCCCATTCTCTCCACAGTTTTAAACGACACTAAAGATGTGTTGTTTTTTAAACTCCCATTCTCTCCACAGTTTTAAACGACACTAAAGATGTGTTGTTTTTTAAACTCCCATTCTCTCCACAGTTTTAAACGACACTAAAGATGTGTTGTTTTTAAACTCCCATTCTCTCCACAGTTTTAAACGACACTAAAGATGTGTTGTTTTTTAAACTCCCATTCTCTCCACAGTTTTAAACGACACTAAAGATGTGTTGTTTTTTAAACTCCCATTCTCTCCACAGTTTTAAACGACACTAAAGATGTGTTGTTTTTTAAACTCCCATTCTCTCCACAGTTTTAAACGACACTAAAGATGTGTTGTTTTTTAAACTCCCATTCTCTCCACAGTTTTAAACGACACTAAAGATGTGTTGTTTTTTAAACTCCCATTCTCTCCACAGTTTTAAACGACACTAAAGATGTGTTGTTTTTTAAACTCCCATTCTCTCCACAGTTTTAAACGACACTAAAGATGTGTTGTTTTTTAAACTCCCATTCTCTCCACAGTTTTAAACGACACTAAAGATGTGTTGTTTTTTAAACTCACATTCTCTCCACAGTTTTAAACGACACTAAAGATGTGTTGTTTTTTAAACTCCCATTCTCTCCACAGTTTTAAACGACACTAAAGATGTGTTGTTTTTTAAACTCCCATTCTCTCCACAGTTTTAAACGACACTAAAGATGTGTTGTTTTTTAAACTCCCATTCTCTCCACAGTTTTAAACGACACTAAAGATGTGTTGTTTTTTAAACTCCCATTCTCTCCACAGTTTTAAACGACACTAAAGATGTGTTGTTTTTTAAACTCACATTCTCTCCACAGTTTTAAACGACACTAAAGATGTGTTGTTTTTTAAACTCCCATTCTCTCCACAGTTTTAAACGACACTAAAGATGTGTTGTTTTTTAAACTCCCATTCTCTCCACAGTTTTAAACGACACTAAAGATGTGTTGTTTTTTAAACTCCCATTCTCTCCACAGTTTTAAACGACACTAAAGATGTGTTGTTTTTTAAACTCCCATTCTCTCCACAGTTTTAAACGACACTAAAGATGTGTTGTTTTTTAAACTCCCATTCTCTCCACAGTTTTAAACGACACTAAAGATGTGTTGTTTTTTAAACTCCCATTCTCTCCACAGTTTTAAACGACACTAAAGATGTGTTGTTTTTTAAACTCCCATTCTCTCCACAGTTTTAAACGACACTAAAGATGTGTTGTTTTTTAAACTCCCATTCTCTCCACAGTTTTAAACGACACTAAAGATGTGTTGTTTTTTAAACTCCCATTCTCTCCACAGTTTTAAACGACACTAAAGATGTGTTGTTTTTTAAACTCCCATTCTCTCCACAGTTTTAAACGACACTAAAGATGTGTTGTTTTTTAAACTCCCATTCTCTCCACAGTTTTAAACGACACTAAAGATGTGTTGTTTTTTAAACTCCCATTCTCTCCACAGTTTTAAACGACACTAAAGATGTGTTGTTTTTTAAACTCCCATTCTCTCCACAGTTTTAAACGACACTAAAGATGTGTTGTTTTTTTAAACTCCCATTCTCTCCACAGTTTTAAACGACACTAAAGATGTGTTGTTTTTTAAACTCCCATTCTCTCCACAGTTTTAAACGACACTAAAGATGTGTTGTTTTTTAAACTCCCATTCTCTCCACAGTTTTAAACGACACTAAAGATGTGTTGTTTTTTAAACTCCCATTCTCTCCACAGTTTTAAACGACACTAAAGATGTGTTGTTTTTTAAACTCCCATTCTCTCCACAGTTTTAAACGACACTAAAGATGTGTTGTTTTTTAAACTCCCATTCTCTCCACAGTTTTAAACGACACTAAAGATGTGTTGTTTTTTAAACTCCCATTCTCTCCACAGTTTTAAACGACACTAAAGATGTGTTGTTTTTTAAACTCCCATTCTCTCCCAGTTTTAAACGACACTAAAGATGTGTTGTTTTTTAAACTCCCATTCTCTCCACAGTTTTAAACGACACTAAAGATGTGTTGTTTTTTAAACTCCCATTCTCTCCACAGTTTTAAACGACACTAAAGATGTGTTGTTTTTTAAACTCCCATTCTCTCCACAGTTTTAAACGACACTAAAGATGTGTTGTTTTTTTTAAACTCCCATTCTCTCCACAGTTTTAAACGACACTAAAGATGTGTTGTTTTTTAAACTCCCATTCTCTCCACAGTTTTAAACGACACTAAAGATGTGTTGTTTTTTAAACTCCCATTCTCTCCACAGTTTTAAACGACACTAAAGATGTGTTGTTTTTTAAACTCTCATTCTCTCCACAGTTTTAAACGACACTAAAGATGTGTTGTTTTTTAAACTCCCTATTTAACAACAAAGGAAATGATTAGAATTTAAAATTCGAACCATTCAATATTACTTGGATATTTTGTTTGTTTATAAAGATAAATGGCCATTGTCAAATTAACATTGCTGGTTTTTAGTTGGGAGAGCGCCTGTTGTGTATATTTTTGACTATGACAAGTCTTTTCTAATCCTATTATTTTCTAGTTTGTCTCTTTTAAAGGAAAAAAAAAGGATTTGGGACAATTCACGATTTATTTAAAACTGTCAGGCAAAATTTTCGGTTCGTTACAAATATTTATTTTTGGGAACATTTCTTTATTTTCCTTTAAAGAAATTGTTAAGTCCCCAAAAACAGAAACTCTTGCCCCCCCCCCTCCCCTCAATTTAATTAAATTTTTTAAACGCAAAACCAATTTCTTCACCAAAATTCTCAAAGTTGTTTTTAATAATAAATAAAAATTCGATTGCATATTAACATTAAGCTCGTAGTGACTAATAATAACCCCCTTTCCAGTCCATGACGGACTATGGGGCATGTGAAGTAGCGTTCACACGTAATAACTAACGTACGGTTTATCCCCGGCCAAACCATGCTCATGCCGTAACATCAGCTAGCGAAAAGGTAAGTAAGGACACATATATCTACATAGAACTATATTCGCACAGTGGACACCTCATCTGTTTATGTCTTGCGATACATTCCTCTGTATCCCTTCCTCACACTATGAGACAACACACTTGAGTCAGCAGGGATAAATAAGCACACATCAGTAATGGGTATCAGGTCGAGATAGTCTTTCATTTATACCAGGCGGTTCGTTTTGTTTCGTTTCTGTCATCCTTGATCCAATTATGTTTTCATCGATCCCGGCTGGCGCAGAAACCAAACCAGCAATGTACTCGCCATGTTGGACGGCCTTCCGTTGCCACTGGTGATTACGACTGACGGGGCCAGATATTTGAGTTCCTTTCTAATTATCGAACCACCTCCTCTACAAGAGGGAAAAAAAACCCACATCTTTGACAGAACAACCATTTTCGCTCTCCGTCAGTAACATATCTACTCCCCCCTCCCCTATTTAATAGAGTCCCTCGATCCCTGAGGTCTATTAAACATGATGCTAGCCATGCTCCTTGTACCCTACCGTCGCGGCAGCACTTTTCCCTTTTGATTTGATCATAACCCACAACTTAAGGCGTATATAATGGGTACAGGAGTTAAAAATTTGTCCTTAGAACATTGCTGAGCTTCGTCTTACTGTAAAGAAATCTTAAGACCAAAAATAATTCTCAAGAAAAAAATATTTCCCTCTTTCCGTAATATATTTTAAATTTGAGACGTTTCAGTTTGATGTATTCACCCAGTGGTGTAGCTATATGGTTAGTGATGCTCAGGACACACCGCTATTTATTTGTGTGACACGTTTCTCAACAAAGAACAATTTGCAATGGGTCGATAAGGCCATATCTCAATTAAAAATTAATTCTTATTAAACGTTCGTTTTTTTTAATTTATTTTTTTTTAAATTTATTTTGCTTTTATAAATTGATAATTGTTTCGACTTATTTTCAAGTCTTTATTTGAGAATTTAAAAAAAAATTGTTCTGAGACTATATAATCTAATCTAATATATTTTAATCTCACACTCTCAAATGGCTCTTAGATGGCTCTCTCAAAGTTTTGGCTAATACCTGATCAATCTGCTCCATCAGCTGGGCCAGTACATGTTGGTAACATTTTCTGAGCATAGGACTCGCTCGCTGCTTTATCCTTCCCGGCTGTGTCTAATCCATGTAGGGAACGAAAACAACAGCGCGCAACTGATTTGGGGCCAGGCTGCAATGCCGCCAGTTTAAGATCAATTTTCTTATCTCTTGGTAGGCAAAGCAATATTTTGAGACGTTTCGATGTAGAGAGCAATCAGCTAACTATCGATATAACTTTAAATCGGTAACCGTTGTGACTTTGAGTTTCATTTTGTTCTCCTTGCCAAAAACTATCACAAAACCACGCACTCATTACTTTAAAGAACACTTGGCTTCTATTGTGTCATTATTTGACTGCTGAGAATCGTCACTGCCGGAGTACTATAGTCTAAAGAGAGGGAATCGTGTTCTTTGATACGTTTCAACAACTAACAATAGTGCCACGGTTAGGAAGAAAATAAAACAAACCCGTAAAAACAAAGTTTTTGACTATAAATCCCTTATATATGAGACATAACTAACAGTATTGATTATTTTCAAACGCTACAAACATTGACAGACTGACACCGAGTGATGTCCCTTGTCTTTAATAAATGGGGGTGGGACGTGAGGGGGTGTCGGCACGACGGTCAGCGTCAACTCAAACTCACGTGGAAGTGGAAGAAAAAAACAATAACAAACCGTGAATTTCAATTACATACCTCATATAAGGATAAACTAAAAATGCATTAATTTAATTATGGTACGATCGATCGATCTGAAATTTTGATACGATGCATTGTTAGGTCAGACGGGTCAGTGTGCCAAATTTCAGCTCGATCGAATCACGGGAAGTGGGTCATTTTCGACTTTTGTTTTTCCGCCCGCCCATGAGATGATGAGATGATGAGACGGCCGCGAAGTTAATATAAGGGATTTAAAAATGTAATGAGAACAACAAGCGCCTCCCAGTGCCAAGTGATTAGGTGATATCTGGACCAGTTCTTGTTTTATTCCTACAATTGGACAGAGATTTTCATTACTTTATTTTTTTTTAAATATATTTATTTATGTTTATGTAATATATTATAATAAACAATATAATATAAATATTTTACGTGTTTTGAAGCGTACCTCAAACGCAATGATGAAGCATATAATTCAGAAATATAACATAATTTTCATGGTTAAATATTGTTATTTGCTCAAAGAAAAACAATTGTTTAGTTACAGATCTTATACTCTAAACATAGCATTTTAATTTTTAAAAAATAATAATACATGTCTCCACAAATGAGAGAACCCTTGCTTCTTTTATGGGCCGTCGGAAAGGGGAAATAACTTTCTTCCTCCTACTGTCCGGTGACCTAGCACTTGCTGTCCGGCAAATTGGGTGAATTATTGGTCGGGGGCTGACCAGCGGGCTTGTTGGTGACGTCACTGAGAGCTATCTGTGGGGCTTTCTTCGGTTGCTGCTGTCTCTCACACGTGGCACTCGGTATCGATAACGTGAGACCTGTCGGGTGATTTGATCAACAAACGTCGCTATTGTACCGATCGACGCGGATAGTTTTAAACAGACTATAAGTCGTGTGTGCTGAATGGAACATTTTATTTTTAAAAATGATGCTATAGATCAGGGGTGGCCAGACCTGTAGTAACTGGGAGCCTTAACAATTTTGAGAGCCGCATTGCAGGAAAATGGGTCTTTAAACCTGGTTTGGAAATCTTCCAGTAATCTTTGTTAACAATAATTCTCTTTCATAAATTGTACGCGAGCCGTAATGTGAACACAGAAGAGCCACTTGCGGCTCGCGAGCTGCGGTTTTGCCACCGTTATATAGTTATTAGTTGTTGCTCGCGAAAACTTATTTACATTAGGCATCGGCTATGTAAACCCATAAATATAATTTCTACATGTGTAATAATTTGGAAAAAAAATGATCATATCAGCTAAAAACATTTAAAGAATTTTACATGAGCGATGAGGTTGCTGCCACAGATATGATTTACTGAGATTTTATAGAGGAGTTAAAGGTACACGTTATTCACGAGAACTGACATTCTTGAAATATGTTTGATGACACAGGCGAATGTATACATATTTTTCTTCCCCTGACAACTGTAAATCTGTCACTTTGTTCGTGATCTGATCCAAAAGCTGCAGTCTCGTTTTTTTGTGGTGCATGTCAGCATTTTGAGTCTTTACAGCTTCATTTGGCCGTGTGCAAATTAACTTATGTAACATGCTGACTAGATAACTTTTTTTATATATATTTTTAAAAAATTATTTTTTAAAAACTGTTAACTTTAATCAAAGTATGTGTAATTTTGAAATACATTTTATTAAATGTAATGTAAATAAACAATGAATGCTTAGAAGTTTTATTTTTGATTTATTAAATTGAGGGAAATAAAGTCACATAAATTGTTAATTTAAAAACAAAAAACTCTGAAAATGAAGTAATACAATAAAATTTACGATAAATAACAAAAATATTCTAATGTTTTGTTCTCTTTTTTTAAGGAAAAAAAATTGAATCCCTATTTTAATGCATTTGAGCGGAAGAAGTTTAAAAGGTTTTTAAAAGACTTATTACTTTTTTCCCTTTAAATAAATATATGCCCTCGCTCGATCCTCGGCAAAGCTTGTGTAAATTATAGCCAGAGGCAGAGGCGCCAGCTACTTTGATTGTACCGCTGCACACGCCACGACGGGCGATCGTTACGATCTGCCAAATTTTGCGTGCATGAAAATGACAGAGATTTGCCGCCTCTACACCTTTCACGGTATTAAAGCGCGACAAGCCTCCTCCATCCAAGTGTCCCCCCCTCCCTCCGACCCCCTTCACCTGGTAATCCCCTCACCCCGCGCCATTAACGGCAAGTCGGTGAAGATCGAGTCCCTGTACAATGTAACGTGTAATCATTGTCTAGACGCATTACGGCTTTGAGCTTGAGTTATTTCTCGTATCACGCCGCCCCGCCCGACAACACAGGGATTAGAGGTGGTGGTGGTGATTTGGGGGGGGGGATATCCATCCGCAGACCCCAGGCTGGAGGCAGTCGCCTTTGGGAATGGGGTGGCCTATACCCCATGACGTTTGAAGTCGGTGGTCTCCCTTTGATTTATGTTCACATCCCTGCCTAACATACCGGCAAGCCGATGGAAACTAGAAAAATGCTTTTGTACCTAAGATTGTTACACATCCGAGTATATTGGGTGGCATAGATCATGACAAGGCCGTGTCTCCATCGGATCATTAGCTTCGAATGGTAACAACCCGTAAAAGACCAACGTCTCACCCTATATTTTCAACTCACGCAATGACTCAAGGCTCTTCGAAATTTAGTGCATGCATTCCGCGCTCGTCTAAAGGACCCTCTATCAATTTTTAACCAATCCAGCAGCTCAGACTCTAACTCATCACCACCGATATATGATTACGAGGAGGAAGACAAAAGGTTCAAGGATGGAATGTCTTGTATTTCTTTTTTTCTAAATTACTATTCACTACTTAAATATCTATGCTCGAACGATCTGTGCTGAAAGCAACGTTAACATAAGTTAGCATTTTGTCCCTCTGAAATATGAAAAAATTATAACAGAATAATAATAACGAGCCTTTAAAATATCATGCGAGGTGGATTGGTCATAAATTAAGAAAACCTGCTTCTAATATAAGGCAAGCCCTGAAATGGAACCCACAGGGTAAGCGGAAAAGAGGCCGTCCAAGAAACAATTGGCGCCGAGAATTGGAGGCAGACATCAAGAGAATCGGCCATGAATAGAAGATCCTGGAGAAGCTGGCCCAGGATACAGATGCCTGGAGGTCTCTCGTAGGTGGCCTATGCCCTAAGAGGAATCGCAGAGGCCGACGATGATCGGTGGATGCCCCTCATGGACGAGAAGGCTCAACAACAACAACAAAATATCGAGAAAAACAAAGGGTTCGTGAATTAGAACCCAAAATGGGGTTTGTTCAAAAAAACTGCGAAGAGGGTAAGAAAACGTTGTAGAGTTTAACCGCGGCGTAAATTATGTGTGACATATTACGAAGAGATTGACTTGACTTCTTGGTTTGTAATAGTATTCCACAGAGCCAAAGCCCACGCATTGTACACTCACTGGAATCATACCATGATCTTTCTGATTTGCGTCCTTATAGCACAGCATCGAAAGTTTACCAGTTCTAGAAACTTATCATCACATATAACATATGGGTGAAACTGAAATCAGGCTGTGAGATAAATGTATATGTAAAGGTCTGACAAGACGTCTCAGACCCGTTGCGTCTTGTCAGGCCTGTACATATGTACATATACTGTTTTAATAACATATTTACTTTCCAGCACCTACCAGATTTATGTAATTAACACCAAACTATACACTGCACATTTCCCACACCATTAAAAAAAAAGATATGCGATTTTTTAGAAAGGTCGTGAGGACCACTCCTCCCCGTTGCTTCCATCTTCTGCTTTGTTCCACCTGTTTTACAATTTGAGAGTCCTCCTCCTCCTCCCACCCCCCCCCCAAAAAACAACTAACTCACATCTTTGGCCTTTGGGCCTCTAAAATGGCAGGAATTTCAGGGCCCACGCAAACCCTCGAAACAAAACTGCTAGTCGATATTAAAACAATGTGTGTACCCTCGAAACAAAACTGCTAGGCAATATTAAAACAATGCGTGTTATTTTTGTACTTGATTTTTCAATATTTCATTGTTTTACTGAAAAAAACGCGACCGATCGGTCAAATATAATGTTTTTTTTAAAAATGGGAATGTATTCGGATGATTTAAAAAAAACCCAATAAAAGTGCTTATCGGTTAGTTAATCTCTTACTTGGAAAGGAATCAACAATGGAAAAAAAACTGGGGGTTGGGAGCAATGTTCCCTTTAAGCTGCGTGGCTTCGCGGCCGCGCAGATATCTGACCAACGCCGCGCAGCAGTTAAGAATTACCGCACAGCAAAGTTGGTAAAATGTTGCACAAGAAAATGATGCTGCGCAACTTTGCACACGAGTTGTACTTTGCACACGGACCATCGAACCTTAGAGGGAACATTTGTTGGGAGGGGGCATCTGGGTCCGGCTCTGAATGTTTATACGAGCAATCTTAACATCATTTTCAGAGCTAAAGAGTTTTTTGTTGCAATATCATTTCTAATTGTTATAAAACTTTTATCGATTTAATTTCATTTCATTATTTTTTTAGCGTTAATTCATCAATTTCTTTTATTTTGAGAGAATGAGATATTTATTATCCAGTTATCCAAAAATAAACGCGTTGATCAGATCGATCGAAAAAAAAATTAACAGAAAGAAGAAAAAAAATCTATTGTCATTCCCCTTAAGCATGCGTCACTCAACGATGCCAAGTCGAGGGTGAGAATGTCTGAGCATCTGGTTATTATAACAACAGGCTGTACTGGATTGCTGTAGGCAAACAGTGGCTGTCTTGGCGAGGCGTTGAAAATAGGATATGAATAGGATCTTATCTTATCTTATCTGTTTACAGACGCTCCTTCTATACAGAAGATAATTGCGTCCTGCGCTTATCTATGGTTTGTGTTTAGTCCTGCATTTTTATTAGAGATTTAAATGTTGATAAAGTGCTGGTTTTCCTGGATTCTTCAGGCAACCCATTCCACGCCCGAATTCCGGACGGGAAGAAGGAAAACTTGTATGTGTTTGTTCTTGCATACGGAATAAGAAAGGTGTTTTTATCCTTATGTCTATCTGAGGGTTGTATTAAGTTATCTTTGTGTTGTATTTCTAAATTAGAATTAATTGCTTTATGTATGATTACTACTTTGCTCTTGGTTCTTCTATCCTCTAGTGTTTCAAGGTTTAATGATTTAACTAATGGTGTTACTCTTGTCAGTTTCGAATATTCTCCAGTAATGAATCTGGCAGCTCTTTTTTGAATTTGTTCTAGTTTATCAATGTTTTCTTTGGTGGATGGGTCCCATACAGAAGATGCATATTCTAGTACAGGTCTCACCAAAGTGAGGTAGCATTTTAGTTTTATATCTCTATTACATTTGTTAAAGTTCCTTTTTATAAAGCCTAAGGTTTTGTTTGATTTTTTAATAACTTCATTGACATGGGGATTCCATGATAGTTTCTCATTTATTAAGACTCCTAAGTATTTTGCATCTTTAGTTTGGGTCAGTTCTTTTCCATGAATGTAATATTTTGAATTTATTTGTTTCTTTTTCTTTGTTACTCTTAACAGTTGACACTTTTCTGGGTGGAAAGACATACTCCAGTTAGTTTCCCATTTTATCAATTCATCTAAGTCTTTTTGTAAAATTTTGCTATCTTGTTCTGATTTAATTGTTCTATAGATTATACAATCATCAGCAAATAACCTAACTTTTGTACCTGTTGAGATGTTCTTGGGTAAATCATTTATATAAATTAAAAAGAGTAAGGGACCTAGCACAGTTCCTTGTGGAACTCCTGAGTTAACCTTTATTGGTGCAGATTTAGATCCATTAATTATTACAGTTTGCTCCCTGCCCAAAAGGAAGTCTTGGATCCAGTGATGTAAGGAACCTGAGATTCCAAAGTAGTTAAGTTTTTTAAGTAAACTAAGGTGGTGAACTTTGTCAAATGCTTTTGAGAAGTCTAGTAATATTGTATCTATTTGATCATTTTTGTCCAAGCCTTTTGATAGTTCATCTATTAAACCTATTAATTGTGTTTCACATGATCTGTTTTTTCTAAAGCCGTGTTGATGTGGGCATAGGGCATTATATTTGTCAAGGTGGTTAACTATTCTACTATATATTATGTGTTCTAGTAATTTACAGGTGATACTAGTAAGTGATACAGGCCTGTAATTACCAGGGTCTGATTTATCCCCTTTCTTAAAGAGTGGAGTTACGTTAGCTAATTTCCAATCCTGGGGCACTTTACCCTGGTTTAGAGAGGCTTGAAATAGAACTACAAGGATTGGGGACAGTTCATTGCTTAGTTCTTTTAATAATCTTGCAGGGAAATCATCTGGGCCAGTAGCTTTGTTTATTTTTAAGTTTTTTAGGAGTGAATGTATACCTATCTCATCTACAGTTATGTTACCTATTTCCTCCATTTCATTTAAATTTGGATGTATGCTGAAGACGTAATGTAACAAGAATTTGGTGACAAATTCTAAAAAATCCAATCCAGTAGACTTCTGCTCAATGAAGGAATAATTTCAGAAAATGAACGCCATACTTTACCTGTATCGACCTGCCAATTTTAAACATGTAAAAACGTGTGGGGAGGGGGGGGGGATACGATTTTGATGGCGATTCCAAAAGAATCGTTGTTTACAGTGAAAGCATCAAAGATGATCGTATTGATATTTAACGTATCTGGGGTGGGGGGGGGGTTACATTTAATGTCTCAATGCAGTCAAGGACGGGGAGGTTCGCAGTGTGAACAAACATCATTCCCCTTCTCAATACCAGTTTCTATAGTTGCCTTCCGTGGTGTCTGAAAAAGTAATGTCTCATCTTTCAGACCATGGTTGCCTATGGGGCAAGTGAAGCAGCATTCACTCACACGTTTTTTACAGCCACAGTATGCGAGGGGATTGTGTTGCTATAACGTAATACCCGGCCACCTTTTTACTTCCCCGACTGATGGCGGGTACACATTCGGAGCTGGGTCGACTCAGGGATGCCCTTACCCACGAGAACAAGACCCTGCCTGCACCGATACTCGAACCCGTGACTCCAGCTGAGCTCGACCACCGCGCACCTAGCTGCCAAGTATAGTGTCTAAACTTAACAGTAATTATTTCAAAAATGCAATAAGATATACATTTTTTCGAAAACAATTGAATCCGATAGTGGATATTCCTCACTGACTGTGGGATTTTGGTATTTGAAAGAATGATCTTATGTGACTACTTGCTCCATCTCCCCGCTACGAAATACGTGTCCCCACTCACTAAACGGACAACGTGCTCCCGCTGGACATTCGAAACGCTTTATCGGCGGTTCACTTCCATCATTTGCGCCTCCTCTCCCTCCCCATCCCTCTTTGTTTTCGGGATTGATGACCAATAGTGAGTGGAATAAAGGTCACGTAAATGTTACATCAATAAATATGCACACACACACACCCACACACACACACCCACACACACACCCACACCCACCCACACCCCCCCCACACACACACACAAAGAAAGAAAGAAATAATTTTTTAATATTTTTTTAGAAAAAAAATAATAAGAAGAAATACATAAATAACATTAAAAAGAAAACCGACAAAACGCCCCCCCCCTTTTTAGATTAATAGTATACAGCTGAAAACCCAGAGACAAATATATCTGTATATTGAATATTATCGCATAAAACAGTCATTGTGTACACATTAAAAATAAGGAAAAATTTTAAAGTAAAAAAAACATCAATGGAATAAATAAAGGAGAAAATCGATATAACAAAATCAAAAGTACAACATTTTCGTTATAATCCCTTCCGCTGTCACCAGAATCATCAGCAGCGCCGAAGAGTTCTGCTTCTTGCATTTACCTTTTTTTTTAAAACCCCTTCTTTTTTTACTTCCATTATAATTGGGCCCTCACACAGATGACAGGCGAGGGCCCAACTGTAAGCCCTGGCTGTCAGTCAAGCCCGGACAATCTCCCCGTTGTGATGGCTCGAAAATTGGCTCCAAACCAGCAGCAATCAGTTACCCCCAATAAAAGGTTTTCGTTGATTTTTTTTATTTTATTATTATTATTTTTTTGTTGTGTTTCTTCTTTTTAAAGTATTTTTTTTATTATTAAAGATCCATGCCAGTTCTACTTACAGGTGGTTTTTAAGCTTTTAATAGGAAGTTAATTAAAAAAAATAAAAAAATAACGATATCTTGAAGCGATGGTGGTATTTTTCTTTTCAATTTTCTCTATAACCTCTAGAATAGTAAAAGCTATGTTTACTGTTTTCCTCATTATAGAAATTAAGGGAGCTTTGGTGTCAACTTTACTTTAAAACTCTACACTTCATCGCACATCAATTTTACGACCAACTGTTGCCAACTGTTTGCACTCCAACTTTCTGCACACAAACTGCACACTGGACACCCCTGCTGAGCACTATTTAAAGGCCGCAGCAGTCCCTTCACATTGTGGCTTTTCTTTAATATTTGATGTGCATTATCCTTCTTCAAGAGCGCGTGCATTAAATCAATGTTAAACATTGACATTACTCTTGCTGTCCTCTTGTGTATAGTGCAACACAGCTGTTTATCTTAACGTTTATATTCTTTTTACGGGTGATAGCACTGTAAAGGCAATGTTGCTGATGAATTGCTTTTTTCCCTTTTTTTCAGCGTGTTTTAAAAATAATAATTTTGACTTTCGTTTTTTTCCCCGTTTTTTCCCTCCATAAATTCATACTGATTCGCTTCAACCTATCTGATTGCAGTCTCCAACAGATAGTCACACGTTTCTTACGCGATTTAACTTAACCTGTGTTACACTCCGCTACTGGTTCTTTACAACGAGAGATACGCGGCAACAACTGCAAGTTGATTTCTCAAAGCATTTTTAAAAAGGCGCCAACTACACAAATGCGCTACAAGGCAAACTGAACTTACTTGAACGCATTTTCCCCAAAGAGAAACAATTATTTTATGTTTATCAATATCCAAACTGGCCACGTATTAATTCAACGCCTTAAATCGTCGAAAACTTAAAATAATAAAATAAAAAAATTGAAGAAACAAGAATTGTAGAAAGCATATCAACGAAAAAGAATTTCGAAAATAAAAATTTAGTATCTGGAGAATTTTCTAGTGATAAATTATTCTTTTTAAAAATGAAGTATAGCAAAATTTACATATTTAAAAACTTTAAAAACAAAATTATTACATATATTTTATAAAGAGGCTCTGATAGAAAGTCTTAAACAAAAACTAAAAAAACTTTCGATCAAACTATTTTTTTAACGCCGTGAAAACTAAAAAAGTCATACACTCCTTAAAATGGTAATACTTTACGACGGGACAAAAAACAGTGCAGAAATGGCCAGGCACGACATGGCAGACAACATCAATAACTATAACACAATCACACCGACCATGTTTGATTTTATCGTGCGTTGAAATTCGTTTACTTCCTTTGCTCAGTTGAGTGAAATCGTTGAACACGTTGGTGGTCGCGTGCTTTATTGAATTCAAGATTGATGGGACTCGATGGCAATCTGTTTAGATAAAATCGTATCTGAGGACGGACTTAAGTTTAACACATAACGTTATTGGTCTGCGATAAAGCTTTCAAATAAAATACAAGACGCACAAACTAAATGCGTGATTAAAACAATAAATAAGAGCTTTATTACTGTCCTTAATAAAGCTAAAATCTATTGTTTAAATCAGTGGTTCCCAAACTTTTTTGACCCACGGACCCCTTTTATACTCAAAATTTCCCCAAGGACCCCCAAGTAAAAAAAAATTATGAATGCAGGGTAAAAAATTACAAAAGCAACATTTTGATGAAAAGTACGGTATTTATTAAAATTATCACTTTTGTGTACGATAAAATTGAAAAAAAAACTTGGATTAAAGTGATGAAATTTTATGAGTGTATTTATGCCTGACTCAATGTTTGTGTGTAGGAAGCACAAATCCTCACGAGCACCAATTTCTAGTCGTTTATTTTTAAAATTTTTGTTGTTGTTTTTTATGATGAGGTTCATAACGCCACTGAATCTTTGTTTTACCAAACAGAAAGACAGGAAAACAGTCAAAAAATTCTGTACAATAACCTTTAATGCATGATATAAAATTGGGATCTGACTTTGTAACCAGAATTTGTGGTATCCTAGTTCAAACAGTGGTATAAGTTCGTCATTTGTGGATATTTCAATAAGTTGCTCCTGTATTAGTATATATTCATCTGTGTTTGGCATCTGAGTTTGTCCTTGCGCTAAAGAGCTCAACTGCCAGTCGGAAATATCCTATAGTGGCAAATGCCTACAAAATGTCTGCATGAAGAGCCGTTAAGTTTTGACAGTAAGCAATCAAACCTTTAACTATGTGGCATTTTCAAAAGATTTGAAAACTGACAACATTCTCCTGTTCCTAAGTTTTCTTTGCAAAGAAAAAGATTTGCAACAAACTCAGATATAAAATGTTTAGTTTTGATTAAATTTAAGTGTTTACCGTGTAGTAGTTGTAGTTTCAAATTAGTTTTGTTAAAGTTGGGTAAATAATTCATTAATAAAGGATATGTCATTTTTTAAAGTTAATTGTGATGCTAATTGTCTTTGTTTTCCAGGAACTTGGACAATGAATCAAAGAGAGTATAAAATCGATTTAAATATGTACTTGATGATAACCAGTGTACTTCTGTGTGAATAAATAATACATTATAGTCTTCTTCTTCTTCATTTTCCAAACCGTGGTGAGCAAATAATCTCTCATCGAAGGCATTCCTTTTGATTTTATTAACTGCTCTAATGACAAAATGTAGTGATCCATGCAAACTTTCACTAAGATTTTTTGGAATATTTTATGTTGATGAATGACTCAATTTACTGAAAATACATTTGGTACAGCATGTTTTAAGTATGCCAGAAATTCAAGTGTATTGCTTTAAATTCAAACATTTTTTATTAATTCAGTAAATAACGTTTCACGTTTCGTATCTGTTTCCAAACATTTAGGCATACTTCAAATATTCATTGTTGTTTTGTTGTTGTTGTGTTGTTGTTCGTCCATCGTGGTCGACGATGACCACTCTCATCATTTTAGCTGGGCCGCCACATGTGTCCTCTGGTGGCTTTTTAACCCTATTTTGGCACGAAAAATCGATGATGATGATGAGAGTGACTTGCGCTGTGACTTTGTATAAAGTGAGGAAGATTCGCGCAACACGTCGACCTCACTCTCTCGCCCAAAACCATCTGGTCCAGCAGCAAGACGTTGTCGAGACAGCTGGGAATGGGGTTGGGTGCAGTGGATGACCAGGACGTCCTATGTGTATCGTCAAGCTCTTAGCACTCCACAATGCTTTGCTGTGTATCGCCTCTTGCCCGTTGGCCCATAGAAGAACCAGCGTGCAGGCAGCCGAAAACCAGTCTTCACATGCTGGGTAAAAAAATCCCACTTCACCGAGTTTTTTATCCCATCGGTTTACCCTCACCTGGTTTAGCCGGTCAGTCGAGAACGTTTACCGGGGTGTGGCCGCTGTGCATGCTACAGCTACTTGGAGCCACAGGTGAGAGTTGAGTGCCAGGTGGGGACCAAAGGTGGTGAACTACCCCAGGAGGAGTACGACTGCTCCCCATCCAAAGGTGCTACCCCTCCCATGGACCCCATATTCATTAACACCATGTTGTCGGCATTGTTTTTTCGGCTCACTCAGTTCTGGAATTACCTATTTGCTAAACAAGCTATAACTTAGGGCCCCTGCCTTCTTGGGGGCCCCCGGAAGTTTGTTTTCATATTTGTCACTAGACTTCAAAAGGTCCTTAAATAGCTTAGGGCCCCATCAAGTCTAAATCCAGCTTTGGGCTCAATCATTCTCTTATCTGTTGTAACAGACCACTGTTAAGAATTATTAACGTTTTCAATGGAATGCTACAGTAAAGCCCTATTAAAAACATTTGATGATAGGATACAATTTAGATAAATATAACTTCCCGACACATCGAACAATACACAACCTTGCAACCCTCGTAGATTCAAGTTGAAAACTTGTATATTACTACTTATAGTTATATGAATTCGGCATTTCATCTGCATCAAGCTTGACCTTTCAACAAACCAAGTATTTTGATTGGTTATAGATTTGGAATTACAGTAGTTCTAAAACTTTTTTTGCGTAAAACAACATTGTATTCATGAAGGATAGCACCTAAGATGGTATTTAATTAGTAGAAAAGGCATTCACATACTATTTTATTTATTATTATTTTATTTAATTTCTATAATAATAAAAAAATTAATGAGTCTCATTATTTGATTTTTAAACCTTGCGCGGACCCCCTGACGTTATTCAGGGACCCCCAAATCAATTTTTATTTTCCACGGACCCCCTGAAAGGTCCCGCGGACCCCTGGGGGTCCGTACGGACCACTTTGGGAACCACTGGTTTAAATCATACGATCTGTTGGTGCATATTGTATTTTAACAATTCTACAATAACTAATAGAGGCCGAGATTAAATTTTTTTTAAATAAAAAAAAATGAAAGCTAATTAATGAATTAGTTCGTTTTGCCATGAAGTCTCCAAATTTCATATGTCAATCCTGTAAAAAAAGTATTTATTTATTTATTTAAAAGAATATAATTTTTTTTATAGTTGATCGATTATCTCGTCTTAGTCAAGCAAGTTCTGTTTTTATTTCGTAACTTTAGCAATGTCCTCTCTCATTCTTTTGCCGGAAAGTTAAGTACCGGTATTTATTTCACTTTAAAGAGGGCGATGGAAATGGGAATACATTTTTTACTTTACTAACACTAATGATTCAATGCTCGTTTTTATTTTTTTTATATGTTTGCCCTTGAATAACCCCTGATCTTAAGGTATTAATTAGGTTGACCAGAAAGAGTTCACTGTTAACATCGAGTCTGAGGTATATACCTCCAAGCCTTTTGGGATGTGAGGGTGGGGGGGGGCGGGCGCGGAGGTCGGACGATGGTCAAAACGAGTTTGTTTTTTAAATGGAAGAGGGTGCTTTTTCTTTACACAGAAGTATAGCATTTTTTGTTACATACAGTTATCCCCCCCCCTTAAATAACGACGGCAAACATATTTGCGCACTCCTTGCAATATGTAACTTACCGTACTTATCATATTAAATGTTATGGATAAATTAAATGTGAATTCACCTTGTTAAGTACGGTACTTGTTATTCTTTACTTTGTACTTAATCTTCACTCTGTGTCTTAATATATATATACATATATATATATATATATATATCAAAGAAAAAAAAAGAAATACCCTCATGTCAACCATGCTATTGCAAATTCCTCTCTTCTAGTATTCCTGATCGTTTTTTTTTCTTCTTCTAAACATGGTCATTACCGCTATGTCCAGCGGGCTGGACAACCGGGTCTGATCTTTCCTTTTACTTGATGTGACCATTATGTCAGGTCAACCGGAAGTGGGTATCGCTTCCCGGGATTGGGGTGGTGGGGGAGATATCTTTTATTCTTAGAGGCGTCTCTTCCGTTTAGTACCCAGAAGAAAAAGAGTGGAGCCTGGCTTTGGGGGCGGGGGTGAACAGACAAAAACAAAGACATGATCCATTTGCTGTTTGCCAGTGTGTACGGTAATTAAATATATTTGCTATAAGCCAGAACCTTTTGTAATTGTATTCTCGTACACAGGGAAGAAATCTAAAGATACAGTGTTAAGACATTTAAAATAAAATAAAATTAAAATTAATTTAAAAGCGTGGAAGAACTCACTGGTCCGGACGCGTAGCGAGGAGAGGAAGGTCATATGTCTTTGGGGGACAAAGTACTGGGGCGCCAAATTGAGGCTTACAGTGTCACAGTATGATAAGTGCACAAGGGTAAGATATTAATTAAAAAAGACGGAGCTAGACAAATGTTAAAATTTTTCCTCAAGTATCTCATGCAGCTACATCTCATGTAATGGAACTAAAAAGATTTATGATTTTTTAAAAAGTTGGTGGTGTTGGTGGGTTGGAGAACAATACGTTTTGAACGTTCTATTGTATTTCTTCAATAATTTCAACATGAAAAACACGATATTACAAAAAACTAGTCATTAATTGACGGCCCTTTTAAACACGCGATTTTGGCCGATTTTTACCCCTCCCCTTCGTCACACTTCGAGACAAAAACTTAGACCCCGCCTCCAGTATTACGTCACAAAGGGGTCGTCAATAAATGACGTCACGCACCCTTGGGGGTCTACATATTTGTGACGCTGTGTGACGTGGGGGAGCGGGTGTTTGAGAAATGTGACGTCACATCAAAACTCGCAACTTTAAATAAAAGTTCCACACACTTATTTAATTTCTTACATGGCGTTTTACATGACTTTACGCGTGTTACGATATTAGAATGCAGGCCTACACTAAATAAATACTTAAATGACAAAAAAGAGATTTTAAACATGATATTTTTCAAATAGAAAATACAGTTTTTATTTGGGGGGGCGCAAAGCATTGTGACGTCATATTGGAGGGTGGTCTAAGATTTTGTGACGAGGGGGGAGTGAAAATATGCCAAAATCGAGTGACGTCGTTAATGGTCGGCCCCAAAGCTTTGACCCCCACCCCCCCCCCACCCCCATTAACAGCCGTATTTTCGAATTGAAAATTAGCATGTTGCAAATCATTTTTTTGTCATTTAAGTTTAAGTATGTAAGGCTGCGCTCGTGAATCTATTGAAAACGTCATTAAATAAATTGCGAGCAATCAAATATTTTAGTGCGCATTTTGATGTGACATGACATTTCTCAAATACCCCCTCCCCCTCGTCACAAATGCATGACCCCATCCCCCTTTTTAGGCGTGTGACGTCATTTATGGACGGCTTCAAAGAGTAAAACCAATAATTTTTTACTCTAAAATTTATATTTTTTCAGTGAGCGAATTAGTACGTACGCATAGTAGTGAGGGTGAAAAAAAGGGGGGGGGGTATGGATGTGGGGATAGGGCGTTATCCTTTACCAACTACCGATCTATTCTGGAGTGAAGGCAGCAAACATCTCGACGATCCTACGTTGGCACTAACCATCACCCTGTAAATAATTATAATGATAATAATAATAATAATAGTAATAATAAAAATAATAATAATAGGTTTAATAATAATAATAAAATACTACTACTACTACTACTAATAATAATAATATAATAATAATCATAAAATGAGTATTTAAAAAAAAAGTTCCAGGTTCCTGCCAAATAAACCAAGCTTAATATTTCTGCGAAAATTAAAATCTTTAAATTTGTATGTTATTTCATTAAAAAGAAAAAAACACCAAAAAAAACCCAAAAAGTTCCCCAAATTACAATATCTCCGAATGCAATAACAATCTGATGAAGCTCACCCCCAGGTCAGCTTTGCAAGCTGGGAGCGTGCGCAACGGATTTTTAAAGAACGCGGGAAAGGTTCGTCGGATGGCAGAATGGCAACCCAAATATAGAGTTACCTCCTAGACGCCAGTTGTTCTTTGTTTTATTGATTACGGTGAATTTCGGTAACTGTGGTTCGAGGGTGGGGGTGCTGGCTCTTGTACCCGCTAATTTCCTGTCGTCTTGTCTTCTTTGCCGCCATGTTGTCTCTTGTGTTTTCTCTGGTCTTCTATTTGTGGTCCATCGATGCTATATCCATGAATAACATATTGTTTATTGGCGAAGTGATTAGTAAACTCATATAGTTTTTTTAGTCAGTCCGTTTACATAGATGGTTTACATTAATTTCTACAATTTCTCTTATCAATAAAATTGCACACCCACCTTTTTAAAAAAAATTATTATTTCAAACCTCTCCGCCCACACTTTCAAGTTTACAGAGGCGGTGTAGAGTTAGTTAGGCCAACCTGAAATGAACGCCATCTACTGTAAGGTTTATAAATTGCGGTGAAAAGTTGATGAATGTGAGTGGCTAGGTTGATCCATGTCGAGTAAGTTGAGGAATGTATGTGGTAACTTGATGATGTTGATCAGTTTGGGTTGTAATAAGTATCAGGGTAGGCTGTAATGAGAACGAGGCTACGCCAAACAGACACGTAAACCCTCGAGTTCCTGATTGAAAAATCTTCTGGATGTCATAGATTTTGTTTTGTGTGTGCCTGTATGTCCACAATCAGCTACTGATTTGGTTGAGCTAAGCCTTTCGTACTTAAGACTTTAGACTTTACTCCAGACTTAAGACTTGCTGTTTTGGATGTTTTTGTTGGCGAAGCGTCATGTCATTTCGCGCCGACACTGTCAGACATCTTTGTTGCAGTTAAAATCGTCGCTCGAGCAGCTTGAAGATCTATAGTTTGATGCATCAGATGGTTAATAATCAATATGACTCTTCTGATGCTCTGTATTATTCTTAGAGAGAGAGTGAGTGAGATAGCGAGAAAGACAGAGCGAGAGAAACCGGGAGAGAACGAACCTATGGCAGTTGGAAGAGTAATGTCAGTGAAGGAGAGTGTGGAAAAAAGTGTGTGGGAAGGAGATAGAGAGAGAGAGAGACAACAAAGAGTCACAATCAACAAACGTGACCGTTTCTTGTTCAACGAGCCATTCTTTCCTCTGTTGTTAGAAGGAAGATCACCATTATCAGCCATGTATTCCCCATTGACCAGAAGCCGGCCATTATCTGGCATTTATTATTCATGATCGTCCAAAGATTAGTACAGACTGGACGAGAGAACCAGGCGAAACACCCTACATCGCTGCCCACACAGATCACCCCCCCTTTCCCCCTTCTCAACCATCCTTCAGCGCCTATCCATCACCCAAGGACACACAGAGACCATCATAAACCCACAAATACGCATGCACCAGCCCCTGAAACGCCCACAAAGCCAAACTCTCGGGTGATCACTGTCTATGATGAGCTGCTTGCGCACGACCTCTGCCTTCGAACACTCTCGGAACCAAAACGCGCTGACTCGATGCACGAGATTACAGCAGCTCGGGACTGTGACCCGTTGAGTCCAAGGCAGGGAAAGGGATCCTTATTCCTTAAACACAATAATTTCATGGCCCAGTGTGGGACACAATGTGTATGTGGGGGGGGGGTGTGGGCAGGAGGGGGCACGTTCAGGCACGCCACGGTTTGCCGCTGTAATTTCCGGTTCGATGAAGTTTCATCCCTACTCCCATAAACACCAACGACAAGGTCACTCTTTCGCGCTCGTGATGGCCTCGGTCAGAGATTGCTGTAACTTTTCACTGTTATCCATGGGATATACATACATTAAAAAACTCGTATTGGTTTATAACTTGTGATTTGTTAAAGTATCAGTCAGAAAATCCCCAAAGGTACGGGGATTAATCTCAATAAATTGATAACTACGAATTCTTGATGTTTAAAAATGCGCTCACCAAATTGTTAAAAAAAAATCAACGAACTTTATGATTGTATCATAGATCTTATCTTCCAAAATCGTCTCCATATTTGTAATATTGTTGTCGCTTTGTTCTACCGACTTGTCTCAATGCACGCCATGTGTTCGGAAAACCTACATCCAGTATTCTGAATTTCATCCTCCCCATTAATGGTGCCGATACAGTTACTATTTTCTTCTCAATAGGAATTGCAAACCATTTTGAATCAGTCCAACGGTTTACGTGTCTATTGTCTTGTTTAATCAGCTGTGCTTGTGTGGGTGCCGTCTTACATCAATCACTTTCTTCTACTCCTCAGACACACCGGTAAGCTATACCCCCGTTGATTTCCGTCCCGTCTCACCTGTCTTCTACTTCTGTCGCTTGCGCTGACCACGGGTTGTCGTGTTCTCCGGATGGACGCCCTGGGCTAAATGCCCGGAAAGTTCCCTGGTACCCGTTTTAAAAAAAAACAATTCTAAAAAAAATCATGTAAAAAAAATTGAGCCTAGGTGATAAGCCTTGCTATCTTGACCACCTACTTACTCTTTAGTATACTAATTTACAGTCTACAGCCATTAGCGCCCGCCGTCACTCCCCTGATGGCCACTACGCCGGTCGGGGGTGGCGGGTCAAACGAATAGTCACGCGTGGTGCTAGTTTTTGGACTCACGACTCATCTACCACGCATTCGTCAGCTAAATTTTACCTCTGCGCACACGGGAATGGCGTGTTGTTTTGTTTTGTTTTTTAAAAAAAGAGTTCCACCAGGATATGTCTTTTTTTGTTGTACAATAGTGAGAGTTCAAAGGTCATCATATCAATTCAGCTCATAGTCACAGATTAACTAGAAACATGTAAGGTTGACTAGTTAGTTTAGATGACAAAAGAAACAAAAGGTCAAGATAGAATTTATTGACATTTAGTGAAAATATTAATTTTTATAAATTTATAGATTTTTTATAAATAAAAATATGTCTGTAATGTGGCAAAAACACCGATATCTTTATTTCTAAATATTGATCGATGTCTAGCAATGTTTCCTATAAGCTGCGCGGCCGTGCAGTTATCTGACAGATGCAATGCAGCAGTTTAGAAATACTGCGCAGCAAATTTTATAAAATATTGCACACAAAATGGATGCCCTGCAACGTTGCAAACAAGTTTTATTAGTTTGCACACGGACCAAGGAGCCTCAGAGGGAACATTGGCGTCTTGGTTTTTGTAGCATGGCGTAATAAGTTTGTGGATGTTTGTAATTGTGGCCAATTGTATTCCTTTTTTTTTCGTTGAGAAATAAGAGTTAAAATTCTCGTCCCACGCTGGATGGCCCCAACCCTAGCGACGACGCTGCTGTAGTGACTCCCCTTGACTCATCTTGGTTTTTTTTTGAGTACCCGACTTCAGGGGTCGACCAGCTACAACAGATGTTCCCATATTTTTTGACAGTTCCGCATGTCACATGTTTAGTGCTTCCCATCACCAACCACCAGAGTTCTGCCAAAGACACCATGAGCAGTGACAAACACCTTGCTCTTTTGTGTATTAAAGGAGCGTAATGTGTCAGACGGATCTTCATTGGATTATAGCTATACATGAATTGTTACTGCAAAAATAATCCATTGTCGTAGACGTTTTGATTATCATCGAGCAATACACATGTGTTTATACTCACCGACATTGACCCAATTGGGTTATTAGAATAGTCGCGTACAAGCATTAAAATTCAAATAACTCATCTAATAAAATTGTGAATTGAATAAGCGTTTTAAATGTATAAGATAAGACTTGAAGCACGCACCAACGTAAGATGCCATTGTGTCCCGTATACAAGTTGCGTCTGTAATGTATATATGATAAAATGAGATCAGCTAAAGCTATAATGCTTGTTAAGAAAGTTATTATCTTTATGTATCGGTAGATTTTGACGGCGATAATTAAAAAAAAAGAATAAGAAAGGTAACTTTTTAAAAAAAAATTCGTTCTTCATTTTAATAATTCTAATTGTTTTTAAAGTTAAAATTCAATGATATCGAGCTGCTTTCAGTATAACTATTGAGCTTAAATCACTGAAAGTTCTTTTTGAGAGCACGTTGCTTTTGTTTCAAATCGATGTACTTCTCCAATGTACCTTAAATGCGTTTTCCTCCAAACCTTTATCTTAAAGGGCCCAATGCGCCTGTGCTGGAGTCAAAACTTTCTTCGGTTGTTGTGTAACAATTTTTTGAACCTTTAATAGAAATATCAAAGGTCATCACTCTATTGGGTGGGAAGATTGCTCCATGAACCGGTTTCCAACAAAACACTAAACAAATCGCCACGAAATGTGAACTGCGCACGATACGACGGTTTGATCGAACGCCCCGGCATACTATTGACTTATACGAAGACCTAAGGTAAGGGCGTGAGTGGACAGTCAACAGTTGGATCATTCATGCAGTTGATGGCGCGTCCATGGCAGCACTGAAATCTCGTTGTTGACGCCTGCTGAGGAAGAAAATGGCGTAAAATGTCCTAAGAGAAGCTTTTTGAATTCTACACTGTAAAGTGTTTGAAAGAAATCAGCACATTTTAGCGTGGGAGCAACGTTGCTGAGTCAACTACTGTGTATTTAAGTTTCAAAGCCCGTGAGAATACTGAGTTACCATAGAAACAGATACCCGCTTTGCGGGAAAGAGAATATCTCCTCTATTGGTTCGTTTTCCCCTGAATGGTAGACGGACGTGGATAACACACATTGGAGAAAATGTTTAGTAAAACTTTTATCGTATTCTTCGATTGTAGTGATACAGTCAGTGTTTGGCATGGAAAATATAGACAACATCTACACATTATTGCAATGAATACAACTTCTTAAGATTAAATATATATATATATACTAGCAGACCCGTCGTGCGTTGCAACGATCAAAGTAAAAAGGAATAAATTTAAAGAAACCAATGAGTGGTATGTTTAAAAATAGTTCTGAAGAAATCTTCGTGGAAGTATGGAAAAAAAAATCCAAGTTTCATAGCAAACGGATAAATAAATTAATAATAAAATAGCGTACAAAAGAAGAAACGATATTAAGGTCCCCGGCCCCAAAATGAGTGATATTATAGTTTTTTTTATTGCCATTGTACTCATTTCTTAAACGTTTAAGATTTTATTCACTATTCAGTCATTAACAATCTCAACAAATAATGACACATGTATCCATTATTATACAAATTGAAATTAACAGGTGTTTTGAACTTTATATCTTGCCTAGAATGGGCCCTGGGGTCCATAATGTTGTTTTTATCTATTGTACTCAATATATATTCCTCAATATCGTGTAAAATTGAATAGGGAATACAATGATTAAAGTTCAGTAAAAAGACTTTTTCGAAGGAATGGAAATTAAGAATTCAGTGCCCTATAGTAATATAGGCTCTTTAGTTTTTATATTCTAAGTTTTGTCAAAATCCAGTTTTTTTCTCAATATCTAACTCTTAAACTACTTTTTATATACATACAATAGGGGGAAAATAGCATTAAGGGGCCCTGGCCCATTCGGTGCAAGAGGTCAATTTCAAAAACCTGTTCATTTTAGTTCATTTTTATTGTGGCTATATTTCTCAAGCTTTTTAAAAAGTAAATAGGAAAAATATCTTAAACATATACGAAAAACGATATTTGGGGCCCCGGCCACGAAGATATTGGCATTAGAAGTGCAGTGTCTATAGTATTTTAATATAGGCTACCAAGTTTTTGTGTGCAAAGTTTGGTGAAGATCTATTCATTTACTAAGTAGCTAACGTAGAAACTATTTTTTTATATAGCTCATCTATATATATAAAAATCAAAGTATGTATGTATGCATGTCTGTTATAGCTGACTAAACCATTCATCCGATCGCCATGAAACTTTTGGAGACTTTTGAGTACGCTCCAGGGATGGAAATAGGCTATTTTTGTTTCAAAATGTAACACTCATGGGGCGCCGGGGGCCCATAATGAGAATTTTTTCTTATATGAGCTATATAAAAATTAGTTTAGGGCTTAGCTGCTTGGAAAATTAATGGATCTTGACCAAACTTGGTACATAACAACTTGATAACCTATATTAAAGTACCATATGGCATTGAACTCCTAATGTCCGTTCCTTCGGGGCCGGGGGCCCAAAATCTTTTTTTTGGTAAGCGTTAAATACTTTATTCCCGTTAGCTGACTAAACCATTCATCCGATCGCCATGAAACTTTTGGAGACTTTTGAGTACGCTCCCGGGATGGAAATAGGCTACTTTTTTTTCAAAATTTAACACTCATGTGGTGCCGGGGGCCCATAATGAGAATTTTTTCTTATATGAGCTATATAAAAATTAGTTTAGGGCTTAGCTGCTTGGAAAATGAATGGATCTTGACCAAACTTGGTACATAACAACTTGATAGCCTATATTAAAGTATCATATGGCATTGAACTCCTAATGTCCGTTCCTTCGGGGCCGGGGGCCCAAAATCTTTATTTTTGTAAGCGTTAAATACTTTATTCCCGTTAGCTGACTAAACCATTCATCCGATCGCCATGAAACTTTTGGAGACTTTTGAGTACGCTCCCGGGATGGAAATAGGCTACTTTTTTTCAAAATGTAACACTCATGGGGCGCCGGGGGCCCATAATGAGAATTTTTTCTTATATGAGCTATATAAAAATTAGTTTAGGGCTTAGCTGCTTGGAAAATGAATGAATCTTGACCAAACTTGGTACATAACAACTTGATAACCTATATTAAAGTACCATATGGCATTGAACTCCTAATGTCCGTTCCTTCGGGGCCGGGGGCCCAAAATCTTTTTTTTGGTAAGCGTTAAATACTTTATTCCCGTTAGCTGACTAAACCATTCATCCGATCGCCATGAAACTTTTGGAGACTTTTGAGTACGCTCCCGGGATGGAAATAGGCTACTTTTTTTTCAAAATGTAACACTCATGGGGTGCCGGGGGCCCATAATGAGAATTTTTTCTTATATGAGCTATATAAAAATTAGTTTAGGGCTTAGCTGCTTGGAAAATGAATGGATCTTGACCAAACTTGGTACATAACAACTTGATAGCCTATATTAAAGTATCATATGGCATTGAACTCCTAATGTCCGTTCCTTCGGGGCCGGGGGCCCAAAATCTTTATTTTTGTAAGCGTTAAATACTTTATTCCCGTTAGCTGACTAAACCATTCATCCGATCGCCATGAAACTTTTGGAGACTTTTGAGTACGCTCCCGGGATGGAAATAGGCTACTTTTTTTCAAAATTTAACACTCATGGGGCGCCGGGGGCCCATAATGAGAATTTTTTCTTATATGAGCTATATAAAAATTAGTTTAGGGCTTAGCTGCTTGGAAAATGAATGGATCTTGACCAAACTTGGTACATAACAACTTGATAGCCTATATTAAAGTATCATATGGCATTGAACTCCTAATGTCCGTTCCTTCGGGGCCGGGGGCCCAAAATCTTTATTTTTGTAAGCGTTAAATACTTTATTCCCGTTAGCTGACTAAACCATTCATCCGATCGCCATGAAACTTTTGGAGACTTTTGAGTACGCTCCCGGGATGGAAATAGGCTACTTTTTTTCAAAATGTAACACTCATGGGGCGCCGGGGGCCCATAATGAGAATTTTTTCTTATATGAGCTATATAAAAATTAGTTTAGGGCTTAGCTGCTTGGAAAATGAATGAATCTTGACCAAACTTGGTACATAACAACTTGATAGCCTATATTAAAGTACCATATGGCATTGAACTCCTAATGTCCGTTCCTTCGGGGCCGGGGGCCCAAAATCTTTTTTTTGGTAAGCGTTAAATACTTTATTCCCGTTAGCTGACTAAACCATTCATCCGATCGCCATGAAACTTTTGGAGACTTTTGAGTACGCTCCCGGGATGGAAATAGGCTACTTTTTTTCAAAATTTAACACTCATGGGGCGCCGGGGGCCCATAATGAGAATTTTTTCTTATATGAGCTATATAAAAATTAGTTTAGGGCTTAGCTGCTTGGAAAATGAATGGATCTTGACCAAACTTGGTACATAACAACTTGATAGCCTATATTAAAGTATCATATGGCATTGAACTCCTAATGTCCGTTCCTTCGGGGCCGGGGGCCCAAAATCTTTATTTTTGTAAGCGTTAAATACTTTATTCCCGTTAGCTGACTAAACCATTCATCCGATCGCCATGAAACTTTTGGAGACTTTTGAGTACGCTCCCGGGATGGAAATAGGCTACTTTTTTCAAAATTTAACACTCATGGGGCGCCGGGGGCCCATAATGAGAATTTTTTCTTATATGAGCTATATAAAAATTAGTTTAGGGCTTAGCTGCTTGGAAAATGAATGAATCTTGACCAAACTTGGTACATAACAACTTGATAGCCTATATTAAAGTACCATATGGCATTGAACTCCTAATGTCCGTTCCTTCGGGGCCGGGGGCCCAAAATCTTTTTTTTGTAAGCGTTAAATACTTTATTCCCGTTAGCTGACTAAACCATTCATCCGATCGCCATGAAACTTTTGGAGACTTTTGAGTACGCTCCCGGGATGGAAATAGGCTACTTTTTTTCAAAATTTAACACTCATGGGGCGCCCGGGGGCCCATAATGAGAATTTTTTCTTATATGAGCTATATAAAAATTAGTTTAGGGCTTAGCTGCTTGGAAAATGAATGGATCTTGACCAAACTTGGTACATAACAACTTGATAGCCTATATTAAAGTATCATATGGCATTGAACTCCTAATGTCCGTTCCTTCGGGGCCGGGGGCCCAAAATCTTTATTTTTGTAAGCGTTAAATACTTTATTCCCGTTAGCTGACTAAACCATTCATCCGATCGCCATGAAACTTTTGGAGACTTTTGAGTACGCTCCGGGATGGAAATAGGCTACTTTTTTTCAAAATGTAACACTCATGGGGCGCCGGGGGCCCATAATGAGAATTTTTTCTTATATGAGCTATATAAAAATTAGTTTAGGGCTTAGCTGCTTGGAAAATGAATGGATCTTGACCAAACTTGGTACATAACAACTTGATAGCCTATATTAAAGTACCATATGGCATTGAACTCCTAATGTCCGTTCCTTCGGGGCCGGGGGCCCAAAATCTTTATTTTTGTAAGCGTTAAATACTTTATTCCCGTTAGCTGACTAAACCATTCATCCGATCGCCATGAAACTTTTGGAGACTTTTGAGTACGCTCCCAGGGATGGAAATAGGCTACTTTTTTTTCAAAATGTAACACTCATGGGGTGCCGGGGGCCCATAATGAGAATTTTTTCTTATATGAGCTATATAAAAATTAGTTTAGGGCTTAGCTGCTTGGAAAATGAATGAATCTTGACCAAACTTGGTACATAACAACTTGATAGCCTATATTAAAGTACCATATGGCATTGAACTCCTAATGTCCGTTCCTTCGGGGCCGGGGGCCCAAAATCTTTTTTTTGGTAAGCGTTAAATACTTTATTCCCGTTAGCTGACTAAACCATTCATCCGATCGCCATGAAACTTTTGGAGACTTTTGAGTACGCTCCCGGGATGGAAATAGGCTACTTTTTTTCAAAATTTAACACTCATGGGGCGCCGGGGGCCCATAATGAGAATTTTTTCTTATATGAGCTATATAAAAATTAGTTTAGGGCTTAGCTGCTTGGAAAATGAATGGATCTTGACCAAACTTGGTACATAACAACTTGATAGCCTATATTAAAGTATCATATGGCATTGAACTCCTAATGTCCGTTCCTTCGGGGCCGGGGGCCCAAAATCTTTATTTTTGTAAGCGTTAAATACTTTATTCCCGTTAGCTGACTAAACCATTCATCCGATCGCCATGAAACTTTTGGAGACTTTTGAGTACGCTCCCGGGATGGAAATAGGCTACTTTTTTTCAAAATTTAACACTCATGGGGCGCCGGGGGCCCATAATGAGAATTTTTTCTTATATGAGCTATATAAAAATTAGTTTAGGGCTTAGCTGCTTGGAAAATGAATGAATCTTGACCAAACTTGGTACATAACAACTTGATAGCCTATATTAAAGTACCATATGGCATTGAACTCCTAATGTCCGTTCCTTCGGGGCCGGGGGCCCAAAATCTTTTTTTTGGTAAGCGTTAAATACTTTATTCCCGTTAGCTGACTAAACCATTCATCCGATCGCCATGAAACTTTTGGAGACTTTTGAGTACGCTCCCGGGATGGAAATAGGCTACTTTTTTTCAAAATGTAACACTCATGGGGCGCCGGGGGCCCATAATGAGAATTTTTTCTTATATGAGCTATATAAAAATTAGTTTAGGGCTTAGCTGCTTGGAAAATGAATGGATCTTGACCAAACTTGGTACATAACAACTTGATAGCCTATATTAAAGTATCATATGGCATTGAACTCCTAATGTCCGTTCCTTCGGGGCCGGGGGCCCAAAATCTTTATTTTTGTAAGCGTTAAATACTTTATTCCCGTTAGCTGACTAAACCATTCATCCGATCGCCATGAAACTTTTGGAGACTTTTGAGTACGCTCCCGGGATGGAAATAGGCTACTTTTTTTCAAAATTTAACACTCATGGGGCGCCGGGGGCCCATAATGAGAATTTTTTCTTATATGAGCTATATAAAAATTAGTTTAGGGCTTAGCTGCTTGGAAAATGAATGGATCTTGACCAAACTTGGTACATAACAACTTGATAGCCTATATTAAAGTACCATATGGCATTGAACTCCTAATGTCCGTTCCTTCGGGGCCGGGGGCCCAAAATCTTTATTTTTGTAAGCGTTAAATACTTTATTCCCGTTAGCTGACTAAACCATTCATCCGATCGCCATGAAACTTTTGGAGACTTTTGAGTACGCTCCCGGGATGGAAATAGGCTACTTTTTTTCAAAATGTAACACTCATGGGGCGCCGGGGGCCCATAATGAGAATTTTTTCTTATATGAGCTATATAAAAATTAGTTTAGGGCTTAGCTGCTTGGAAAATGAATGAATCTTGACCAAACTTGGTACATAACAACTTGATAGCCTATATTAAAGTACCATATGGCATTGAACTCCTAATGTCCGTTCCTTCGGGGCCGGGGGCCCAAAATCTTTTTTTTGGTAAGCGTTAAATACTTTATTCCCGTTAGCTGACTAAACCATTCATCCGATCGCCATGAAACTTTTGGAGACTTTTGAGTACGCTCCCGGGATGGAAATAGGCTACTTTTTTTCAAAATTTAACACTCATGGGGCGCCGGGGGCCCATAATGAGAATTTTTTCTTATATGAGCTATATAAAAATTAGTTTAGGGCTTAGCTGCTTGGAAAATGAATGGATCTTGACCAAACTTGGTACATAACAACTTGATAGCCTATATTAAAGTATCATATGGCATTGAACTCCTAATGTCCGTTCCTTCGGGGCCGGGGGCCCAAAATCTTTATTTTTGTAAGCGTTAAATACTTTATTCCCGTTAGCTGACTAAACCATTCATCCGATCGCCATGAAACTTTTGGAGACTTTTGAGTACGCTCCCGGGATGGAAATAGGCTACTTTTTTCAAAATTTAACACTCATGGGGCGCCGGGGGCCCATAATGAGAATTTTTTCTTATATGAGCTATATAAAAATTAGTTTAGGGCTTAGCTGCTTGGAAAATGAATGAATCTTGACCAAACTTGGTACATAACAACTTGATAGCCTATATTAAAGTACCATATGGCATTGAACTCCTAATGTCCGTTCCTTCGGGGCCGGGGGCCCAAAATCTTTTTTTTGGTAAGCGTTAAATACTTTATTCCCGTTAGCTGACTAAACCATTCATCCGATCGCCATGAAACTTTTGGAGACTTTTGAGTACGCTCCCGGGATGGAAATAGGCTACTTTTTTTCAAAATGTAACACTCATGGGGCGCCGGGGGCCCATAATGAGAATTTTTTCTTATATGAGCTATATAAAAATTAGTTTAGGGCTTAGCTGCTTGGAAAATGAATGGATCTTGACCAAACTTGGTACATAACAACTTGATAGCCTATATTAAAGTATCATATGGCATTGAACTCCTAATGTCCGTTCCTTCGGGGCCGGGGGCCCAAAATCTTTATTTTTGTAAGCGTTAAATACTTTATTCCCGTTAGCTGACTAAACCATTCATCCGATCGCCATGAAACTTTTGGAGACTTTTGAGTACGCTCCGGGATGGAAATAGGCTACTTTTTTTCAAAATGTAACACTCATGGGGCGCCGGGGGCCCATAATGAGAATTTTTTCTTATATGAGCTATATAAAAATTAGTTTAGGGCTTAGCTGCTTGGAAAATGAATGAATCTTGACCAAACTTGGTACATAACAACTTGATAACCTATATTAAAGTACCATATGGCATTGAACTCCTAATGTCCGTTCCTTCGGGGCCGGGGGCCCAAAATCTTTTTTTTGGTAAGCGTTAAATACTTTATTCCCGTTAGCTGACTAAACCATTCATCCGATCGCCATGAAACTTTTGGAGACTTTTGAGTACGCTCCCGGGATGGAAATAGGCTACTTTTTTTTCAAAATGTAACACTCATGGGGTGCCGGGGGCCCATAATGAGAATTTTTTCTTATATGAGCTATATAAAAATTAGTTTAGGGCTTAGCTGCTTGGAAAATGAATGGATCTTGACCAAACTTGGTACATAACAACTTGATAGCCTATATTAAAGTATCATATGGCATTGAACTCCTAATGTCCGTTCCTTCGGGGCCGGGGGCCCAAAATCTTTATTTTTGTAAGCGTTAAATACTTTATTCCCGTTAGCTGACTAAACCATTCATCCGATCGCCATGAAACTTTTGGAGACTTTTGAGTACGCTCCCGGGATGGAAATAGGCTACTTTTTTTCAAAATTTAACACTCATGGGGCGCCGGGGGCCCATAATGAGAATTTTTTCTTATATGAGCTATATAAAAATTAGTTTAGGGCTTAGCTGCTTGGAAAATGAATGAATCTTGACCAAACTTGGTACATAACAACTTGATAGCCTATATTAAAGTACCATATGGCATTGAACTCCTAATGTCCGTTCCTTCGGGGCCGGGGGCCCAAAATCTTTTTTTTGGTAAGCGTTAAATACTTTATTCCCGTTAGCTGACTAAACCATTCATCCGATCGCCATGAAACTTTTGGAGACTTTTGAGTACGCTCCCGGGATGGAAATAGGCTACTTTTTTTCAAAATGTAACACTCATGGGGCGCCGTGGGGCCCATAATGAGAATTTTTTCTTATATGAGCTATATAAAAATTAGTTTAGGGCTTAGCTGCTTGGAAAATGAATGGATCTTGACCAAACTTGGTACATAACAACTTGATAGTCTATATTAAAGTATCATATGGCATTGAACTCCTAATGTCCGTTCCTTCGGGGCCGGGGGCCCAAAATCTTTATTTTTGTAAGCGTTAAATATGTTATTCCCGTTAGCTGACTAAACCATTCATCCGATCGCCATGAAACTTTTGGAGACTTTTGAGTACGCTCACGTGATGGAAATTGGCTACTTTTTTTCAAAATGTAACACTCATGGGGCGCCGGGGGCTAAATAATGAGAATTTTTTCTTATATGAGCTATATAAAAATTAGTTTAAGGGCTTAGCTGCTTGGAAAATTAATGGATCTTGACCAAACTTGGTACATAACAACTTGATAGCCTATATTAAAGTACCATATGGCACTGAACTCCTAATGTCCGTTCCTTCGGGGCCGGGGGCCCAAAATCCTTTTTTTTATTTGTAAGCGTTAAATACTTTATTCCCGTTATGATTTACACGATTTTGAAAAGCATGGACTAATATATCTATCATGATCCAGATTGAAATGAACAGGTATTTTAAAGTTATTCTTTTGCACCGATTGGGCCCGGGGGCCCTTAATGTCGTTTTTGTTAATCTATATATATAAAAATCAATGTATGTCTGTGTGCATGTCCTTTATAGCTGACTAAACCATTCATCCGATCATCATGAAACTTTTGGAGACTGGCAACTTTTTTTCTAAATTTATCACTCATGGGGCGCCGGGGACCCATAATGTCATTTTTTGCTTATATGAGCTATATAAAATATAGTTTCAGCGCTACCTACTGTGTAAATTGATGGATCTTAACCAAACTTTGTATTTAAAAATTTGATAGCCAATATTAAAACACTAAAGGGAACTGAACTCCTAATAGTCATTCCTTCGGGGCTGGGGGCCCAAAAAATTCTTTTTCTTAAACGTTTAAGATTTTATTCACCATTCAATTATTAACAATATTGACAACTAATGACACATGTATCCATTATTATACAGATTGAAATGAACAGGTATTTTGAACTTTATATCTTGCACTGGGGCCCTTAATGTCGTTTTTTGCTTATGTGAGCTTTATAAAAATTAGTTTTTGCGTTAGCTACTGAGTAAATGAATGCATCTTAACCAAAATTTGCATACAAAAATTTAGTAGCCCATATTGACATAATTAAGGTTTCTAAACTTCTAATGTCAATATATTCGGTGCCGGGGGCCCCAAATGTCTTTTCTTCGTATATGTTTAAGATATTTTTCCCCATTCAATTTTTCACGATCTTGAGGAATATATCTATGAGGAAACTGAATTAAATGAACAGGTTTTTGAAATTGACACCTTTCACTAAAGGGGCCCTTAAATGTCGTTTTTTTCCTTATATTAGCTGTATAAAAATTAGTATTCGCGTTAAATACTGAGAAAATTAATGGATCTTGACCCATCTTAATATATAAAAACTTAAGGGTTTATATTTTATTACTATAGGGCACTGAACTCCTAATTTTCATTCCCTTGGGGCAGGGGGCCCAAAATTTCATTTTTAGTAAATGTTCAATATTTTATCGTTCATTCAATATTGAGACATATAAATAAATGTATGTATTTTGAAATGTATTCAAATTAAAATGTCTTTCGCACTTTATTTCTTGCGATAATTATGCCCTGGGGCCCATAATGTAGTTTTTTGCTTATATGAGGTATATAAAAATAAGTTTATGCGTTAGCTACCGAGTAAATTAATGGACCTTAACCAAAATTTGTATACAAAAACTTGGCAGCCGATATTAAAATACTATAAAGCACAGAAATTCAAATTTCCATTCCTTCGGGGCCTGGGGCCCCAAATGTCTTTTCTTCGTATATGTTTGAGATAGTTTTCCCCATTTAGTTTTTCACGATCTTAAGGAATATATCTATGAGGAAACTGAATTAAAATGAACAGCATTTTTTTAAATTGAAATCTTTCACCGAATGGGCGCAGGGGCCCCTAAATTTCGTTTTTTATATCAGTATATAGCTATAATATATTACTATAGGGCACTGAACTCCTAATCTCCATTCCCTCGGAGCTGGGGGCCCCAAATGTCATTTTTACTGCACGGTAACAATTTAATTCCCCATTCAATTTTACACGATATTGAGAAATTTAGCTTGAGTACAATGGCAATAAAAAAATTAAATTATCACTCATTTTTTGGCTGGGCCTCTTAATATCGTTTTTCCTTTTGTAAGTTTTTAATTATTAATTTATGTAACAGTTTGCTATTAAACTTGGACTTTTTTTTCTCACTTCCCCGAAGGTTTATGGCATAATTCTTTTAAAAAATACCAATCTTTGGTTTCTTTCAATTTATTCATTTTTAAAGAGATCGTTGCAACGCACGACGGGTCTGCTAGTATAAGATAAAAACGACATTAAGGGTCCCAGGGCCCATTCTGGGCAAGATATAAAGTTCAAAACATTTGTTAATTTCAATTAGTATAATAATTGATACATGTGTCATAATTTGTCAAGATAATTAATGACTGAATGGTGAATAAAATCTTAAACGCTTAAAAAATGTGAATTTTTGGGCCCCCAGCCCCAAAGGAATGAATATTAGCAGTTTAGTGCCCTATAGTATTTTAATATTGGCTATCAAGTTGACATATACACATTTTGGTTAAGATCCAATAATTTACACAGTAGCTAAAGCTTAAACTAATTTTTATATAGCTCGTATAAGCAAAACATGACGATATGGGCCCCCGGCGCCCCATGAGTGTTACATTTTGAAAAAAGTGATAGTTACCATCCCGAGAGCATACTCAATAGTCTTGAAAAGTTTCATGACGATCGGGTGAATGGTTTAGACAGCTATAAAGGACATTCATACACACACAAACATATTTAAATATTTATATATATATATATACTTGAAAAATACCCGCACTTTGTAGCGGGAGTGTGCTGACCCTTTATCCAAGTATTAGGTGATGGTTATTACAATTATTATTTGCCAAGTTAAATTTCAGATTCAACTATTTAGTTAAAATCTTATGAGAAACAGAGATATGCCATTTTACCGCGTGAGTTGTTTTCACTTAATGCAGTGCCTTTTAACATAACCTTACTATTCAAAAGATATGATTTATTAAATAATGATTCTTGCCGACCATAATAACTAAATTTACAATTTCATTCCCACTTGTACAAAATTAACATAACTTATATGTTTTCCGAAAGAGCGCTACCACCCTCGTCACTCAAAAATTTAATATATAATTACGAAACTGCATCGTATCACAATTGTAAGTTATATAATATTTGTAACCACGTCTATGAGATAAAGAACATGTGGCACTATCCATTTAAAAGGCAAAAGCTAATTGACTCATAGCGCAAATAAACAAAATTATAAATGTACTTTCTAAAATACTATTTTAAAAAAAAACGGTCGTATTAAAATGATATAAAAAAATGTGCACACCATATTTAGACATATAGAAAGCTGGCCGCATAAAATAAAGTCTTGTTATAAAGTAAATGTACTGGACCAAAATAACTCTTCATTTTGACGTATTCATAATAGTCTAAACAGGGAAATAATATTTAACATTTTTATGTCTCTATATTTTACGATTTATATTTACTGTTTATAAGCAATGTGTATAATTTCAAAAAGGAATCTTTTTTTTTGTTCCCTATTTCGGATAAGGCATCATATTTTGTAAATTATATTCAATGCACACACACACACACCAGATTTTATATCTGAAAAATAAAATACATTAAAAAAAAAGATTCAACCGTCTGTTAATAAGCGCATCTTACAAATTATTAAAAGGCAATTTTAGAAGTGGCCTATGCTATTCTGAATACAAAGGAATGAACATAAAAACATATTCAATTCGCAATGCATATTAATTAAGCGTTTTCAGGATCACTTCATTAAATTTAGTCAACTTTTGTTAATACGTTCGGTAGCGAAAGTTTATAATGTATAGTGTATATAAAGCTTAAGTAAACAGTTTTAAAGTGTACGTTTATTTGACATAGGCCATCACTTTCAACATAAAATAAACTCGCTGCATCTAGGGTTTTTAATTAAATGTCGAGTTATGAATTAAGTTTTAAAAAATCCAAATTTTATTAATTGCATGTAAAATATTAATACAATGCATCGTGAAAATATTTGAAATAAAATAATTTAAACGCATATGTAATATATAAAACTCAGTTGATATTTTTATGTTTGTTTGTTTGTATCCATTAAAAAAAGGCCACTGCTTTGTTGACATTTTTCCAAAAGATCTCTGCCACTGTCGTCACTAAAAAAGCTCTTATATATTTACGACACTGCAATGTACCACAATTGTAATTAATACAATATTTGCAACAGCGTCTATGAGATAAAGATAATAAAGATAAATAAAAAAAAATTAGGCTATATTCCTAATTTAAAAAAAAACAAAAAAGAAAACACAATTTTATGTTAAAAATGCATGTGAAACCATCACAATAATCGATTTTAAAAATGGCCTATGTTAATCCATCATCAAAGGAATGAACATAACTTATTCAATTCGCAATACAAAATAATTAAGAGTTTTCAGGATCACTTTATTTAGTTTAATCTACTTATGTTAATAAGTCCGGTAGCCTAAGTTTAAATAGTATAAGTGTATAGGTTATGTAAAAGACAACAGCTTATGTAAAAGACAAGCAAAATATAAATGTTATATTAATAGGACACAGCTAAATTTAAGATGCGTACACGAAAATGTGTGCACAGTAATCAGGTGATAAAAGATTTTAAATCGTGCACCGCTAAAAATGAAGCCTTGAAAAAAATACTGACACAATTATTACATAAATAGGTTTTTCATTAAATGTCGAGTTATGGAACAGAAAATAATTAAAACAAATTCGCAATTAAATTTAAACGTGTAAACAATTAAATCTAATGCATCGTGTGGCAGTTGTAATTAAATATGTTTACGTGTCTATCTAATATATAGTAAGTAACAGTAAAGAAAATGACAATTCTTTGTACTACACAGCTCAAATTATGAAGCGTACACGAAAATGTGCGCACCGTAATTAGACATTATAATATTTTTTCCAATGCGCACGGCTGAAAATAAAGTATTGGCATTGGGGAAAAAAAACGTCACCAAAAGTAACTCGCTATGAACGGCATTTGAACGTCCGCGTAAATTTGTTCAATACAGAAATGAGGTTAAATTTTTTATTCTTTGTATCTGCATTTTTTGATTATTTAATTTACGGCATTCGGGCAAAAGGGACAATTACAAAAACTAACGTAAAACCACCTTCAGGGTAAAAGGAACCGTCCTGCCAAATTTGGTCCCCGTCCGTCATTTGGTTTTTCCGTGATTGTCTAACAGAAAGTCGAAAAGTGAAACATACAAACATACAAACATACAAAGATACAAACACCAACTGAGCTTTATATATTAGACTAGAAAAATACCCGCACTTTGTAGCGGGAGTGTGCTGACCCTTTATCCAAGTATTAGTTGCTGGTTATTACATTTTTTATTTGCCAAGTTAAATTTCAGATTCATCAGTTAAAATCTTATGAGAAACAGATATATGCCATTTTACCGCGTGAGTTGTTTTCACTTAATGCAGTGCCTTTTAACATAACCTTACTATTTAAAAGATATGATTTATTAAATAATGATTCTTGCCGACCATAATAACTAAATTTACAATTTCATTCCCACTTGTACAAAATTAACATAACTTACAGGTTTTCCGAAAGAGCTCTACCACCCTCGTCACTCTAAAATTTAATATATAATTACGAAACTGCATCGTATCACAATTGTAAGTTATATAATATTTGTAACCACGTCTATGAGATAAAGAACATGTGGCACTATCCCTTTAAAATTCAAAAGCTAAGTGACTCATAGCGCAAATAAACAAAATTATAAATGTACTTTCTAAAATACTTTTTTTTAAAAAAATGGTCGTATTAAAATGATATTAAAAAAAATGTGCACACCATATTTAGACAATATAGAAAGCTGGCCGCATAAAATAAAGTCTTGTTATAAAGTAAATGTACTGGACCAAAATAACTCCTCCTTTTGACGTATTCACAATTGTTTTCACATGGAAATAATATTTAACATTTTTTATGTCTCTATATTTTACTATTTATATTTACGGTTTATAAGCAATGTGTATAATTTCAAAAAGGAATCTTTTTTTTTCGTTCCCGATTTCGGATAAGGCATCATATTTTGTAAATTATATTCAATGCACACACACACACCAGATTTTATATCTGTAAAATAAAATAAAATGAAAAAAAAGATTCAACCGTCTGTTCATAACTGCATCTTAAAAATGATTAAAAGGCAATTTTAGAAATGCCCTATGCTATTCTGAATACAAAGGAATGAACATAAAAACATATTCAATTCGCAATTCATATTAATTAAGCGTTTTCAGGATCACTTCATTAAATTTAGTCAAGTTTTGTTAATAAATTTGGTATCGAAAGTTTATAATGTATAGTGTATATAAAGCTTAAGTAAACTGTTTTAAAGTGTAAGTTTATTTGACATAGGCCATACCTTTCAACATAAAATAAACTTGCTACATCTATGGTTTTTAATTAAATGTCGAGTTATGAATTACATTTTTAAAAATCCCAATTTTATTCATTGCATGTAAACTATTCATAGAATGCATCGTGAAAATAATTGAAATAAAATAATTTAAACGCATTTGTAATATATAAAGCTCAGTTGATATTTTTATGTTTGTTTGTTTGTATCCATTAAAAAAAGGCCACAGCGTTGTTGACATTTTTCCAAAAGATCTCTGCCACTGTCGTCACTAAAAAAGCTCTTATATATTTACGACACTGCAATGTAACACAATTGTAATTAATACAATATTTGCAACAGCGTCTATGAGATAAAGATAATAAAGATAAATAAAAGAAATTAGGCTATATTCCTAATTTTAAAAAAAACAACAAAACAAATCAATTTTATGTTAAAAATGCACGTGAAACCATCACAATAATCGATTTTAAAAATGGCCTATGTTAATCCATCATCAAAGGAATGAACATAACATATTCAATTCGCAATACAAAATAATTAAGCGTTTTCAGGATCACTTTATTTAGTTTAATCTACTTATGTTAATAAGTCCGGTAGCCTAAGTTTAAATAGTATAAGTGTATAGGTTATGTAAAAGACAACAGCTTATGTAAAAGACAAACAAAATATAAATGTTATATTAATAGGACACAGCTAAATTTAAGATGCATACACGAAAATGTGCGCACAGTAATCAGGCGATAAAAGATTTTAAAACGTGCACCGCTAAAAATGAAGCCTTGAAAAAAATACTGACACAATTATTACATAAATAGGTTTTTCATTAAATGTCGAGTTATGGAACAGAAAATAATTAAAACAAATTCGCAATTAAATTTAAACGTGTAAACAATTAAATCTAATGCATCGTGTGGCAGTTGTAATTAAATATGGTTACGTGTCTATCTAATATATAGAAAGTAACAGTAAAGAAAATGACATTTCTTTGTACTACACAGCTCAAATTATGAAGCGTACACGAAAATGTGCGCACCGTAATTAGACATTATAATATTTTTTCCAATGCGCACGGCTGAAAATAAAGTATTGGCATTGGGGGAAAAAAACGTCACCAAAAGTAACTCGCTTTGAACGGCATTTGAACGTCCGCGTAAATTTGTTCAATACAGAAATGAGGTTAAATTTTTTATTCTTTGTCTCTGCATTTTCTGATTATTTAATTTACGGCATTCGGGCAAAAGGGACAATTACAAAAACTAACTTAAAACCACCTTCAGGGTAAAAGGAACCGTCATGCCAAATTTGGTCCCCGTCCGTCATTTGGTTTTTCCGTGATTGTCTAACAGAAAGTCGAAAAGTGAAACATACAAACATACAAACATACAAACATACAAACATACAAACATACAAACATTTGAGCTTTATATATTAGATATATAGATTGATAGATGGATAGATGGATAGACGAACAGACGGACAGACGGCCCGACGGACAGACGGACAGACGGATAGATATATAGATAGATAGATAGATAGATAGATAGATAGATAGATAGATAGATAGATAGATAGATAGATAGATAGATAGATAGATAGATAGATAGATAGATATATAGATAGATAGATAGATAGATAGATAGATAGATAGATAGATAGATAGATAGATAGATAGATAGATAGATAGATAGATAGATAGATAGATAGATAGATAGATAGATAGATAGATAGATAGATAGATAGATAGATAGATAGATAGATAGATAGATGGATGGATGGATGGATGGATGGATGGATGGATGGATGGATGGATGGATGGATGGATGGATGGATGGATGGATGGATGGATGGATTGATGGATGGATGGATGGAAGGATGGATGGATGGATGGATGGATGGATGGATGGATGGATGGATGGATGGATGGATGGATGGATGGATAGATAGATAGACAGACAGATAGAGAGACAGACAGAGAGACACATAGAGAGAAAGAGAGAGAGAAAGAATCAGAGAGATAATTTATTATTTAACTAGGTTGTGCTGCGGCACTTATTTTAGGGCGCCTACGGCGCCCACTTTTTTTCAAAAGCCCAACTAACTTGCCCTTGTATGATAAATACGTAATATTAAACTTCCATAAATGTTCACAAAGTATTTTATAATAGGGGTTGTTGCTGTTGTTCATCCGTTGATTCGACGAAGACCACTCTAGTCATCCGAGGGTTGCTGGGACTGGCTTTGTTTGTGCGTGCGCAGATGGCTGATGAGGCCGATCCTTGCACGGAAGGTTATGGAACAGAAAGGACAAGGGACGAGTGGGACATCTCCAGGAGGGTTGACAGCACGGGCCTTTCGGACTTGCCTCTTCTTTTCTGAGGAGGTGATCCGGTTTGCCTCGCATGACTTGGCACCTTCGTGGATGGAAGAACGCCAGGTGGAACGGTCCATTGCACAAGTTCCCACGTGTCTGGGTTGATGGCAAACGCTTTCAGTGAGACTTTCAGTGTGTCTTTGCAGCGTTTCTTTTGCCCACCGTGGGACCGCTGGCCATGCGGGAGCTCGCCATATAAGAGTCTCTTTGGCAGTCTCTCGTCTGGCATTCGGACCACGTGCCCTGCCCAACGAAGCTGGGACTGCATCAGGAGTGTAAATATGCTGGGGAGACCTGCCTTGGTCAGTACCACTGTGTCTGGTATTTTATCCTGCCACTTTATGCCGAGGATCTTCCTGAGGCTTGTTGAATGAAAGTGGTTAAGCTTCCTAGCATGGCGCTGATACACAGTCCATGTTTCACACGCATATAGCAGTGTGGGGAGTACCACCGCCCTGTACACTTTCAGCTTGGTCTGGATGGTAATGCCTCTTCTGTTCCAGACATTTGGGTACAACCTGCCAAAAGTTGAGCTGGCTCTGGCAATTCTGACGCTCACTTCGTCATCGATGGTGACATTTTGCGACAGTGTGCTGCCGAGGTATGTGAAACGTTGCACTGTGTTGAGTCTCTGGCCGTTGACAGTGATGTTGGGCTCAACGTAAGGCCTTCCAGGCGCAGGCTGATGGAGGACTTCAGTCTTTTTGGTGTTGATCGTCAGACCAAAGTTTGTGCAGGCGCGCGAGAACAGGTTAACGCTGCGTTGCATGTCGGCTTCTGAGACAGCGTTGAGGGCACAGTCATCAGCAAACAGGAGGTCTCTGATGATGTCTGTCATAACCTTGGTATTTGCATGGAGCCTCCGAAGGTTGAACAGTTTGCCATCTGTGCGGTACCTCAAGTTGACACCAACATCCTCGTCTCTGAAGGCCTCTGTCAGCATGGCGGAAAACATGAGGCTAAGCAGTGTTGGTGCCAGGACGCAGCCCTGCTTGACTCCGTTTGTGACTGTGAAAGGACCAGAAAACTCTCCGCTGTCCTGGACTCTGGCCTGCATGCCCTCGTGGAATTGTCTCACCAAGACAATAGGGGTTGTAGGCCTAAGGCGCCCACTTTTTTGGATCAAAAGCCCAAGTAACTTGTGTGATAAATACGAAATATTTTTGAAATGTACACAAAGTATTTATATAATTTTTTTTTCAGTGCTAATCACAACACGATTTTTAAACTAATTTTAGAAAGCAGCGCACCAAATTACTGCACCAAAAAATAACTCTTTGAGTCAGTCAGCACTGTTTACAACACAAATTTTGACGTCAAAGGTTGGTGCATTGTTTGGTTAATGTTAATCTGGAAACCAAAATGATTATGATTTTTAAGTCTATATTTTCAAATTTTAAAAAAGCAGAGTGATGTCCCTTACCGTTAGGCCAAAGTGAGTCAGTCATACATAATTGAGCGTAAATATATATATGATTTGTAAAACTCTCTCCAGTTAAACCTTGAAAAATTGCACATGTCAATCAGCTCGTCGGTGGCAATGTCGCAACATTTCCCTTCAAAAGATAAATACATTCAACGATATGATAATTAAATTGGATACAATGACGTCATCAGTTTCTGTATCGTAGTTAAAATCAACCTAATTTCAGCTTGTTTTTTCTTAAAAAGTGAATAAAAGTTATTTCTTATATATTTACAGTTTACATTAAAAAAAACGTAATGAATTTCAACATACTAAATTTTTTCCCTCATTTAATTCGCTTTTGACCAACATGTAAAACTCAGAAACACAATGACCCTTTGCTTCATATCCATGGAGTAATTTCTGTCTTTTTACTTCATATTTTAAAGTAACTCAGAACTCAGAAGATTTATTGATATTTATTGTGATCGATTGTGGGATTTAATGTGAGATATAAAATTTGATCCACTAACACAAAAGTCCCCTTGTTTGACTACTTAGTTTGTGACTAAAAGATTATTTTCTGCTTTTTCATGCGAGATTCTACATTTCTCACTGCAGCTGGGCCTCATCTTTTTTTTTAAATTTTTGTTCATTTTATTTTCTACTTTTACGCGTTAACAAAAGATTTGTAAAACTTAATTTCATTCATGAAAATTTAAACTCTTTAAACAACCCCGTAAAAAAAAAGTTTTTGACTATAAATCCTTTATATATGAGACATAACTAAAAAGTATTGATCATGCTTTAACACGGCAAACATTTACAGACTGAGATTGCCTAAGATTTCCCCTTTTTTGTAAAACGGTTGGAGGGGGGGGCAGGGAAAAGGTTTGGTCACGGATGGCTGAACTTAACTCAACGTGACGCGTAAAAGGTCAACAAAAGCCGGCCGCTACATATAGAGATAAAATAAAAATGCATTAATTTAATTACGGGAAATACAATAGCTTAATCCTCCTCACAAGACAAACCTACTGTGAAAATTTCAGCACTCTATCAAGTCAGAAAACGTGTGTACGAACGTTTTGAAAAAGTTGACGCGTTGACGACATATACAAATCCGGAATCGTGCACCAGTTAATAGGATAGGGGCCTCAAAAACAAAAATAAAGAAGGTAAGTGAGGACAGCATGGAATAAAATCTTGGGGAATGTCAAGTGACAGATTTCGGGAAACACACTTCAAACGATTGAGATCAACATATAATGTCATGTTGTAGAGTAAGGGGATAGACAACGCAAAATAAAGGAAGGCACATGTTTAACACTGATGATACAGCAAATTTGAAGAGAATTATAGATGATTGGGTTAGGGAACGTGAAGAAATGTGTTGGTTGTGGCGAGGAGGAGTAGGCAAGAACGCAGAAAAAAGCGATAATCTTGACGAGTGTGTCTCTACCGAGGGCTGGTTAGTTTGTATCGATCAAGTGGTGTACAACAAGATTTGGGGAGGACAAAAAAAAAGGGGGGGGGTCATTCATTGGTGGTTCAACGGGAGGGGAGATTATTGAGATGGGTCGGGTTTGTGAGGTGATGAGGGCGCGGGAAATATGCAAGATTTTTTTTGGAATATCCACCCTATGAAAGGAATGTCTGGCAAACGAAGACAGGTCTAGTAGAGCTGGGATCTTTCCCCTTCGGTGACAGACGTAAAGGAGTTAGCCTTTTTAAATAAAATAGATACTGCTTAATGTAGGCATAATGAGGGGGGTCGAGATTAGACCGGGCCCCTGGGTCTCGAGGGGTAAACGTGGAGTGGTGTTTGCAGACTGATCTCTTTAGAAGTTTGTGAGTCTTACTTCAAATATACGATTTCCGTAACACATTTAGATGCTATCTTACGTTGTTGTTTTTTTGTTGTTTTTTTTTAGTTTTAATAAAGACGTAAACGCCACTGTCAGATCTAGTTGTCTGGTTTGTATTGGAGTAAGTTCACCGGGAACCCTTTAACTTTCCGATACTCAGCAAAGACATTCATCCCCCCCCCCGACACGCAACACCCCGTCGGGCAACAGCCTGAACCGAGCCACTTTCCCCAAGATGATTAGTACATCCGCCGGACAATGGCCAAAGAGACGCGGGAGACATTTATCTTGGTGTCGTCCCAGCTTTGTCCAGACAAGGTGTGAGAGACGTGTTGTTGTGTTTACATTGTATGAGAATGCAATGACTTGACCTAGTATGAAACACGTGGTTTGTGAGGTGAACTGTAAGCGTGCTGGTCTAGGACTTAGAGAATAGCTGGCTATAAATGTACGGTTCAAGAGGCAACCGGGGTGGATTGCAGTTGATTGCATACGAGCTGCTTAGGATTGTACAGTTGATCACAGTGAATTGTATACAGTGATTAAAGACAGTTGTTAACCAGACCACAGTGTGTTAAAGACTTGTCTCTTGACTAGCCATAAGTCCTATTACACAAAGTGAGACAACACACACCCCCGTCCAGCACGACCAGCACCAACACAATATACCATCTCTCAAAGTCAGGATCTCTAGATAGTCATCATCAAGTTTGGGCTAAAGACGTGATTCATGCAACACTTGAACTTGTGTTTAATGATCTTCATATTAGAACGAGCTCATGAGAAAAACAAATAATGATGTGAATTTTGGAACTATGGTTTTAAAATGTGATAGTTCTAAGATTTATTTAACACAGATTCTACGATTAAAAAATTCAAACTTTTATGTTTCAAATCGATACATTCGGGTTATTTCTGGTCTATGTCTTGGCGCCCACTTCTCAGAGCAGCCGTGTACATTATACTGTCCTTAAGGGCTCTGTTTACACTTCTTATGTACTCCTTGTACAAAGCTTTACATCTCCCCGAACACTTGTCAGGTGTTTCACCTGCCATCTGAATTCTAAAGAACGCTACATACATTTTTTATGGAATGATCATACATTTCTCATACGGCTATGAATGCAAACCTCGTGGAATCAGCCTTCATTTCTCGAGGGCTCCTCGTGCAAACCTTGTAGAATCAGCCTCCACTTCTCGGGGGCTCCACTTGCAAACCTTGTGGAATCAGCCTCCATTTCTCGGGGGCTCCACTTGCAAACCTTGTGCAATCAGCCTCCACTTCTCGGGGGCTCCACTTGCAAACCTTGTGGAATCAGCGTACACTTCTCAGAGGCTCCAAGTACATTCGGTAAGGGCTCGGGGTTAACTTCTTTATGTTTCATGTTTCTAGGTCTCTGTCTCCTCACCCGCCTCCCCAATGTCTCTTTATGTCATTATAACACTAGCCATGTATTGAGACACGATTATTGAATTCCTGGTGTCATCGAATTCTCCCCCCCCCGGGGGCTTGTATACGTTACAAGGCCACCATACTATGACAAGGGTTAAAATGATTATATTATAGACAGTTGACATTGGCCACGAAATAATCAACGCAAAATCTTGGCGGCTCTAGGATGTATGTTGACTAAAGCGATTTGACAACCCCCCCCCCAAACTGCAATATTACACTTAATGTTCGTTGTTTCGTGTGCCTAGTAAAAATTAACTATTGACCAATTTTGAACAGCATCCATTTTTGTGCAATGTTTTAACAAGTTAGCTGCGCGGTAATCCTAAACTGCTGCGTGGCGTCAGACAGATATCCGCGCGGCCACGCAGCCTAAAGGGAAGATTTCCCACCACACACAGAAACACATATACACACATAGATACACACACACACAAAGAAAGAGAGAGAGAGAGAGAGAGAAAATTTCATTTTAGCATCGCTCTTCTACAGAAGATGTTGGTGCTCATTTGCGAACGGCAATAAGGGACATAACACATAGGTGAGATAACTGATATTTAAATATTTTTTTAACGTTAAAATTCCACGTCTCTCTTTGTTTTTGGACAAAACGTAATGCTTTTAATTCTTCCTGCGAGAAGTTCAGACAACAGAAAAGTTCAGACGACACTACCGATCGAACATTTTTTCTTTCTTGTTGTTGTCATCTCAATGAAAGTTTAGACACGCTTTTTTGTCCTCATGACATTGGCTGTAGTTGTCGTCCTTGACATCGTAATAGCAGGAGTGGTACCTCTTCTCACAGATGTTCTCCTCCGACAGACAAGCCCATGTGCGGTCAAGGTGACCCATCATGAGACATGTCACAAAGGCTAGGAGTACGACACGATACATCTGATTGTGTGAAGAGATGGAGAATTTTTATTTTATTATTAAATGTTTTAAATTTTTTTACTACTTAAGAAATGGCAACAACTAATATTAGAAAACCTGGCCAAAAGATGAAATTATAGGTCAAAATTTTAAATTTTTATAAGGAAATATTCACAATTTAACAAGGGAACAAAAATCCCTGAAAATAAATCATAAGTTCAACAAATCTAGTGGAAAATTAATATCCATCTCATCAATTATATTAGTTTGAAATTACATTTTTTAGAAAGAAAAAGGCGTAGCAAGCTCTGATCTGACCACACAAAAAAAAACGTTAGCCTCGTAGGACCGCCTACCCACTAACACCTGATAATAAAGCTACGCGCAGTTCCTCCTAGCATCTCAGAAACAACAAAAATATAAATCAATTTCTTTGTGACTTTTTAAATTACAAGTTATAAGAACAAACTCACAAGATTGCAATTTCTTATCTGTCTACCAATTGCGATCTCGAAAACGGTGTCACCCCTCCCCCCCCCCACTTTCCACCACTTCTTTCCACCCCCACCCACCAAAAAAAAACCCACAAAAAACTAACACACAATTAACGGCTTGATAAAGGGTCGCAATAAAAAGTACGGTGTTCTGAAAATGAACACACACATCTATAAACAAGACATTGATATAGTAAGCTTGAAAAACGACCTGACATTCATCATGAATTTCCTTTCCACAACTAACAGTATCACCTGTAACCAGACCTGTGGTAACTAAGAGCCATTTAAAAAAAAATTGAGAGCCGCATTCAAACACGGTGAGTAATGACCACACTCGCAATGAAAAATTGCTGTTCTTACTTATTTTTAACTTTAGCAAGACTAAAAGAAATGTTCAAGACTTCGAAATGCCGGAACCGTAAAAAGAAATTAAACAGTTTAAATTGTCAACCATTAAAATAACCAATCGCTCCTTTCAACTTTTAAAATTTAAATCAAGCCCAAATGATTTCCAACCCATATTTTTCGGTCAGGATTTTAAAATTTCTTTTTATTTTGATATTATAAATTTCAAACGAAAGTTGAAATTTCATACATTGTTCGAAAGCCACAAGGTGAACAAGAAAATCCGCATGTTAATGGCGAGCCGCGGCTTGGCCACCGTTGATCTATATTCTATATTCTAGTCAAAAACAACATTTTTAAAAAAACGAAATAGAAACAAACAACGACAAAGTATTTACCTGCAGAAGTGTGAAGACGAACGACTCAGGCTGAGTGTCTCTCAAACGTTTAACTAAAATTTTTTCAAGAATTTATTAATCCGCTCGTCGCGGGTGTGTCACGTGATTTATTTCCAATGGTCCTCAAAATTTATTTTAAAAACAATAATAATTTTAAAAATAAATATTTTTTAAAAAGGCTATGTTTTTGACATACAGGCGTACGATTTGATATTATAATAATAATAACATTATTTTTGAAAACTTAAAAAATTCCAGTTAAGTAAGACACTAGTTATGTCATATAATCTGATAAATCGCTTACTTTTAATACAGCAGAAATGTGAATTTAAAACCAGGGCTTTATGTTTCATAACAATGATTAAGAACAATAGTTAATTTAAAAAAAAAGAATTTTAAATTAACAACTATTTGGAATAAAGACAATGTGTTGATACATGCTTCAAAAATGTGCATGAAATAATGCGCCATTAACTAATTGACATTGTATTTACCTCAAATCTGAGTCATCGCATGGCCTCTATTTACTATGACGTTTATAATTTCTGATGCATAACATTTTTATCTGCAGATACATGTATTCCTAAGACACCAAATAAAACATTGGGCTTAGGTATTTCTCTTTATGTGAAACCAAACAATGGGATTCTCGTTACCTCTATTCTCCTAATACGAAGTACAAAGGCCTACAAAGCTGCACTCAAGACACATCTTTTCAAACTTTACGTTCCGGTTTAATAATCAAACATTTTTTTCCGTAGCCTTGCTCGTATGTCAATTAGCTCGTATCTCAAAGCAATTTTCCCCATTGAAATTAATTGAAATGCCATTAATCCGTTCCAGCCCAAAATTTGCTACCCATAATTGTTTTGTTACGTGTTTTCGAAAAAGAAAAATGTATTTATAAAAACATAATAAAAGAGAATGTAAAGCAAAAAAATATGGTTTTATAGAGTGTACATACATATTTGTATTTTGGTCACTTAAATGTAACATTCACACAACTTAAATGCTACTGTATGCTTAATTTTTAGTCACTGCTTTTCTCTTCACTGGTCTTTTGCCTTTTTCGCAGGATTTAAAATTTAAACTGTACAAAGAGGTTTGTTTCTTCCTCCTTTCAGAATTCTACGGAAATGAGGTAGGCAAGTGTCATTAAATATCTCCGATGCACGACCAATTGCAACTTTTTCGGGGTGTTTCTTTTCCACTAACTGTGAAACTCTCTCCCACATTCCCAAGATCTCTTTTATCTCACTCGTAGAGATAACCTCCTCCACCTCTGGCTCTTGAAGAACCCTCGAATGCTACTGCGATTGTAACTCTTGTAATTCATCTGTCGTCAGTTCCTGAGAGTGCTCGTTTCTCAAATTTGCTCGTATTTCAAAACAAAATTTCGACAGCCCGTATCTCAAATAACTCGTATGTCAGGGCACTCGTATCTCAAGGTACCACTGTATATATAAGTATATATATTTATATATATATATATATATTGAACTCATTGACCAACTGTTGGTTTCCTGCCTCTGTATGTGAGGTAAGGGCTGCGTCATCCGCGAAGCGCAACTCTCTGATTAATACATTTTCCAATTTGCTCTTCGAAAGGAGTTGGCTGATATTATATAGGTTTCCATCCGTCCTGGTATGAATGTTCACACCCTCGGAGCAGACCTCGAAAGCATGATGCAATAGCATCGAGAAAAAGATACCAAAGAGTGTTGGAGCCAGTACACAGCCCTGTTTGACTCCGCTACAATCTGGTAAGGGTTCTGAGGTGGCACCATCGAAGAGCACTGTGCTGTGCATATTGGTGTGGAAGGACTCGATGATGGAGAGAAGCCGCGGCGGACATCCTATTTTTCCAGTATACGTAGCAGACCCTTGCGGCTGGCCAGGTCAAATGCCTTCACTAAATCTATGAAGGCAACGAAGAGGACTTTCTGTTGCTCCCGACATTTCTCTTGTAGCTGACGGAGTGAGAAAATCATGTCCACGGTTGATCTGCCAGCCCGAAAACCACATTGTGATTCTGGGTAGACATTTTGTGCCAGAATTTGCAGGCCTGCAAGGACCACTCTGGCAAATGCCTTTCCCACAATACTCAGTAAGGAGATACCACGATAGTTATTGCAATCGCTGCGATCACCTTTGTTTTTGTAAAGCGTGACAATTTTGGCGTCACGCATTTCCTGTGGGATGTGTCCGAGTTTCCAGCAATCGCATATGAGTTCGTGCAGAGTCTTCAGTAGTGCTTGTTTGCCGTACTTAACTACTTCTGCAGGAATGCCATCGTTACCTGGAGCCTTCCCATTGCTCAGATGATCGATTGCCTTACTAAGCTCCTCCAATGACGGTTGGGCATCAAGCTGATCTAGAACTGGTAGTTCTGGTATTCTATCTATGGCAGAGACAGTTAATACATTCTATGTCGCATATAGTTCAAGATAATGCTCAGTCCAGGGCCGCAACTGCTGGTCTCGTTCTGTAATCATCACACCTGACTTTGAAGTAATTGGAGCAGACTTTGATATTGTGGGTCCAGTGTCCTTTTTATGCCTTCGTACATTTTTTGATATCTCCTTGATTTAACGATTAGCCTAAAAATATCAACATTATGAGACAAGGCACTGACCGCCTTCCAGCAATCTCCATTGAGGGAAAAACCTTAGACGTCGTCGATGATTTCACCTACCTTGGCAGTAACATCACAAGCACACTCTCCCTGGATAAGGAAATAGGAACAAGAATCGGCAAGGCCGCATTATTAATGGCTAGGCTGAATCAAAGAGTGTGGAACAATGCGCAGCTCACAGATAGGACGAAAATCACTGTGTACCAGGCCTGCGTGCTCTGCACACTCCTCTATGGCAGTGAGTGCTGGATGACCTACGCCAAGCAAACACAGCAGCTCAACAACTTCCACTTACGATGCTTGCGTAGGATTCTACGCATCAAGTGGCAGGACAAGATCACCAATGTCGAGGTACTCAGAAGAAGCCATATGCTGAGTATGCACTCAATTCTGAGTGAGAGGCACCTGCAGTGGTTAGGTCATGTCCGCAGGATGAGCTCGGAGCGCATTCGTAGAGCCTTGCTTTATTGTGAGCTGGCAATGGTATGAGAAAAATAGGTCGCCCCTGCTTGCGCTTCAAGGACGTCTGCAAGAAAGACATGTCATTGGCACAGATAGACCATAAAACGTGGTAGACCATTGCCGAGGAGCGCACCTCCTGGCGGGAAAAAGTGCGTGAGGGAATTCATTTCGCGGAAGCACCCCTCATAGCTTTGAGTGAAGAGAGAAGGGCCAGGAGAAAGGGCAGGAGGGCAGAGGAGCAGGAGTACACGCCATCGTCCCATGAGGACGGACGGTTGCCATACATACATACATATATATATATTTGGTGGTGGGGTGAATGACATGGAACATTATCTTTTTTTCTCTTTTTACTTTATTAAGCCTCTCCTCTTTTATTACACCAATATTAGGTTGGTTTGGGGGTCGTGCAGAGGTTTGTAAAAGTTATAGTGAGGAGATACTTTGTAATAAGTTATAACTTTTCAGTAGTTTCTTCCACACATTAACAATTTTCTTTGTAAAATAAAATCCTGCGAGCAGTAAAATAAAAATTAAATTAAACAACCCCGTAAAAACAAAGTTTTTGACTATAAATCCCTTATATATGAGACATAACTAATAGTATTGATTATGTTCGAAAGTGATATAACATTTACAGACTGAAACCAAATTATCTCCCTTGGCTTTAAAACTAGGTCAAAACTCTAGCAGACGACGACTTTTGTTTTTCTAAATAGTTATTTATATAGTATAGATAAACTAAAAATGCATTAATTTAATTACGGTACGTTCGATCGATTTGAAATTTTGAAACGATGCATTGTTAGGTGAGACGGGTCCGTGTGCCAAATTTCAGCTCGATGGCTTTACTGGAAGTTGGTCATTTTCGACTTTAGTTTTTCCGCGGGCGGACGGGCGTCGCGGACGGGACGAACGACGGTCGAGGACGAATGAGACGGCGGTGAAGTTATATAAGGCATTTAATAAACAACCCCGTAAAAACGAAGTTTTTGACTATAAATCCCTTATATATGAGACCTAACTAAAAGTATTGATTATGTTCAAATGTGACAAACATTTACAGACTGAAACCGAAATTATCTCCCTTGGCTCTAAAAATAGGTCAACTCTAGCAGACGACGACTAAACATTCTAAATAGTGATTTATATAGTATAGATAAACTAAAAATGCATTAATTTAATTACGGTACGTTCGATCGATCTGAAATATTTTTATACGATGCATTGTTAGGTGAGACGGGTCTGTGTGCCAAATTTCAGCTCGATGGCTTCACTGGAAGTGGGTCATTTTCGACTTTTGTTTTTCCGCGGGCGGACGGGCGTCGCGGACGGGACTAACGACGAATGAGATGGCGGTGAAGTTAATATAAGGTATTTAAAAAACTCTGCCCTTAACTATACACCTTCTTTAATTCACACTTGTCGCCAGGTTTATGCTGTCTTACACATTCTTTAGTTCACCCCTGTCGCAAGGTTTATGCTGTCTTGCACCTTCTTTAGTTCACCCCTGTCGCGAGGTTTATGCTGTCTAGCACCTTCTTTAATTCACCCCTGTCGCGAGGTTTATGCTGTCTTACACCTTCATTAGTTCACCCCTGTCGTGAGGTTTATGCTGTCTTACACCTTCTTTAATTCACTCTTGCGGCGTGGTTTATGCTGTCTTACACCTTCTTTAATTCACCCCTGTCGCGAGGTTTATGTTGTCTTAAACCTTCTTTAGTTCACCCCTGTTGCGAGGTTTATGCTGTCTTGCACCTTCTATAGTTCACCCCTGTCGCGAGGTTTTTGCTGTCTTACACCTTCTTTAATTCACCCCTGTCGCGAGGTTTATGCTGTCTTACACCTTCTTTAGTTCACCCCTGTCGTGAGGTTTATTCTGTCTTACACCTTCTTTAATTCACCCTTGTGGCGTGGTTTATGCTGTCTTACACCTTCTTTAATTCACCCCTGTCGCGAGGTTTTTGCTGTCTTACACCTTCTTTAGTTCACCCCTGTTGCGAGGTTTATGCTGTCTTGCACCTTCTTTAGTTCACCCCTGTCGCGAGGTTTTTGCTGTCTTACACCTTCTTTAATTCACCCCTGTCGCGAGGTTTATGCTGTCTTACACCTTCTTTAGTTCACCCCTGTCGTGAGGTTTATGCTGTCTTACACCTTCTTTAATTCACCCTTGCGGCGTGGTTTATGCTGTCTTACACCTTCTTTAATTCACCCTTGTGGCGTGGTTTATGCTGTCTTACACCCTCTTTAATTCACCCCTGTCGCCAGGTTTATGCTGTTTTACACCTATAATTCACCCCTGTCGCCAGGTTTATGCTGTCTTACACTTTCTTTAATTCACCCCTGTCGCGAGGTTTATGCTGTCTTAATTATATAATTAATCAGTTAACCTGCTAGCATCCACTTCATTTATAAAACCATTTCATAGATATATGTTACAAGACGAAAAATTAAATTGCATTAATTTACGTTATGTAAATTGAATCTGTCGAGCCGAGGCTATTAAAAATGATCGATAGAGATTGTGCAATTAGTCTAAACGTGTTCCTATTTAAAGTATGATCTATGAACTATAAAAATAAACTATTTTATTTTATTAAAAACATTAAAATCAATATTACGTATGCGCGACATAATAGTGATTTTATTATTTATAACAATATAACCAGAAATGTCCCGCCCAACATGGAGGCAGAGATTCTCGATTGTCCCAACTTTAATTCCTGGATAACACAAGTGATCCACTGTATTATAATCGACATTTGTTGTTAAGCACCATATATATATATCTTTATCTATTAACTTTATATCTCTATATATATAAGACGCATTTGTTGTCTGTCTGTCTGTCTGTTCCCTAGTAACTCAAGATCCAGACAACCAAATAACGTGAAATTTGGTACACGTACACAAAATTATACCGGAAAGGTTATTAAACAGGTTTGTTGCTGATGCTGTTTCTTTTGTTGTTTTTGTCGTTGTTGCTGTTGTTGTTGCTGTTGTTGTTGTAGTTGTTTTTTTGTTGTTGTTGCTTTTTTATTGTTGCTGTTGTTGTTTTAGTTGTTGTTTGTTGTTGTTTTGTTGTTTTTTTTTGTTGTTCTTTTTTTGTTGTTGTTTGTTTTTGTTGTTTTGTTGCTGTTGTTGTTTTTGTTGTTGTTGCTGTTGTTGTTAAACCCGGGCATAGCCGGGTACTTGCCCCTAGTCTCTATATATATAAGACGCATTTGTTGTCTGGATGTCTGTCTGTTCCCTAATAACTCAAGATCCAGACAACCAAATAACGTGAAATTTGGTACACGTACACAAAATTATACCGGAAAGGTTATTAAACAGGTTTCGTTCAAAATATATAAAATACTGGGGGCCAGGGGCCCAAAATGTAGTTTTTCCTGATATGAGCTATATAAAATAAAAATTATTGAAAATTAAGACGTAAAATAATGACGCAAAATAATAAACATTTTAGTGTCGAGATTAACAAGAAGGCGATTATCGCCATAAAATAATTTTGTTGCTGTTGTTGCTTTGTTGTTGTTGCTTTGTTGTTGTTGCTTTTGTTGTTGTAGTTGTTGTTTTGTTGTTGTTGCTTTGTTGTTGTTGCTGTTGTTGTTTTGTTGTTGTTTTGTTGTTGTTTTGTTGTTGATGTTTTTGTTGTTGTTTTGTTTTTGTTGCTGTTGTTTTTGTTGTTGTTGCTGTTGTTGTTGCTGTTGTTGTTGCTGTTGTTGCTTTTGTGTTGTTTTTGCTGTTGTTGTTGTCCACATCCCTTGCCCTGCGACGACAATGTCCTTCTTGTTGTTGTTGCTTTGTTGTTGTTGCTGTTGTTGTTGTAGTTGTTGTTTTGTTGTTGTTGCTTTGTTGTTGTTGCTGTTGTTGTTGTAGTTGTTGTTTTATTGTTGATTATTTTGTTGTTGTTGTTGTTGTTTTGTTGTTGTTGCTGATGCTGTTTCTTTTGTTGTTTTTGTCGTTGTTGCTGTTGTTGTTGCTGTTGTTGTTGTAGTTGTTTTTTTGTTGTTGTTGCTTTTTTATTGTTGCTGTTGTTGTTGTAGTTGTTGTTTGTTGTTGTTTTGTTGTTGTTGTTTTTGTTGTTCTTTTTTTGTTGTTGTTTGTTTTTGTTGTTTTGTTGCTGTTGTTGTTTTTGTTGTTGTTGCTGTTGTTGTTAAACCCGGGCATAGCCGGGTACTTGCCCCTAGTCTCCCTATATATAAGACGCATTTGTTGTCTGTCTGGTTGTCTGTCTGTTCCCTAATAACTCAAGATCCAGACAACCAAATAACGTGAAATTTGGTACACGTACACAAAATTATACTGGAAAGGTTATTAAACAGGTTTCGTTCAAAATATATAAAATACTGGGGGCCAGGGGCCCAAAATGTAGTTTTTCCTAATATGAGCTATATAAAATAAAAATTATTGAAAATTAAGACGTAAAATAATGACGCAAAATAATAAACATTTTGGTGTCGAGATTAACAAGAAGGCAACTATGGCCATAAAATAATTTTGTTGCTGTTGTTGCTTTGTTGTTGTTGCTTTTGTTGTTGCTTTTGTTGTTGTAGTTGTTGTTTTGTTGTTGTTGCTTTGTTGTTGTTGCTGTTGTTGTTTTGTTGTTGTTTTGCTGTTGTTTTGTTGTTGATGTTTTTGTTGTTGTTTTGTTTTTGTTGCTGTTGTTGTTTTTGTTGTTGTTGCTGCTGTTGTTGTTGCTGTTGTTGTTGCTGTTGTTGTTGCTGTTGTTGTTGCTGTTGTTGTTGCTGTTGTTGTTGCTGTTGTTGTTGCTGTTGCTGTTGTTGCTTTTGTGTTGTTTTTGCTGTTGTTGTTGTTGTCCACATCCCTTGCCCTGCAACGACAATGTCCTTCATGTTGTTGTTGCTTTGTTGTTGTTGCTGTTGTAGTTGTTGTTTTGTTGTTGTTGCTTTGTTGTTGTTGCTGTTGTTGTTGTAGTTGTTTTATTGTTGTTTTGTTGTTGATTTTGTTATTTTTTTTGTTGTTTTGTTTTTGTTGTTTTTTTGCTGTTGCTGTTTCTGTTGTTGGTTTTGTCGTTGTTGCTGTTGTTGTTGCTGTTGTTGTTGTAGTTGTTGTTTTGTTGTTGTTGCTTTGTTGTTGTTGCTGTTGTTGTTGTAGTTGTTGTTGTTTTGTTTTTGTTGTTTGTTTTTGTTGTTTTGTTGCTGTTGTTGTTTTTGTTGTTGTTGCTGTTGTTGTTAAACCCGGGCAGAGCCGGGTACTTGCCCCTAGTCTCTATATATATAAGAGGCATTTGTTGTCTGTCTGGTTGTCTGTCTGTTCCCTCATAACTCGAGATCCAGACAACCAAATAACGTGAAATTTGGTACACGTACACAAAATTATACCGGAAAGGTTATTAAACAGGTTTCGTTCCTTACATATAAGATACTGGGGCCCGGGGGCCCAAAATGTAGTTTTTCCCTATATGAGCTATATAAAATAAAAATTATTGAAAATTAAGACGTAAAATAATGACGCAAATTAATAAACATTTTGGTGTCGAGATTAACAAGAAGGCGATTATCGCCATAAAATATTTTTGTTGTTGTTGTTGCTTTGTTGTTGTTGCTTTTGTTGTTGCTTTTGTTGTTGTTTTGTTGTTGTTGCTTTGTTGTTGTTGCTGTTGTTGTTGTAGTTGTTGTTTTGTTGTTGTTTTGTTGTTGCTTTGTTATTGTTTTCGTGTTGATGCTTTTGTTGTTGTTTTGTTGTTGTTGCTGTTGTTGTTTTTGTTGTTGTTGCTGTTGTTGTTGCTGTTGTTGCTTTTGTGTGGTTTTTGTTGTTGTTGTTGCTGTTGTTGCTTTTGTGTTGCTTTGTTGTTGTTGCTGTTGTAGTTGTTGTTTTGTTGTTGTTGCTTTGTTGTTGTTGCTTTGTTGTTGTTGCTTTGTTGTTGTTGCTGTTGTTGTAGTTGTTGTTTTGTTGTTGTTTTGTTGTTGATTTTGTTGTTTTTGTTGTTGTTGCTGTTGTTGCTGTTGTTGCTTTTGTGTTGTTTTTGCTGTTGTTGTTGTTGTCCACATCCCTTGCCCTGCGACGTCAATGTCCTTCATGTTGTTGTTGCTTTGTTGTTGTTGCTGTTGTAGTTGTTGTTTTGTTGTTGTTGCTTTGTTGTTGTTGCTGTTGTTGTTGTTGTTTTGTTGTTGTTTTGTTGTTGCTTTTGTTGTTTTTGTTGTTGTTTTGTTTTTGTTGTTTTGTTGCTGTTGCTGTTTCTGTTGTTGTTTTTGTCGTTGTTGCTGTTGTTGTTTTTGTTGTTGTTGCTGTTGTTGTTAAACCCGGGAGAAGCCGGGTACTTGCCCCTAGTATACATATAAGACGCATTTGTTGTCTGTCTGGTTGTCTGTCTGTTCCCTAAAAACTCAAGATCCAGACAACCAAATAACGTGAAATTTGGTACACGTGCACAAAATTATACCGGAAAGGTTATTAATCAGGTTTCGTTCCATATATATAAGATACTGGGGGCCGGGGGCCCAAAATGTAATTTTTTCTTATATGAGCTATATAAAATAAAAATTATTGAAAATTAAGACGTAAAATAATGACGCAAAATAATAAACATTTTGTTGTCGAGATTAACAAGAAGGCGATTATCGCCATAAAATATTTTTGTTGTTGTTGTTGCTTTGTTGTTGTTGCTTTTGTTGTTGCTTTTGTTGTTGTAGTTGTTGATTTGTTGTTGTTGCTTTGTTGTTGTTGCTGTTGTTGTTGTTGTTTTGTTGTTGTTTTGTTGTTGATGTTTTTGTTGTTGTTTTGTTTTTGTTGTTTTTGTTGTTGTTTTGTTTTTGTTGTTGTTGCTGTTGTTGTTTTTGTTGTTGTTGCTGTTGTTGTTTCTGTTTTTGTTGCTTTTGCTGTTGTTGCTTTTGTGTTGTTTTTGCTGTTGTTGTTGTTGTTGTCCACATCCCTTGCCCTGCGACGACAATGCCCTTCATGTTGTTGTTGCTTTGTTGTTGTTGCTGTTGTAGTTGTTGTTTTGTTGTTGTTGCTTTGTTGTTGTTGCTGTTGTTGTTGTAGTTGTTTTGTTGTTGTTTTGTTGTTAATTTTGTTGTTTTTGTTGTTTTGTTTTTGTTGTTTTGTTGCTGTTGCTGTTTCTGTTGTTGCTTTTGTCGTTGTTGCTGTTGTTGTTGCTGTTGTTGTTGTAGTTGTTGTTTTGTTGTTGTTGCTTTGTTGTTGTTGCTTTGTTGTTGTTGCTGTTGTTGTTGTTGTTGTTTGTTGTTGTTTTGTTTTTGTTGTTTGTTTTTGTTGTTTTGTTGCTGTTGTTGTTTTTGTTGTTGTTGCTGTTGTTGTTTCTGTTTTTGTTGCTTTTGCTGTTGTTGCTTTTGTGTTGTTTTTGCTGTTGTTGTTGTTGTTGTCCACATCCCTTGCCCTGCGACGACAATGCCCTTCATGTTGTTGTTGCTTTGTTGTTGTTGCTGTTGTAGTTGTTGTTTTGTTGTTGTTGCTTTGTTGTTGTTGCTGTTGTTGTTGTAGTTGTTTTGTTGTTGTTTTGTTGTTAATTTTGTTGTTTTTGTTGTTTTGTTTTTGTTGTTTTGTTGCTGTTGCTGTTTCTGTTGTTGCTTTTGTCGTTGTTGCTGTTGTTGTTGCTGTTGTTGTTGTAGTTGTTGTTTTGTTGTTGTTGCTTTGTTGTTGTTGCTTTGTTGTTGTTGCTGTTGTAGTTGTTGTTTTGTTGTTGTTTGTTGTTGTTTTGTTTTTGTTGTTTGTTTTTGTTGTTTTGTTGCTGTTGTTGTTTTTGTTGTTGTTGCTGTTGTTGTTAAACCCGGGCATAGCCGGGTACTTGCCCCTAGTATACATATAAGACGCATTTGTTGCCTGTCTGTCTGTTCCTTAATAACTCAAGATCCAGACAACCAAATAACGTGAAATTTGGTACACATACACACAATGACATGAGAAAGGTTCTTAATTAGGTTTCGTTCCATATATATAAGATACTGGGGTTCTGGGGCCCAAAATGTAGGTTTTTTTTTATATGAGCTCTATAAAAAATAAAAATAAAAAAGTATCCAATTTCCCTAGTAGGTAGAAGCATGAAACTTTCGGTGGTTGTTAAGTATCATTTGGCGATGATAACAGGTAAAAAAAAATTATATAAATTATCACTCAGTATCTTGGGATTGCTGGTATAGACTTGCAGACACCATGCTTTTGTCATGGATAGTTGTATGTGGCCTGCTCCAGAGTTGGCAAAGAGGATAATCTTTTTGTACACACTCAAAATGGAACTGCCAAAATAGTGTCTATCACATTGCTTTAAGTTAAATGTACCCTTTTATTGCATGCAAATAAACAGTTTTGTTCGCTTCTACAGAGAACCTTATTTTTAACCCGGAAAGCCGGGTATATATTCTTATATATATTCGTGGTTATTGAACCAATGTCTTACAACAGAGATGTATCTTGTCAAACTTAGAGAATCGTTACGTATTGCACCTCTCCGTGTAGACATAAATCTGTCTGTCCTCTCAGTATCTCTCGGTGTTGTTTTTGAGGATTGAATTCAGGAGACACTGAGATTAATTGCTGAAATCTTTATTCTGAAATTCAGAAATGTTCGTATCGAGCCTCTAAACGTTTGGGGTAGGGGTGGGGGGGGAGGGGCTCCATCAAGAATCAGACGGCCCAACGGGCTGACAGGCCGAGAGAGTATACATAAAGACAAAGACACACGTTGCCGGACTGAACACTGTGAATGTCATACTCTCTATGGGACAGAAAGACATTAGTGGAGTTGAAATGTGCCGGAGAAAGGTGAAGGGGGGGGGGAGGGGGGGAGACTATTTGTAGGCAATTAGACAGGGAGGTGAGAAAACGAAAGGATTTTCCAAGAAGTTAAGAAAACATTTTCAGTGGCCACAAACTATAGCATTCAGATTGTTACCGTGAAGAAATACGATATGAACCTGTAGGCAGAGGCGGAGTTGTGATTGGTTCCACGCGGGGGCAGGCAAAGTTCCACTCATAGAAAAACTCTTTGCAGTAGGCCGTTTAATTCACACCGTTACCTATTGGGAGGAATGCGGAAATTACTTACGGGGGGGGGGTTATTTGGAAATGATATGTTTAAAGAAGATGTAAGTTAATTTTTTTTACCAATCTCTTTTTAAAAATAAAAACACTTTAATATAAATTACCGTTCTGAGGAATTTAACTTACATTCAACTTTAGATTTTATAAAAATTTAATTTGCAAAAAAAAATGGTTTTAACTATTTTCCTATTGAAGTAATTGCGTTTCCAACTTCAAGTGATTTTATTTAGACAAGAAATTCATTTCTGATCAAATTTCGGTCGTATTAACTTCCCTCCAACCATTTTCTTAAAAAATAACTGTACAAATGTGCTTAAATCCACAAAAGAATATCTGAATTTTCCGCAATAAGAATAAGCACAAAACAATATAATTTTTCCCTAGATCATGCAAATATTTAAGAAGTTGTCGTTTCCTATCGTTTTTATTTCTTGAACCTCTTTTAAAAATTAACCCAAAAGAACTTTTTACTATGTGGTTTTTAGAGGCTATTCGACAACGAATCCACTGAAAAGTGAACTGCGTGATCTCAAAGAAGTGTTTATCGGAACCCATAAGATTTAAACAAAAAGCCCTTTGGACATGTACAGCAGTTTATTTAGAACTGCACACGGAACCCTGTACAAGTGTAAAGAGGCTACAAGTAATGCTCACGTATCGCTGCAGAGTCATACATTGAGCCACTTCCAAGTAGACTCTCTCAAACCATCGGCTGAACAGTTAGTCTTTCAAGGATGCAGTCAGAAATCGTTTTGTAGGAATTATTTTAGTTTAAAGAGACCTCATATCCTATCTTATATTTTCTTACACATTATAGACGATATTTTCATACAGAAAATTATTGCTTCCTACGCTTCATTGTGTGTTGGTTGTCCTGATTTTTTAAGGCAATCAATACCACGCCTAAATTTCAGTTGAGAGGGAAGATTTGTATGTGTTTGTCCTTGCGATTGAAACAAGACAATTTTTTTTTAAAAATCCCTTTGTCTATCTTAGTGTTGTAGTAGAAAATTAGATTGTTGTTGCGTTGTACTTCCAAGCTAGAAGTTAATGCCATATAAAATAAACAATACTTTGCTCTTTGTAGTTATATCCTCTAGTGCAGTGCTTCTCAAACTTTTTAGTATGGCGGACCGGCAGGAATTTTTCCATAGCTCCAAGAGCCGATAAACTATTTTCCCTGTACTGACATGATGGTCAAATGCAATTAATTTTAATTTATTTGCTTCATTTTATGTGCTTATTGCCAAAAATTTACACATTCTCTTGGTTTAGTATTAATTGTTGCACATGGAAGACTACAATTACATCTTTCTGTCCTTTCTTGTTAACTTCTGCCCTCTGGTCAGTTATTCTGGTCAGTTATTCTGGTCGGTTATTATGGTCAGTTATTCTGGTCAGTTATTCTGGTCAGTTATTCTGGTCAGTTATTCTGGTCAGTTGTTCTGGTCAGTTATTCTGGTCAGTTGTTCTGTTATTCTGGTCAGTTTTGAATATTCACCATAAATGAACATGAAAGCTCTTTTATCACTTTGTTCTAAAATATCAGTCTTTTGGTAGATTAGTCCCACACAGAAGATGCATATTCTAGTATAGGTCTGACCAATGTGGTGTAGCTTTTTAATTTTAAGCATTTTTTAAATCCTTTATATTAACTCGTGGTGTCTGATTGAACCCTTGATTGCTTGTCGGTCGCCAAAACTTTGGATCGATTTTTAACCCACTTCCTCGTAAGCTAGCGAGCTGAAATTTAGCAGGCAGTTTCGTGGCGATGATAAAAACTATGTATCACAATTTCAGATCGATCGCAGGTACGGTAATTAAATTATTGAAATTTTAGATTATTTTATTTATTCCTATGTATCATGTTATTTTTTGAGATAGAGTGTCGCGGTGCGTATTATATTGAACAACCTTTCTGTCGCGCAATAAGGTGCGTATTTTATTGACAACACTTTTTATAAACATATTCCTGATCGGTGCGCATTATGTTAAACATGTTTTACGACACAACTGCAATTTTGTATTTTTGGATGGTCTTGCGCTGTGTATTATAATGAACATTCTTTTAGTTACGTCTAGTACATAAAGGATTTATAGTGAAAAACTTGTTTTTTTACGTTTTTTTAAAAATTTCATGTAATGTATCAAAGATTCTCGCAATAATAATTGTTTGGATTGTAAAATTATTCCATTAAATTGTTGATCCATGACGCTGTGTGCATGTTTAATCTACATTAGCTGTTTTACACAAATGAATTTGTTTTCACTATTTACACTTTTCAACAAAAAAATTTCAAGAAAATCTTTTGATGCTCTCTACAGGTTACACTTTTCTTGATGTAAAGACTTATACAAATTAGTTTCCCGTTTCTGTAGTTCATCTAAGTCTTTTTGTAAGATTTCGTGTTCTGACTTAATTGTTCCATAGATTGCACACTCATTTGCAAATAGATATTTTAACGACAAAAACGATTTCATTGATCGGAATAAAGAAAGAGAAAAAAAGTGATTTACTAATTCATATTTAGGTTCACCCTTCCTCAAAGAAAGGAAAAAAAAATCTCGACACCCACCCCCTCAGAAATTCCCCCTTTCATCACCCAACTCCCCCCCCTCCCCAAACCTTGTTGTACAAGTGATCGATACAAACTAACCAGCCCTTGTGAGTAGAGAAACTCTCGTCAAGGTCATCGTTATTTTCTGGGTTAACTCTTACCCCTTGGTCCCACTCGCTCTCCCCGACCCACCAACACATCTCTTCATCTCGTGGTTCCCTGCGCCCTTATGTATGAATCCAGTTTGGCATCGCATCGCCGTCATTGGCCTCCCTTTGATTTGCGTTCTCTATTTCTTAAACAAAAAACTGTTTCCTTGATTTTAAGTTTCATGTTTCTAATATTGTGCTTCTGTCACTTGATATGAATACACCTTTGATGCTAATTATCCTTATTTGCCTCCTGTTTTTTCTCTCTCTCTCAAACTATGTGTAGTGTTGTCGAATGTATTCTGTGTCCAGCTAATCGTCATCTCTCGTAAATAGATGTGCATCTGACCTATGGCGGATTAAGTGGGGGGGGGTGCTGAACGATGATTTAGGGGCCCCCAAATTTAGTAATTTTTATAATAAAGGTGGACAAATGTTTGCATGAATCACTGAAAATATCATAAATTAAATAAAATTAATAAAATTATATCTATTAATCTGATCGCTATTCGTACCCAATAGTCTTAGTAATCGGAAAAACCTGCTTTGATAGGCTCAATAAGAGAAAATATTAAAGAATATATTTTATATTTTTTTAATGTACAATTTCCGTCCAGCTCTACTGGTCGTGTGGAAGTGTCTAGGCCTGCGGTGCAAGCGATGTCGGGATCGATTCCTAGCGGGGGAATTTTTTTTTCATTTGTCTTTTTTTTTAAATTGTCTTTTTACACTCAATTTTAGGATACCGGCAAACAGTTATTTCTTCGTGTTCGAATTTTTCATGAATAATCTTTTAGGCTGGTAAAGCTGATCCCATAGTACAGACAAAGTATGAACTAGGAACCAATGGACTATTTAGTTACAAGTTACAGTCTTATATTAGATGCTAACAATCATTTTATTTAAAGGGACGCTGTCTGGATAGGGCCTAAGTTTGAATTGCATCCAGGGGCTCGATGCAGTCTTAATCCGCCCTAGCATCTGAATATTACTCTTTTGTTTCAAAGCTCAAGAATCATGTTACTTTTAAACATCTTCTAACGGCTAAAGTCTGTAAAAGGGAACTCAACCCGTGAAATATAACATTAAAATATAGCAGTTTGCTCCATTAAACATTGGTGGCTGGATAGTGCGCTCGCCTCACAGCTGGGGTACGTGGGATCTAGCCCACGTTAAGGCACAACAAAATTGTTGCTGGATGACTATTGCTAAAAAGTTCAACGTTGACTTGGAGAGGAGACGGGCACCGCCAAGTCTACCAAACCCCGAGGAAATTCTAATGGAAACATTAGAACCCCCTACAACCACAAGGTCATGGGGAAAAATAAATAAGCAAACAATGGTTGGGGAATTGAAAATACTTTTAGCCATTCCCCCCCCTTTCATCTTCATACAAGATGTTAATCTTTAGACACGAACAAAAGTCAATCTCACTCTCACGTTTGATGGGCCACAATTAAATTTATTGATATTTAAACACAATTTAAAATTCCATGTTTATTTGTTTTTACTTCGGCAAGACGAAGACCTCTTTATCCTTCAGACAGGAGCTGAAGACACCACCACTTGTCTTTGAGCTGTCACACAAAACCAATGACGCCACACATTTTCGTTCTGGCCACTCAATTCGAGAAGTTTAGACACCACCACTTTTTCGACATGCAGTGAGAATAGTCGCCGCCCCTGGCCTGTAACCAGCAATCGTAGTATTTCTTCTCGCAGACTTCCTCCTCTTTCATACAAGCCAGGGTGCTGGTGCGGTCAAGGTGACCTATTATGAGACACATCACGAAGGTGATAAGCACGATGCGATGCATCTGTCTGATTGTATGAATAAAAAAAAATAGGCCAAGGAAAATCGAATATTTTTTTCTAGAAGATTTATATATGAAAAATGACGATTAAAAAAAATATTAAAAACCACAGAGAAAAAACAATTTATACAAATTCACCTAAGCCTTCCTTGTCCAACGAAAGAATTGTGCCATTCCTGTCTATGTAAGTCCTGAGGTAGTATACAAGTTAATCTAAGCTTAAGGGTAGTTTATGACATTATAAGTTAAACATGAGTCTTTTTAGAACGATTTGTTAAGGCAGTGGGGAAAAGACATGAATAGGGAAAAGAGCGAATATATCAAACTATTTGTTATGAAATTTGTTTCTAATTATAAATAATAAGACGGTATTAATTACAGTAAACACTTTACATTTTTATTTTTAAATTCAGAACATCTTTGATCTGTTACACTAACCGCATAATTACTTAAAAGAGCAGCATCCTTTAGAAAAACCACGCAAGAGTTACTTTCAGTAGTTTAACTAAAATTGAGGTTTGCTGGGATCGCACGTCAATTCAATCAATAAAATTAAATAATAAAAGAACCCCGTAAAAACAAAGTTTTTTACTATAAATCCCTTATATATGAGACATAACTAAAAGTATTGATTTTGTTCAAACGCGCCAAACATTTACAGACTGACACCGAGTGATATCCCCTGGTTTTAAAACCGGAGGAAGGTACGGGAGGGGTGTGGACATCGACGGGGGGCGTCAACGTGTGAACTCAACTGGCACGTGAAAGAAAAACAATAACAAACAGTGAATTTGAATTACATATGTAATATAGAGATAAACTAAAAATGCAGAAATTTTTTACGGTACTTTCGATCGATCCGAAATTTTGATACGATGCATTGCTAGGTGACACGAGTCTATGTGCCAAATTTCAGCTCGATGGCATCACGGAAAGTGTGTCATTTTTTACTATTGTTTTCCCGCCCGCCCGCGACAGACAGACAGAGAGAGAGAGAGAGAGAGAGAAAGAAAGAGAGAGAGAGAGAGAGAGAGAGAGAGAGAGAGAGAGAGAGAGAGAGAGAGAGAGAGAGAGAGAGAGAGATGAGGACAAGATTTCGAAGTTAATATAAGGGATTTAAACATATAAACATATTTTGGGGTTACTGAACATATATAATATATTTTTTTTTAAATAGGCTCATGAATTAATTTTTTTCCCTCAACACCCACACACCCCCACCCCCGCTTTCTATGTCAAACACTTGAGCCCAATATATAAAGCAACACCAGACAATGTATGTACTAACCTGCAGTTGTGTTAGAACTTAAGAAAATTTAGATGAACGAAGCAAGCTGAGTATCTGGCATGCGTAGATCGCGATGGGTTTTTATCCCAGTCCATAGGAGGTGGCGTCACGTGATTCAACATCCATGGTTCTCAAAGTCAATCCCGGCAGCATCCACTTTTTGACTAACATTTTCCTATTTTCAATCATTGTATTTAGATTCTTGTATGTGTACAGGTGTGCACTATGTCTGATACAAATATATTGTATACATCATATATAATAATATATTATTTGCTATTTTATTCCTTTATTTTCACATTTTAAAAATATATTTTTAGTTGTTTTTTTTAAAATTTCCACCCACTGACCCTCGATTGCTATCCACTGACCCTCGATTGCCATCCACTGGCCCCGGATCGCCATCTACTGACCCCCGATTACCATCCACTGACCCCCGATTGCCCCCCACTGACCCTTGACCCCCTATTGCCATCCACTGACCCCCGATTGACACAGAAGGCTGAACTTAAACTCAGTTTTTCTTATAGAATGGTTTTGCGGTCCGCATCCGTCATTTTGTCAGCCATTTGTCCCGCCTTGAAATAAGTATGGTAACCCCTGGCGGCAGTGGAAGTCCTTGTTCTATTCTGCATCTTTTACGAGGCAGGATCGGAGCGACCCGCTCTCTTTGAATTAATAGATCTGACTTGCAGGTAGCGATAAGAGGTCACAAACTTTTCATGGCTTAATCCAACCGATTCATATAGCTCGGTTTCTACTTCTGGCTTACACAGTCTAATAACAAAAGAAAACTCGCCCTCGTCTAGACTTGATTTGCATGAGTTTTTAAATCATATATATCTTATTTATTACACTTCCTTCTATAAATATGATTAGTATGTCCTAGACTTACCCATGGTTATGTCTATTCTTGTATTTTTATAAGGTTTTCAAATGTTTGATATTGACATTGGTTTCTCTTGTTCGATCAGGCAACCCATTCCATGTCCAAATTCCAGACGTGAAGATCAAGAAATTGTGTTTGCTCTTGCATACGGAGTAAGTAAAGTGTTTAGACTCCATTTGGGTAACACCCCGAACAATGTCCCACGGTTATATTATAATTGATCCAATCTGTGAAACTCTAAAGTAAGCGTGACATCATTCGACCATCTGCCTATTTACATAATATTATTTAAGGAGCTCATTAGTTTTCTCCAGCAGCTCGATCTGTTAAATGTCAACGTAGCACAATGAGAAGAACATTTAATAGAAAGTTAAATATTTCTGTAATAGAGTTTTGGAAAGGGAGTGGGGGGGGGGAGTTAATAGGGTAAGCAAACATCTGTTTAAATACTTGTGATTCTTTGTGTTTTGTTTTTAATTCTTTGAAGTGATGTGGGGATTTCTTTTTATACTATTTCTGTAATCAAATCGTATGTTTGGATAACATTAAGGGCAGGAGGTGAGGGTGGTGTAGAATATAATGAAGTCAGTTTTGAAAATGAACAGTCTCGGAGACAGCAGTAGGAGAATAAAGAAGAAAAGAAGGTAAAGCAGAGCACTGTTTGTGTTAAATAATCTGTTTTGTGTATGCAACAACTTTGGTCATGTTTTGCGCCGCCTTGATTTTATCCACATATTCATCTAATTACATCATTTATTTTCCCTGTGTCATCCTTATTGTACTCACATTAAAAAAAATGAAGAAGTAACAAGAAGTTTAATAAGCGTTGTGGTTATCGATTCTGTCAAATTGTGCCCCTTGCAATGATGGATGGAGATTGTCCTATCTGGCTTTGATAAAAATCTATATACATTAAAATATTTGATATGACTATCTTTAAAATTAGAATCGACTTTATGTCTGTGGAACTTAGAATTTTCATTATTTGATCTGCTCACACAAGCACATACGCAAATTATATGTCATATATATTATATAATATATACGAAACATTTTTTTAGCCTTCATCTCCTTCATTTTTTGTCCCACCCGTGCTTATGTCTTTCTCACTGTATCTTTATAAAGTTCATTTTTCATCGATGTTTTTCCTATTCCTCCTTTTTTAACGTATTTCCCTTGGAAAAATTGCGTTTATACATTCGAAATATCTGTAACGCTTGCACATGCAACTCCTCCTGAATCATACCAGATAGAGGGTTCCGGTCTTTGCAAATATGCTAAGGGGGTCCCAAGGATGTGCAACGGCCAAATAAAAATACCGAAAAGGTTATCTGGATTTCCAGAAAGAAAAAAAAACCGAAAAAATATCAGTATTTTACCTATTTCTCGCCAACCATACCATCTATCGGGTTGAAACAAACGTCAAACAATAGCTAATGATATTTAGAACAATATGACTTCGTTCGAATCCCGTAATTTTAGAGCAATTTTTGAATTCAATTGTTTTGTTTAGTTTCAAAATTATTGATTTGAAATTGCTTTTAATGTAATCTAGAATGATAGTTAATGGGGTTTTCCCGCTTTGTGAATGCTTATGTTAGATTGTTGCTTGATGCGCATTATATTGACACATTCTTGGTGTGATGTAGCGTGGGGGGGACATGACGTCATGTTGTGTTTAGTTTCAGAATTACTTATTTGAATCGACTTTTATTGTAATCTAGAATGATTTCCCTTAATACAAAATCAGAAATTTCTTGTTGGAAATTGCGTTTAAATACTCATTCGAGTTTTTATTTCTTGTTTTTAATAAATCCCAATCTCTCCATCCCTATTTCTTTTCCTTTCAAAGTTTCTCCCCACATAAAATCTCCTCTCTCTTTTTCTCATATCATATCTCTTTCTCTCATCATATCTCTTTCTCTCATCATATCTCTTTCTCTCAGTATGTTTCTTTCTCTCATCATATCTCTTTCTCTCAGTATGTCTCTTTCTCTCATCATATCTCTTTCTCTCAGTATGTCTCTTTCTCTCATCATATCTCTTTCTCTCAGTATGTCTCTTTCTCTCATCATATCTCTTTCTCTAATCATATCTCTCTCTCTCATTATCTCTCTCTCATTATCTCTCTATCATTATCTCTCTCTCATTATCTCTCTATCATTATCTCTCTCTCATTATCTCTCTCTCATTATCTCTCTCTATCATTATCTCTCTCTCATTATCTCTCTCTCATTATCTCTATATCTTTCTCTATCATATCTCTTTCTCTCAGTATGTTTCTTTCTCTCATCATATCTCTTTCTCTTATCATATCTCTTTCTCTCAGTATGTTTCTTTCTCTCATCATATCTCTTTCTCTCAGTATGTCTCTTTCTGTCATCATATCTCTTTCTCTCAGTATGTCTCTTTCTCTCATCATATCTCTTTCTCTAATCATATCTCTTTCTCTCAGTATGTTTCTTTCTCTCATCATATCTCTTTCTCTAATCATATCTCTTTCTCTCAGTATGTCTCTTTCTCTCATCATATCTCTTTCTCTAATCATATCTCTTTCTCTCAGTATGTTTCTTTCTCTCATCATATCTCTTTCTCTAATCATATCTCTTTCTCTCAGTATGTTTCTTTCTCTCATCATATCTCTTTCTCTCAGTATCTCTCTTTTCTCATCATATCTCTTTCTCTCATATGTCTCTTTCTCTCATCATATCTCTTTCTCTCAGTATGTCTCTTTCTCTCATCATATCTCTTTCTCTCAGTATGTCTCTTTCTCTCATCATATCTCTTTCTCTCAGTATGTCTCTTTCTGTCGTATGTCTCTTTCTCATATCATATCTCTTTCTCTCAGTATGTTTCTTTCTCTCATCATATCTCTTTCTCTAATCATATCTCTTTCTCTCAGTATGTTTCTTTCTCTCATCATATATCTTTCTCTAATCATATCTCTTTCTCTCAGTATGTTTCTTTCTCTCATCATATCTCTTTCTCTCAGTTTGTCTCTTTCTCTCATCATATCTCTTTCTCTCAGTATGTCTCTTTCTCTCATCATATCTCTTTCTCTAATCATATCTCTTTCTCTCGGTATGTCTCTTTCTCTCATCCTATCTCTTTCTCTCAGTATGTCTCTTTCTCTCATCATATCTCTTTCTCTCAGTATGTCTCTTTCTCTCATCATATCTCTTTCTCTCAGTATGTCTCTTTCTCTCATCATATCTCTTTCTCTCAGTATGTCTCTTTCTGTCGGTATGTCTCTTTCTCTAATCATATCTCTTTCTCTCAGTATGTCTCTTTCTCTCATCATATCTCTTTCTCTCACTTTTTTCTTTCTCTCATCATATCTCTTTCTCTCATCATAACTCTTTCTCTCAGTATGTCTCTTTCTCTCAGTTTTTTTTTCTCTCATCATATCTCTTTCTCTCAGCATGTCTCTTTCTGTCGGTATGTGTCTTTCTCTCATCATATCTCTTTCTCTCAGTATGTCTCTTTTTCTCATCATATCTCTTTCTCTCAGTTTTTCTCTTTCTCTCATCATATCTCTTTCTCTCATCATGTCTCTTTCTCTCATCATGTCTCTTTCTCATAGAATGGCACAAAGCTCGAGAATATTTACTTTAGAATGATATATCTGGATTTATTTACCCCTCCCCAACTCCCCGTTCAACTTCAGTGGTCTATAGGTCTAGCATGCGATATGGTTGTGGGCTATATGAGTATTAAACGCTGACGAAGATTCCCAACTTTAGCAGAAGATAACACACGCTAAACTCAACAAATACTGATTAAAGAAAAGAAAGTACCTTAGTCATCTAGCCCTTCAACACTAGACGTTAATATTTTTTATGTGAAGTAAAATAACACAGAAGTAGGGGGAATTTCAACGTTTTTAAATCATTTATATTAACTCGTGGTGTCTGGTTGAACCCTTGATTGTTTGATTGCTTGATTGCTTGTCGCCAAAACTTTGGATCGATTTCTAACCCACTTCCTCGTAAGCTAGCGAGCTGAAATTTAGCAGGCAGTTTGGTGGCGATGATAAAAACTATGTATCAAAATTTCAGATCGATCGCATGTACCGTAATTGAATTATTGATTTTTTAAATTATTTTATTTATTCCTATGTATCATGTTATTTTTGGAGATAAGAGTGTAAGGGTGCGCATTATATTGAACAACCTTTCTATCGCGCAATGAGTTGCGTATTTTATGACAACACTTTTTATAAACATATTCCTGATCGGTGCGCATTATATTAAACATGTTTTACGACACAACTACAAATTTGTATTTTTGGATGGTCTTGCGCTGCGTATTATAATGAACATTCTTTTAGTTACGTCTCATACATAAAGGATTTATAGTCATAAAACTTGGTTTTTTACGTTTTTTTTTATTAAACACTAAAATCCCATGTGATTAATTTGGCAGTCTCTCGTCTGGTCACCGATTCGCTTGACCGAGAGCGACACGTAAAATGTAAACAAAAGCACCACGGTACTGCAATGAGTCGCCTCAACGCGTCAACTCAAACTTTCACGTGGAAAAAAACCCAATAACAAACAGTGAATTTGAATTACATACGTTATATAAGGATAAAATAAAAATGCATTAATTTAATTACGGTACGTTCGATCGATCTGAAATTTTGATACGATGCATTGTTAGGTGAGACGGGTCCGTGTGCCAAATTGCAGCTCGATCGAATCACGGAAAGTGGGTCATTGTTTACTTTTGTTTTTCCGCCCGCCCAAGACAGAGAGAGATGACGACAGACAGAGGGACAGAGAGAGACGGCCGTGAAGTTAATTAATATAAGGGATTTAAAAATAGCGAGTAAACATGGAGACAAGCACACTGAGGTTGTTGTTACCCGCCTCCCATTTAATACTACCATCCCTAAAACATAAACTGTGATTGGCCGACCCTAGCGAGGGTTGGTCATGTTTAGGGTTGTTAATTGCGTTTTGTTGTTGTTGTTTTTTTTGTTTTTTTTTGTTGTTTTTTTAAACCGATTATCGATTATGTAACTCTGATTCTAAACCAATTATCGTTTTATAGCTGACTTCATAGAAGTTAGGGGTGTACCGAATTTCGCCTGCAAACGTCTCGAAACCAACAATGAGTTGGCATTCCCCCCCCCCAAACCGACGTTCACTCACGTTGTTTTGATTTCTTCGTGCTGTAGTTTGTGTCCGTTATTTCTCCACTTTCTTTGCACTCTCCATGAGCAAGTCTGCGGCGTATGCTACGCCGCGGGGCGTCTAGTAGTAAATAAAAAGTTTACTAAAATCCACGGTGAACTACCGATTTAATTGGCTCATATTTTAGTATGGCTAAATGTGTCTATGAAACGAATCGTATCTGCCACAAGAAACAACGACTTTGTCTTTATGGTGCATGATTACTTGCTTGCAGCACGCACTACTTTTCAATGTCTCGTGATATTTAGTATACTTTCGGCCAAGGGTGTTCGCAGAAATTTTTCTATAAATGTTTTTGGGGTGTGCAATGTTTTTTGTTTCATTTTTTTTTCCAAATAAATTTTTTGGAAATTTGCACACTCACTAACGACTTGTGGGTGCCAAAGTGCGAGTGCTAAAAAAGCATTAATTATACTCCAGAAAACTTCGTCTAATTTTTAAATCCCTTATATTAACTTCACGGCCGTCTCTGTCGTCATCTTTCTCTCTCTCTCTCTCTCTCTGTCGTTCTGTCGTGATCTCTGTCTTGGGCGGGTGGAAAAACAAAAGTAAAAAATGACCCACTTTCTGTCATGCGATCGAGCTGAAATTTTGCACAAAGATCCGTCTTACCTAACAATGCATCGTATCAAAATTTCAGATCGATCGAACGTACCGTAAATAAATTAATGCATTTTTAGTTTATCCTTATATAACGTATGTAATTCAAATTCACGGTTTGTTATTGTTTTTCTTTTGCCACGTGAGAGTTTGAGTTGACGCTTTGACGTCGACCCATCGAAGTACCGGCGTGCTTTTGTTTACATTTTACGTGTCATGCTGAACTCGGTTCCCCCCGCCCCCCAGGGTTATGAAGCAAAGTTGAGTTAAGACAGATTCAGTCTGTAAATGCTTGTCGCGTTTGAAAATAATCAATACTGTTAGTTTTGACTAATATATAAGGGATTTATAGTCAAAAACTTTGTTTTTACGGGTTTGTTTTTTAAATCCCATATATTAACTTCACCGCCGTCTCTCTCTGTCTGTCGTCATCTCTGTCTTGGGCGGGCGGAAAAGCAAAAGTAAAAAATGACCCACTTCCCGTGATCCGATCGAGCTGAAATTTGGCACACGGACCTGTCTCACCTAACAATGCATCGTGTCACAATTTCAGATCGATCGAAGGTACCGTAATTAAATTAATGCATTTTTAGTTTATCCTTATATAACGTATGTAATTCAAATTCACGGTTTGTTATTGTTTTTCTTTTGCCACGTGAGAGTTTGAGTTGACGCTTTGACGTCGAACCATCGAAGTACCGGCGTGCTTTTGTTTACATTTTACGTGTCATGCTGAGCTCGGTCCAGGGTTATGAAGCAAAGTTGAGTTAAGACAGATTCAGTCTGTAAATGTTTGTAGCGTTTGAAAATAATCAATACTGTTAGTTATGTCTCATATATAAGGGATTTATAGTCAAAAACTTTGTTTTTACGGATTTGTTTTATTATTCGTTTTGAGTACCCACAGAAAGAAAACGACCCGAAAATTAATTTTTTTAAAAACTTCCATTGTCGAATTAGATACCAGGAAATTTCATATTACTGTCTCCAGTCATCTAACAACTTTTTGGAGGGTGTGAGTAATAGTCAAAGAAGCATGTAAGTTATAACCCGCCCCCCCCCCGCCCCCCAAAAAATCAAACAAACAACAACAAAAAACAAAAAAAATTAAGTCCTTGAAAGTGCACAGTCCACAACAGTAACTAAAACAATATTTCAGTCTTCCACCCTGGGTACACCGGAGTGCCCCTCAAAAATACTAAACACAGTTTGATGAGCTTAGCATTTGGACACAGCGATGATCATTACAAGTTGACATTCGTGCTAATTTCTAGCGCCTTTATATTAAATACTAAGCACTATGACAAATAGTTTGGAATCATAAATAATGCTTCTTTTCTCTCTAACCTCACCCTCATTGTCTCTATACTAAACCCTTGAATTAAAGAAACATTTTTTTAAAGTCCCATAACGGATGGCCGTAGGGGGTCCTAATGTTTCCATTAGAGCTAACTAGGGGCTTGATAGACCATGGTGGGCGCCCCATCTCCCTTCCAGGTCAGCGGAGGTCTTTCTTAGCGTTAGCCATTCATCATTTTTATTGTGGCTTTAACGTGGGCCTTTGACTTTGAAAAATGTACCGAAAGTTAATTAAATGTGTACACTGGGCCACCAGGTGGCTAAAAAGTGTACACGGAGATCAGAGTATGAAGATATTGAATTTTATTGACTTATAACAAATGTACATAAAAATTGCTTTTAAAAATCGTAACCAGCTATATATGTTTTCATATTTCTACACCAAAGAAACAAGTTTTAATACCTTACTGGACCATCAGTATCCACCAGCGAGCCAGTCATTTAGAATTTGGACTTCAGCGTCGATTGTCTCCCTCTTTCGACAAAGCCAGGACGACACCAAGATAAATGTGTCCCACAGCTCTTTGGCCATTGTCCGGCGGATGTACTCATCATCTTGGGGAAAGTGGTTCGGTTCAGACTGGTGCCAGTGGGGTAGGGGGTTGGGGGGGGGAGAGATATCTTTGCCGAGTACTGGAATGATTCAACGTCACTGTTCCCCTCGGTATGAAATCTGTGCGTGTTTATACATCTGCCAGACAGAAAGTCGTTTTCGTTGCATAAACTATAAACAACCGAATCTAACATTGTTTAATGGAGCATAATGGTTATGGCTGATAAATATAGGAATATATTTGAATGAGTGCGCGTGGCAAAAATTTCAACTTCATCTTTCAAAATATAATTGTTCTCAATCATTAAAATAAAACAACAACAACATTTTATACCATTTTCACGCGAACGACTGACAATTTTTTATTTGGAGTTTTTTTCCATCTCAACTAATAGATCACTGACCCCTGGTATGTGTCAGTCGACGTTGATGAAACTAGTTCATGTATGAAGAGAAGTATAGTAAGTCCAGACCAAAGATGACCCCCGTCAGTCTCATGGTACACCACACAGGCGGTAGACGCACTGCTGAGTCCAACAGCGGTCAACTGAGTAGATAGTTTTAGTTGGATCTGATGATCTGGAAAGGTCGGGTGCCCAGGTCTTTTTTTCAGATATTGAGTGGAATGTGAGGTGGGATCCGAGCTAACGAAAAGGGGAGCTCCGACCTACGCCACACTCCAAGGCCCAAGCCCGACTACCTTTCCTGTACCCAAAGATGCCATCCTCAGACCTGTGTTCAGTTAAAATTTAACTGTGTTTTTTATACGCGAGCTACATCAAGAAGAGCGTGAAGCTGGAGAGAATTTCAGAATACTTTTAGGAAGGTTATCATAAATAATGATTCTCTATAGGTGTAGATGATTTATTTATAAGTATGAATGGTTCAATGAATGTATGTAGAACAGTAGTCCCCTTAAGCAAGCAGAATACAATTCAATAGCACTTTAAAACACATTTCATTTCTTTTATAACAGTAACTTTTGGCATGATTTTTTTCAGTAACTTTAAAAGACTCGATGTTTACAAATTGCACCAATCCCTTCCGATACTTGTTTGTCAAAACACTTATGAACGGATATATATTACAAATAATATTTCTTTTTATATACAGGGATGTATATTTGTATGTTTGTATGCATGTGTTATCCAACAACTTTGAAATCACCGTCACCCCTTTTTATTTATGTATGTGTGTGTGTGTGTGTGTGTGTGTGTGTGTGTGTGTGTTTGTGTGTGTGCGTGTGTGTATAATTTTGGAATTACCGGAAACTGTGCAACTTTGCACACGGGTTTGGTACTTAGCCTACGGACCAACGAACCTTAGAGGGAACATTGGACTGTCTTCTATTGCGGTTTCTCTTTTATTTTAATGGGACACAAAAATAAGAAACATTACGATTTTAACCCTCTTGTGATATGTCTGAGGGATGTACTTTCTAACAATGAATTAATCCCATTGGAATGTTTGAATGTTTGATTCAGGCCGCAGAGAGGTAAAAGATCTTACCCTGAGGCCCATCAGAGCTCAGCCTGAGGTTCATCAGAGCTCAGCCTGAAGTCCATCAGAGCTCACCCTGAGGTCCATCAGAGCTCACCCTGAGGTCCATCAGAGCTCACCCTGACGTCCATCAGAGCTCACCCCGTGGTTTATCAGCCAACACTCAAGCTAGATATTTTAGGGCCAGTTGAGCCAATTTTAATCTTTTTGACATTACGCTTGTGCGGTCTATAATCATGAATATGATGATTGCAACATTTATTAGTCTGCTTTTTTAATCGGATGCCGCCTCTGCCCTCGGCTATCATTCATCTAAGAAACAAATTTTCTCTTAAATTGCCATCTCTCTTTGTTGCGGTCGTTCCAAATTAATATAGTCTGTTTACTAAAAAAATTCATATTTTGAGAAATTTCTGAAACTCTAAACTGTTTCTTTTATAAATGTGTTAAGGGGCCGTCCATAAAGTACGTCACGCTATTTTTTTAACCATTTTAACCCCCCCCCCTTTTCCCCTTGTCACAAACTTTCACAAATCTCATACCGCCCCCACCCCCTAAAGTACGTCACATTTTCGAGCGCATTTTGTTATTTTTATTAACAAAATAATAAAAAATTAATAGAAAATACAGTGACGTCACACATGGCCGAACCCCCCTCCCCCTATCACAAACTGTCACACTTTCTTACACCCCCTCCCCCCTCTGGAGCGTGACGTACTTTATGGCGGCCCCTAAGTACTAATTTGGTCTTATAAATTGCTATTAGTTGATCTCCAAACACGTGCAATTATTAATAAATAGGTTTTAAAAAGCTCCTAACTTCACTTTGGCGCAAATCATTCAAAGACCTTAATTCATTACAACCGAGACACGCTAAGATCTTAATTCATTACATCGAAGATATGCCAAGACCTTAATACACTTTACACACGAGACATGCTAAGATCTTAATTCATTACATCGAAGATATGCCAAGACCTTAATACACTTTACACACGAGACATGCTAAGACCTTAATTCATTACATTGCAGAAAGGCTAAGATCTAAATTCATTACACCGCAAAAATGTTAACAGTTTAATTCACAATACCCCAGTCAGGTTTAGACCTTAATTCATTACAGGAGAGACATGCTTAATATCTTATGTTGACGCTGTTTCCTTTTCTATTTTTCAATCACCAAACAAAATTATAAGATTGACACTTCAGTAATAGGAAGTAAACCACCGGTCAGTAATAAAGATTGTTTGGGGATTTGTTTTTTTGTTTGTTTGTTTGTTTGTTATTGCTTCTTTGTTGTGTTGGAAACAGTGGCGTAGCAACGGGTTGACATCGGGGCAGTTGCCAAGGGCGCCGGCTCAAAAGGGCGCCACTAAATCACTAATTTTTAAATTTGTATTTAAATAAATACAGTCGAACTCAAAGGACCCGATAAAAAAATTGACTTACTGAGTTCTTGAGTTAGGGAGAATGGCGTAATAGGCGCCGATTAATCAAGAACAATGTAGATATTGAGAGGTGGGGGGAACAGCCATACCGGCTAGTAGGCTTTTCAGGAAAGAGATGCGGTATCTATGTTTCATATGAAAGCAAGCCAACTTGCTTTGACATGCCGACACAAGCCCGTGAGAGGAGACACCTTCCCTCCCCTCCCCCACTTTACTCCCTCAACAGTGGGATGGCGGGAGTAAGATTTTCCTTTTTAAAAAGAGTCACAGCATGCAACAAAGGGGCGCAAATTAGTTACCACTTACCACTCCTTTTTCTTGTCTTTGTCATTTTTTGTACTTGCTAGGTCGCTTAATCCTTCGTGGAATGCACTAAGATAAAATTTTACGTCCATTTACGTGGCTTTATGGAACACGTGTTCTGAAATGTCACTCCAGAATAATAACCCAAACGCCTTGGAAAATTCGACTAAGAGAGGTTGAAAGCCAAAAATCTTAGAGTTAAGGAGATCTAAAATATATTAGTCTTATGGAGTTTGGCCGGGACCTAACAATTAATTGATATACGGAGGTTTTCCACTTAGGGAATTTCCACTTAGCGAGGTCCAACTGTATTTCACTTTTATCCTTGATAAAAAAAGTGAATAATTAATTATATTTAAATATATTTCATTTAAACCATTATAATATTCTTTATTATGTTTGTGGCCTTTGCGGGGCTTCTTATCATACAAATGTGACTATGATTTTACAGTCTTTCTTTTAAAAAGAAAAATCTTAGTATCCTCATCCCACTGTCGAGGGAGTAAAGTGGAGGAGAGGAGGGAAGGTGTCGGTATGTCAAAGCAAGTTGGCTCCTTTCATATGAAACATCACCGCCCCTCTTTCCTGTGATCATGTCAAGCCTTCTATGCCGCTATGGCTGTTTCTCTCCTGTCACGAGTGATTAAAATGATTTGTGACGTAAGGTCACGTGAATAATAAACGCGGGAAGAAAGGGGCATTCCCATTGGTTGAAAGGGTTGGGCGATGAGTTGTCAGAGAACTTCCGTGAGGGAAGGACATGATGTGTGTGCTTGAGAATTCCACGTTGTATAACCTCAAATGATTCTTGTACAAAGTATGCATATTAAAGGTGTTTTGTTGAAATAAGTTCTTCAGTGGATTATTGTGTACAAGATTATGTATTGAGAGAACGCCTACAAAAAGAGTTACATATAAAAAGGTAACAGTTACATCTCCCCCCTCTCAAAATCAACATTGTCCTTGATTAATCTGCGCCTATTACGCCTGTTTCCCTAACTAGAAAACTCCATAGGTGGAATTTTTTTCCCCCTTGAGTTGGACTTAGAAAAGTCCGACTGTATTAACAACACGTCAATACGCCAGCTAACGGAAGTGCTGAGCTGTAGTCGGTGGAGTGTTATTTAAATTTACTTTTAATTGTGAGTTTCTATCGTTATGTATGAGATAATGAGTATGACACTTTGACACTAATGTTTTTATTTATAATACTTGTTAATTCAAGTTTTGCTGTATTCTTTATTAACGCAACAATATCCCGTTTTATCCACCAATTTATTTTGTATTATTTAGTAAATAATAAACTGCAAATTAGTATTGTTCCTGTCTTATGCATTTTTTATATTCACGTTGTATGACTGTCACTTTCAGACTACGTAATAATTGTCATAAATCATAAATAAAATAAGAGAAATTCAATTATTTTTTCTAACAAATGAAAAAAAATCGCAAAGCTTAAACTTGTCAATTTATCAAGAGCGCCGAAAATAAATTTGCCAAGGGCGCCAAAAACGCCTCTGGTTGGAAACAAACTTTGACATACGCGGGCGTTAAAGCATGTGACACAACTTCAACCAACGCTGATAAGGACGCATAACGTTTGACGTGTGGTCGAGTTTCACTTTGAGGCGTTTAGTCCGTTCACCTTAATACAACTGCAGGTAATTGACTTAAGCATGATGCATAGAAAAGTGAGGGAATAGGGGGAGAGAAAGAAAAACATTCGTGATGAAATTCGCGCTATCAGATAAGCTTATCATATATATATGTATTATATTATATATCAGTGGGACTTTAAGGGTTAAAACATCTGTGATGATGGGCACCTGACATCAGTTGGGGCGCAGGCGGCTGGGCATTGTGTTAGCCACACAATGCACGCTGGTTCAATTCCCTTATGGTCTGGAAAGGGTATTTTACTTAATATAAATATGTAGGTACTAGATGTACATACAGTTATATATAAGTCATTAACAATGTTTTAATGCGTTGAGTTATTTTAATTACTTTTTTTATTAATAGAGATTATGTGTGTACTTTGTCGATGCGAAGCCTTCGGGACCGTCCATAAATGACGTCACATTTGTGACGAATTGTGTTTAAGAAACATGACATCACATAAAAAATGCGCTAATTTAAATAAAAGTTTCACTTACATATTTGATTGTTCACAATTTATTGAATGACGTTTTACATGTCTTCACGCGTGTTACGATATTAAAGTGCAACCTTACACAAAATACATACTGAAATGACAAAAAGTGACTTCAAACATGCTTATTTTCATATTAAAAAATACCGCTGGGGGGGGGGCTCAAAGTTTTTGTGACGACGTGTAACGAGGTGGTTCGGGGGTGGGGGTGCAAAATTTGGCCAAATTTGCGCGACGTCATTTATGGATGGCCCCTTCTACTTCTAGAAGCGCCATGGAATGCTCTTCAAATAATTGCACGTAATATCTACTAATCAAGTAAAATAGAGAATGTTCTTTATCTAGTATATTCTACAAAACTTTGTATAAATATGAGTCCATCACTGGTATTTTATTATAAATAGGTGAGGCGGTTAAGTGTTTTCTGCTGTTTACTACTTGTTGACATACAGACCTTCTTGTTACACATTTGCAATTTCAAAAAATGATGACCCCCTTTCCAGTCCATGACGGACTATGGGGCAAGTGATGAATTGCTGTTTAACTTCAATCCGTGGCTTGAGTTGAATTTATTTTAAGTAAAGCCTCATCCCCAGAGACACATAACAGTACTAACCTCAAACCTTCATAACCCAATCCTCGTTATCACACAGATCTGTTCTTAGTATATTGTTTAGGAGGAAGACTGCAATGATGGGGCTAACCAGTAGCATAGCTAGGGGAAAGGGGGGGTCAAATTCGAAAGTCCTTACGGGCCCACACTTGAGGGGGCCCCCAAAGGAGTGTCCGAATTTTTTTTACATTAAATATTACGCCTCCGCCATGTATGCAGGGCCCCCTAAACAGGCCATGTCACCCGGGCCCCAATATCCCTACAAATCCCTAGCTACGCCACCGGGGCTAACCTTGTTTTGTTTACTCTTGTGAATTCTGCACTTTCATGGTTAAAAATTACAATGTTTTCCTGCGCCAGTACTCCCGTCACCCAGCCATTGTTTGTTGTTGTTGAGCCTTCTCGTCCATAAGGGGCATCCACCGATCATCGTCGGCGTCTGCGATTCCTCCAAGGGTATAGGCCACCTACGAGAGACCTCCAGGCATCTCAATCCTTGGCCAGCTTCTCCAGGATCTTCCATTCATGGACAATTCTCTTGATGTCTGTCTCCAATTCTCGGCGCCAAGTGTTTCTTGGATGGCCTCTTTTCCGCTTACCCTGTGGGTTCCATTTCAGGACTTGCTTTGTTGTGTTAGAAGCAGGTTTTCTTAGTGTATGACCAATCCACCTCCACCGCTTCTGGAGAATCTCTTCCTCAATGGGCTTCTGTTTTGTCAGCTGCCACAGTTCCTGGTTGCTGATTTTGTCTGGCCAGTGAATTCTGAGAATCCTTCTTAGACAGTTGTTGATGAAGGACTGGATTCTGGTCAGGTTTACGGCCGTTGTTCTCCATGTCTCGGCTCCATATAGCAGCACAGGTTTTACCATAGCGTTAAAAATCCTTACTTTTAACTTGCTGCCTAAGTTGTTAAGGACCCAAACATTCTTGAGTTGCTGGAAGGCTGCTCTTGCTTTTCCGATCCTTATTTTGAATTCCGCATCTGTACCACCTTGTTTATCTACCACGCTGCCAAAGTAAACAAAACTGTCCACCTCCTCAAGGGCTTCTCCTTCAAGGATAATGGGTGATGTACTGGTGGCATTAACCTTGAGGATTTTACTCTTCCCTTTGTGAATGTTGAGACCCATGCTAGCAGAAGTGGCTGCGACAATGTTTGTTTTCTCCTGCATCTGTTGTTGGGTATGTGCAAGAAGGGCAAGATCATCAGCGAAGTCAAGATCATCCAGTTGATCCCACAAGGTCCATTGGATGCCATTCCTTTTCTGCTGTGTAGATGTTTTCATCACCCAGTCAATGGCTAACAGGAAGAGGAATGGTGACAGCAAGCAACCTTGTCTCACACCATTCTTCACCTGGAAAGCATCTGTCACCTGCTGGCCATGGATAACTCGGCAGTTTATCCCTTCGTACATGTTTCTGATTATATCAGTAATCTTCTGTGGCACCCCGTAATGCCTTAGCAATCTCCACAGGGTTTGCCTGTCAACACTGTCGAAGGCTTTTTCATAGTCAACAAAGTTGACATAGAGCGGCGAGTTCCACTCTAGTGACTGCTCTAGAATGATGCGCAGTGTCGCTATCTTGTCCGTGCAGGATCTGTTGGTGCGAAAGCCAGCTTGTTCGTCCCGCAACAGAGAATCTACAGCGTTTTTCATCCTGTTAAGTAGTAAAGTTGAAAACCTTTCCTGGGATGGACAGCAGGAGTTCTGTAGTTCAAGCAGGAGCTTAAGTCTCCCTTCTTTGGGATCATGATAAGGTATCCCTCTTTCCAATCGGAAGGAACTTGCTCCTCTTCCCATATCTTCATAAACAGAGGGTGTAGCATTTCCACACTGGTTTCCAAGTCCGCCTTCAGTTCCTCTGCTGGGATGCCATCAGGTCCCGCAGTCTTTCCATTTCTGAGTTGTTTAATGGCCCTGCTAATCTCTTCTTTGGTGGGACTATTACAGTCAATTAGCAGGTCATTATCGGCTGGTTTGATATCTGGTGGATTCCTTGGTTCAGGCCTGTTCAGGAGCTCTTCAAAGAGCTCCTTCCATCTCCCTCTCTGTTGCTCCTCACTTGGTATAGTGTTTCCCATTTTGTCCTTTTCATGGTCTCTCTACCTTGCTAAATTTCCCTACCAGCGTCTTAATGGTATCAAACAGTTCCCTCATGTTCCCCTGGTGAGCTGCATCCTCTGCTTCTTTAGCAAGTTTATCAACAAATTCCTTCTTGTCCCTCTTGATGCTTTTCTTAACTTCCTTATTTGAATCTGCATACTCCTTCTGGGACTTGTTTTTCTGTGCTCGGATGCGGCTTTTATTGACTTCTGATTTCGTTCTTTTCCTTTCTTCTATTTTACTCAGCGTATCTGCTGTCATCCATTATTTGTGTGCCTGTTTCCTGTTTCCTAGCACTTCTTGACATGTTGACTGGACTCTTTCTTTCATGCTTTGCCACTTTCCTTCGGTGGTTTCATCTTCAAGTATTTCTTGTAGGACTTGGAACTTATTGAATAGTGAGATTTTGAATTCTTCCTTTTTGGCTTGGTCCTTCAGGAGGGAGGTATTATACCGAGTCCTGTATGCTGTTTGCTCGGTAAAATGTCTCTTTAGTTTTAATTTCATCCTGGCCACAAGAAGATGGTGTTCTGAGGCAACATCAGCTCCCCTCTTAACACGTACGTCTTGGAGAGATCGCCTGAATTTTTTACAAATACGTACATGGTCTATTTGGTTCATCGTTCTCATGTCCGGTGAGACCCATGTAGCTTTGTGAATCCTCTTGTGCTGGAAAATACTCCCCCCTATGACCAGGTCTGCTGTGGCATATAAGTCCGCAAACCTCTCACCATTGTCGTTCATCTCGCCTATCCCTTGCTGTCCCATAACCTCTTCGTACCCTGTGTTGCTATTGCCGATCTTGGCATTAAAGTCTCCCATGAGGATGACGATGTTCCTCCGTGGGCGACCCTGGACTATGGTCATTACTCTATTGTAGAATTCTTCTTTGTCTCCTTCATCACTTTCATTAGTTGGTGCGTAGCATTGTATAACATCTAGGTTGATGCTACATTTCTTTGTTCGAAAGGTTGCTAAAAGAATTCAAGGTCCATGGGCCTCCCATCCAATGAGTGCTCCTTGTGCTGCCCTTGATAGCATCATAGCAACACCCAGGGTATGTGGGGCATCGTCTTCTTCGTGTCCCGAAAATATCACCATCTCTCCTGAGATTAATCTCTTCTGTCCCCATCCAGTCCATCTTGCCTCACTAATTCCGAGAATGGTGAGCTTATAGCTCCTCATATCAGCGGCTATTTGTGCAGCTTTACCAGCCTCGTACACGGTGCGGACATTCCAAGCTCCAATGACGGTGGGAGTCCTGGTAGAGATGATGGTTGTCGGCCTAATAGCTTCCAGGTTTTGGCTTTCACTATTAGGCGTCATATTTTCCTCCTCAAGGAATCCATCCTCTCCCAGGACTGAAATGTCTTTTGTTACTCTTTTCGGTGTTTTTGTAACTATGATTTTTTACATGGCAGGGTTGTTGGCCTTGCGCACAACCACTTGAGGGGGGGTTGCCCCTCATAGCTCTATGGGTAGCTGCCTTTGTTCGGGTTAGGTCCCTAGCCTTTGTGGATCCCTCCACTTCCTACAAGGCAGTAGGGCTGATTTTGGTCCACCCCGGGTATTTTATTTCCCCGGTACCCTCCATATCTGGTGGGCTTTACCCTATCCGCCGGTTGGGGAGGCGCTCGATAGAAGATCAGCATCTCCCACGAGAGCCATTGTTTAGATGACTAGAAACATTTACAGGAGATCCGCTAGCTGGTTATAACTCGACCGTTGATGAAAATCAAAAATATTTTTATAAAGCTTGTAGTCATTGAAAAGACAAATAAAAATAGATCTCATACAAATGTTAAGTTTAAGCTACAGGGATATTTAGTCCATGTAAAATTGGGACATTCATTATATTTTGTAATCCCCTGAAGGCCAGTAATTCCACATCGTTTCCTCTATGTCCTACTGAAGAAACAAACGAAAGTGTAAGTTGTCAAAATTCTGGTGAACAGTCTGATAAGATATTCATTGTCTCAAACAATAGATCAGAAATAAAAAGCAAATGTTTTCTTCCCGCGCTTTTCTAATTTTTTTAAAAAACTCAAAATGATTTCGAGAATAGACTGCAGATTGGGGGTGGGGGCTAGGGGTGTCTTTTCAGAACTTTACCATCGATTTGTAAACGATTATCAAAAACGAAATGTTCGGCATGTTATTTTAGATTTAAAGACACACTTTCTTTATTCTACACTTCATCCACATAAATTTGCTTTTCATTTTATAGAAAATTTTGGTTCGCAAGGAGAAAAGTCTTGAGTGCTCGGTTGTCAATTTTTTACAATAGGAAAACAATGGCCAATTCGTAAGTTTTTTAAACAAAAGTAATAATTTGTTTATTTTATTTCTTGGAGTTGACCCCCCCCCCACACCGAATTTATCTTTGATATAAATAGATTCCCCTCAAACAGCCTTAAAGTCACGTGACAATGGGCAGTAGTACCTCATGCAATATAGCATGAAGCATAAAGACAAAGGCATCCTGAGCAGAAGAGATAAATTTAAGATACACCATGCAAAATATTCCCTCCAAGCTGCGCAGGTGCGCGGCCGCGCGGGTATCTTCAGCGGAGCCACGCGATAGTTTAGATTTACCGCTCAGAAGGATAATATAAATTTGTCATTTGGAAAATATGTTTCTTTCACATAATATAATCAACTAGATACGACCCGCCGCGTAGCTCATAGATAGTGCAAAGAATGGGGAAAGAACGGACACAAAATAAAGCACGAATAAATCAGAAAAGTCGCAATGATTTAGAACGAATGGTGGATTGAAATTCTTCTGCGGAATCCGTTCGTTCATTGGAGTGTGTTTTGAAATGCGGTTGTACATGTTTATCAGGATAGTGGCAAGGTGACGTCACATCAGTGTGATAAGGTGGCTGTGAAATTTGTGCGGACATACCGACGTTGTCAATAGATGGCACCAGAAAGTCATAATCACGTGTGAGAGGCAATAGAACTTCGTAATGGACTTGATCGGGAGGACAGCTAAAGAGAAGGTATGTTGACAAATATTGTTAACTCAAGGACAAGTATGAGGACGCTCTCGGGAGTAAATGATTATACAACCGGGACGTATTTTGGACATCGCAATAATTGCTACCTCGCCACCATATAATCCTGAAGTATTCATGTACTGAAAGTATTGTTGAGGGCAGTGACTGACTACGTTTCCGCCACTGAGATCAACGGAGAGCACGTCGCTGAAGTTATCCCAATGTTGAGAAACAAAGTTTAGAACCATGTTGCGAAGTCATGTTTGTAAAGAAATGTGGAAAAGAACGGGGACAAACATTATCATTTTAAAAAAAAATGTTTCAGCTGGGGCTTGAACCCAGAACCTTCCGCGTGTTAGGCGTGATATAACCACTACACTACGAAAATCATGTTATTCAGTGAAGGAACTACGAAAGTAAAATTAAGAAGCATTGATTGTCTCCAGATATGCTGGGGCTCTCCCCCACCTTCGCTTGCCAACCACTGGTCGACTCCAGCGAGGGTCATTCGTTATGCTCATTTGCACATACTCGCTTTGGTGAATTATAAATATAGATGACATTTCATTTTTTTGTGTGCGCGCGTGTGTGTGTGTATGTGTGTGTGTGTGTGTGTATATAAAAACAAACGAAACTTCGGAGGGGACATGATTAAGCCATAATATAAATATGAGCAAATCATTTCGCAAGTTCGCGGTGGGATGTATTTATACTGTATTTATTGTTTGTAATTTTTTGAAAGATTCTTCTCCCTTACATAGTTCGTTGCTCGTTTTCAACTCCTTCTGACAGTAATACAAAAATTCCCTTTTCAAAATTCTCTCCATCCACATAGTTGGACTCATCGTGTCGTTCTAATGACCTTGACAGGATGTCTTATGATGGGTTACCTTGACCGCACCGGCACCTTGGCTTGTGTAGTTCCGGAGGAAAAATGTGAGCTGAAGTTTGGTCGTTGTGACAAGTATCGTAAGGAATATAAGACCTCAAATCAAGAGTGCTACAGAGAGCATTGGTGGTGCAAGTACATGTCGTTATAATACAAAGACGCAATGTCCCGCCGTCTGCACTTCCCGTTAGAGGCTTTCGCCGTGTCAGAAAAAAAATCCCAATTGATTTTAGTGTTCGAAACATCAATAAATTTATATAAGACTCTCCCGACATCTGTGACTTTTGTTTTTTTTCTCTCCGTATATATATATATATATCAATAATAATGATAATGGAATACAATTGAAAACCCTAGTGCTATAAGTACTTAGTTCACATTTTTGTCAAATTCAAACTAAACAGTAATTATTTAATATCTTGTTTAGACCAATCTACTGTATATAGTTGAAAACATTACAATGCAACTAGGTCCAATTTTTTAACTGCCAATATAATTAATATGTTATCTTCAAATGGACAACAACAAAAAATTTCAACTTGATTATCTCAAAATGAGCAATTTCTGACTTGAGTACTTTTAGCACTAATTATTAGTAATGCAACGATTGCTCATTGACATAGCTTGAAGATTAAAAATGTTTAACAAAACTTTCCAAAGACTTAATAAAAACAACAAATTTAAAATAAATGAATTTGATTTTAATTTTTTTTTAAACAAACATTCTTGGGAAGGGCCAAAACAATAATTATTGATTCTTTAATTTTTTGTTTGTTATCATGCGGAGATAAACAATGTCTTAAGAAGATGTGTTTAAAAAAAAATAATATTATGTGTCTATAATTATTTAGTTTTGCGGATTTAATGAACTGTCTATCGTCAAACCCTATGGGGGACATTTGGGCACGATTTTATTGTCATCAGAAATTTTATATGTATGGAAGATTTCAGCTCAACCGAACCCCTGAAATTTGGTTAATTTTTAAGTACGAGATTTAGACATTGACTGACGAACAGACATACAAAGTTACATTTTTTAATTTAAAAAACCCGTTAAAAACCAAGTTTTGACTATAAATCCTTTATGTACGAGACATAACTAAAAGAATGTTCATTATAATACGCAGCGCAAGACAATCCAAAAATACAAAATTTTAGTTGTGTGTCATAAAACATGTTTAATATAATGCGCACCGATCAGGAATATGTTTATAAAAAGTATTGTCAATAAAATACGCACCTTATTGCGCGACAGGAACGGTTGTTCAACATACTACGCACCACACTATAGCGAAATAAAGTTAACACGTTACATAGAGATAAATAAAGATAATCTAAAAATTCATTAATTTAATTACCGTACATTCGATTTATCTGAAATTTTAATACATCATTTGTATCATCGGCACGAGTCTGCATTCAAAATTTCAGCTCGCTAGCTTACGAGGAAGTGGGTTAAAAATCGATCCAAAGTTTTTTCGGCACCGCCTCAAGTAAGCAAGAGGACACTACGAGTTAATATAAAGGATTTAATTTTTTTTTAAACCGTAAAAAAACAAGTTTTTGACTAAATCCTTTATGTACGAGACGTAACTAAAAGAATGTTCATTATAATGCGCAGCACAAGACCATCCAAAAAATACAAAATTGTAGTTGTGTCGTAAAACAGGTTTAATATAATGCGCACCGATCAGGAATATGTTTATGAAAAGTGTTGTCAATAAAATACGCACCTTATTGCGCGACAGAGAGGTTGTTCAATATAATACGCACCGCGACGCTCTATCTAAAAAAATAACATGATACAGAGGAATAAATAAAATAATCTAAAAATTCAATAATTTAATGACGGTACATGCGATCAATCTGAAATTTTGATACCTAGTTTTTATCATAGGCACAAAACTGCCTGCTAAATTTCAGCTCGCTAGCTTACGGGGAAATGGTTTTAAAAATCGATCCAAAGTTTTGGCAACAAGCAATAAAGCAATCAAGGGTGCAGACACCACGAATTAATATAAAGGATTTAAAAAGAAGAAAAATTAACATTTCAGATCATATTGCACTATGGCACCAGTGACGAAGCGTTTGCATGTTTCTGTGGCCTCGGCATACAAAGGATCGTGTGGCTAGCACAATGCTCAGTGGCATTTTCCTTTATTCAAACTAATGTCCGCACCGATGAGAGCTGGGTGGACTCACGGTTAACTAATGTCCGCACAGATGTGAGTTGTGTGGACTCAGGGTTAACTAATGTCCGCACCCATGAGAGCTGTGTGGACTCAGGGTTAATTAATGTCCGCACCGATGAGAGCTGGGTGGACTCACGGTTAACTAATGTCCGCACAGATGTGAGTTGTGTGGACTCAGGGTTAACTAATGTCCGCACCGATGAGAGCTGTGTGGACTCAGGGTTAATTAATGTCCGCATAAATGAGAGCTGGGTGGACTCAGGGTTAATTAATGTCCGCATAAATGAGAGCTGGGTGGACTCAGGGTTAATTAATGTCCGATCCCATGAAAGATGGGTGGACTCAGGTTTAACTAATGTCCGCACCCAAGAAAGATGGGTGGACTCAGGGTTAACTAATGTCCGCACCCATGAAAGATGGGTGGACTCAGGTTTAACTAATGTCCGCACCCAAGAAAGATGGGTGGACTCAGGTTTAACTAATGTCCGCACCCAAGAAAGATGGGTGGACTCAGGTTTAACTAATGTCTGCACCGATGAGAGCTGTGTGGACTCAGGTTTAACTAATGTCCGCACCCAAGAAAGATGGGTGGACTCAGGTTTAACTAATGTCTGCACCGATGAGAGCTGTGTGGACTCAGGTTTAATTAATATCCGCACCCAAGAAAGATGGGTGGACTCAGGTTTAACTAATGTCCACGCCCAAGAAAGATGGGTGGACTCAGGTTTAACTAATGTCCACGCCCAAGAAAGATGGGTGGACTCAGGGTTAACTAATGTCCGCACCGATGAGAGCTGTGTGGACTCAGGTTTAACTAATGTCCGCACCCAAGAAAGATGGGTGGACTCAGGTTTAACTAATGTCTACGCCCAAGAAAGATGGGTGGACTCAGGTTTAACTAATGTCTGCACCGATGAGAGCTGTGTGGACTCAGGTTTAACTAATGTCCGCACCCATGAAAGATGGGTGGACTCAGGGTTAACTAATATCCGCACCGATGAGAGCTGTGTGGACTCAGGTTTAACTAATGTCCGCACCCATGAAAGATGGGTGGACTCAGGGTTAACTAATATCCGCACCGATGAGAGCTGTGTGGACTCAGGGTTAACTAATGTCCGCACCCATGAAAGAGGGGTGGACTCAGGTTTAACTAATGTCCGCACCCATGAAAGAGGGGTGGACTCAGGTTTAACTAATTTCCGCACCCATGAAAGATGGGTGGACTCAGGGTTTAACTAATGTCCGCACCCAAGAAAGATGGGTGGACTCAGGGTTAACTAATGTCCGCACCCATGAAAGAAGGGTGGACTTAATGATATCATTATGTACCCGTTGGGTAAGCCCAGCCTCCCCCTGGACACGAACACTTAGTTCTTGGTCGTAAAGCAACTTATTGTTTTTCAAATGTCTACTTGACAGTGTGATGGATATAATAAAAAGATTTAAGGTTAAATTAAAATAGAAGAATTCTATTATCATCAAAAGTAAAATAACACCAAACTAAATCTGGGAACAAACATTGAAGGTGACTCAAGAAGCAGAGGTTTCTGCCCTTGTTATTGGATAGTACACTTCACTAACTTAACTGAACTGCCATGTAAAAAAGGGTAACTCTCGATAATGAGGGAAGTAAAGTAATACAAGTAATAACCCATTTACAGTTTCCCCACATTAATGTTTATTTGTGTTTATCAACAAGTTTTCACTAGAAAAGACTTTTTTTCAGCACCCAATATCTAATTAGAGTTCATTTTCTGTACATGTGACATTATATATATTTCCGACATTAATGGCAGAAATTTAAAGCGCTGCAGCCTATTTTAAAAAATATATATATAACTGGTTTTTCACGTGTGTTTTCTACTTTAGAACCTACAAAACCAGGCATTTGATATTTTAAAAAAAGTATTAAATTACCATATTAAACATTACCATTTACAGAGTAATGTGTTTCAGTTTCATTGAGTCTGAATTTATTTATCCGAAAAAACATTAAGAACATGTATTTTGAAAATAGACCATATATCATTTATGACATTTTCCGGAAACTCTAAATGACTTTATTCATATTGATGTGCCGGGCTAAATTATGTTGCTCTTGGTATCTTCTCTTCGGCCTTGAACCGGTTAGTTATGTTACTAAAACTACGCTAATTCACTCAATTAAGAAAATTTTCTTTCCAATTTCATCTGCGTTGTAAGTTATTATAAAAATTAGCCGCGTCAATCAATTTTTGCCTCTTTGTTGGTTGGGGGGAGGGGGTGGGGTCGGATGCCTGATGGGCTTAAAATATGGCCTGCAACTAGAGGTGTGATTTGGGTGTGTACAAAAAAAATCCTTTTGGGCACTTGAGGTTACAGTTTTGAGTATCTAATTGTACAAAATGCTAGGCCGTAATTGTGAAAGCTTCGTCTGATGAATGTTGTCATGCAACATGATCTGTGTGTGTGTATACATGTAGGCTTAAGAGCTGTTCAATAGCTTCAGCACGCGCGAATGGACGTTTCCTTACTTGCTTTGTAATTAACCTCTAAACATAAAAATGGAAAAGTTTTTTAAAAATGTATTAGTTTGAAAACGTAAATGGACGAGGATGTACACCTCGAGAACATGGATAAATCAGGTTCACATTTTAGAACCTCGGTTATAAGTCTTGATATTCTCACAACGTGGAGTGTGTAGTAAGTCGGTGTTCAAAATGTGTCACTGTTGGTTCGTATTTTGTTTCCCCCTATTTATTGTAAAACAATACATTTTACTGAAACCCTTGTTCACATACTGGAGAAGACTGAGCTTACAGGTATTCTTGCATATACATATATCATTACATTTATTATTACACATGCCCTTACATGTATTCTTAAACTTATTCTTACATTTATTTAGAAAAATATTTAAAATTTAAAATTATTTCCTGCATACATTAGTACCGAAATTGTTACATATTTTCTTACAATCCTTCTGACCCATATTTTTACCCGGTGATCGAGCGACACGGGTTTGAATCCCTGTAAAGGCAGAGATTATGTCCAGGGGCAGAGGGAGGGTCTTCCTGATATATATATATATATATATATATATATATATATATATATATATTATATATATACATATATATATATATATATAATATATATATGTTAGCAGCACTATTTTCAACTCGATCAACAATAAATTGCATCCGTTGCCAGATGCTGGTTAACACATGCCGATTTTCAAATTAAAATTCATATTTATAGGCAATTTAAAATAAAATTATCTTACGCATTAAGATGTGCGAATTCAATTCAATTTTTGTTTTCAAAATTCGTTCATTCCATTAAATTTTCTATACAAGACAGATCCGTTAATTAACTGTCAAATGCGTGAAATTAAAATAAAAACTTAAGTGGCGGATTTTTGCATTATCTTTTCAGCCAGCGGTTCTCGTGTGAAAGGAAGTGTCCTAATTTTACGTGTGGTTTTTAAATGAGAGAACATTTAGTTACTTTCAGTGGGGGTTACACTTTAGGTAACCCTTGATGATCCCTCGCTTTGCGGCGGTCCTAACCATAGAGACTCGTGTGCTTTGCGGGGTGGCGCCGTAGATGTAGCGAGTCTAAAGTAGGGAATTCCACCAGTCCTTGCAAGGTCACTTTTAGTGGGAGGCATTTTCGACTTTATGTCCTGGATGCCCAGGCGGCCAAATCAGAAGCGGAGGGGGGGGGGTTTCCTCAGTTGTTAAGCCCCTTAGGGCAGTGCTTCTCAAAGATGTGGTCCCCGGACCGGAGCCGGTGCGCAGAAGTTATCAAGAAAGAACCGAAAATCTAATTATAATTCTCCATTTGCATCCATTAATACTAACCATAAAGAATGTGTCAATTTTTCGACAACAAACACATACAATGAAACAGATGAAATAAATTAAATCTCGCTACCACGTCAGTACAGGGAAAACAGTGCAGCGGTCCCTGGTGCAATGGAAATATTCCTACCGGTCCGCCATACTAAAAAGTTTGAGAAGCACTTTGTCTTATGGGGCAGGATGGCTGAGGTGGTCTTCCGGGAAGAGCCACAAAGAGAACTATGCTCAGGGCTGCTGATTTTCTTCCACATGTAGGATGTTTAGTTACATAGTAAGGTGTCATCACGTCTTGAATAATAAATTTACACTGTTAAATTTTAAAAATTAAACTTCATCGACCATTTTTAAAAACTTTTGAACATTGATGAAATTATAACATATTATATATTATAATTATATAATTATAACAATATTAATCATTAAGGTATCTTGTTATTAAACAAACAAACAAACAAAAAAACACAACAAAAAAAAACAAAAAACAAACAAAAACACAGCAACTACTCTTGTTATCGCTTTCAGCATTGCTTAGATGGTTGTCGAAATTATTCGATTTACAAAACAAAATTTAGAACCAGTGAAAATGAACCGAGCTCTTCAATAAGAAAAGATAAATAAATGCTTAATAAAAATATTTTGCCAATCAGCTGGGGGAGGTGAACAATAAAAACACAGGTAAACAATTTTTTTCTTCTTTCTTAATGGCAAATTCAATAACAACAAATACGGAATAGACTGAAATAACACAAGCAATAACAATAGCTAATATAACTTTTAATATGACAACAAATACAATATCAATATTATAATACTATGATAATAATAATAATAATCAATATAACAATAACTATTTTAACTCAACATATAATATCAACAGGTATAATAACAATGACTTCGTAAACCATGGTCCATACTAACTATAATGAACAATTCTTGTAACAAAAAAATGTAGATGGTTAAATCATAAAATTTCGATTTTGCTGCTTTTTAAGATAACTAATAGAGGTAAAGAAAGATTTTAAAAACCACCTTTTTATAAGTGGACTAAAAAGAAGAAAATAATTTAAAACTTATAAGTTCAAGTACTTTTATTTAATACTAGACTTGCTCATGGAGAGTGCAAAGAAAGTGGAGAAATAACGGACACAAACTACAGCACGAAGAAATCAAAACAACGCGAGTGAACGTCGGTTGGGGGGGGGGACCTGTCAAATCATTGTTGGTTTCGAGACATTTACAGGCGAAATTCGGTACACCCATAACGTCTATGAAGTCAGCTATAAAACGATAATCGGTTTAAAATTAGAGTTACATAATTGATAATCTGTTTTAAAAAAAAACAAAAAACAACAACACGCAATTAACAACCCTAAACATGACTAACCCTCGCTGGGGCCGGCCATTCACAGTTTATGTTTAAGGGATGGTAGTATTAAATGGGAGGCGGGTAACAACAAGCTCAGTGTGCTTGTCTCCATGTTTACTCGCTATTTTTTAAACTTACTTTGTGCTGCTTTTTGTGTCTGTACTCTCACCCCAAATCCGTTCTTTGCACTGTCTTTTATGAGCAAGTCTGCGGCGTATGATACGCCGCGGGTCTCTCCAGAGTTCCTTCTTTTCATTCACTCACAGTCGTTTGCCCAAACCCACCCCATTTTGACATGTCTTTCAGGAAGTCTTCACCCGTCACTAAATCATTAGCAGCGTATGCTACGCTGTGGATCAGCTAGTGTTGGAAATAAAGGGGTAAAAGAACGGGCACATACAGACATTTTAAATTTTTTTTTAAAAACCCAATGATTTCGCTGGGGCTTGAACCCAGGACCATCGACGTATGAGGTGGACGTGATAACCATTACACTACGAATCTCACATTTACTGTGAAGGGAACAATGCAAGTGAACGGCAAGTGAGCGCAAGAGTTTTGTTACCACCCACTCCGTCCCCCCCCCTTTTTTTTTCATCCCACCACGCTTGCCAACAGTGATTAGTTGACCCGAGTGAGGGTCATTCGTCATGCTCGGTTGCACATACTTGCATCTTGCTTGCCTGGCATGGTCCCATGAAGAGAATTATATATATAGATATTATATATATAGATGATTAAAAACGTGGGACGGGCGCTTATGAGGTTTTACATATGCAGTTCACTCATTCTCTGACTTATAGATCTCTCTTTTGCCTTCTAAATTATTAATATGTAATTTCAATACCAAACACCCGCCCTCTTTCTTAACCATACTTGAACTTATAAGTTTTAAATTATTTTATTCTTTTTAGTCCACTTATAAAATCGTGGTTATAAAAAAATATTTTTTTTACCCTATATTTATTTTATTCTTTTTAGTCTAAGTGTATGCTATGGTGGGTTTTGTCGCTTCCTTTTGATTATAATTATTGATTACTGAAGCATTGATTATGTTCAATATAATACGCAGCGCGACAAACATTTACAGACTGAACGCGACTGAACTCCCCTTGCTGTAAATACGCGGGATATGGTCATCAATGTCTGGAGTGAACTCCGGTGAACACTTTGATGTCAACACTAGCAGACGGTTACAGATGCTACAGAGATAAACTAAAAATGCATTAATTTAATTACGGTACATTCGATCGATCTGAAATTTTGGTACAATGCATTGTCATCAAAGATCTATATGTCGTAAAATTTTGAGATGGACCATCAGAAGTGGTTTAATTTAACGTTTTGAAATTTGAAATTTTGCGGACAGACAGGAACGAAAACATTTGCGGACAGACCGGAACGAAAGCCAGTTAATAAAAACGTGGTAAAACGTGGTAAAAGTCAGTGTGAACAGTGAACTAATGATAAAGTAATAATGTCATCCTTAATCAAAGTAAGTCACTTGGCGTTACAATGAGGTTATTTAAAAGAAGGCATTTCATCTGCGCTCATGTCAAAACTCGCCTTTACCGCAAAGTAACAATAAAACATCGACGCACATTAAAAGAACGATAAGATGTTATGTTTTTAATTTTACAACAGTTTTCTTTTTTTTTAAAACCATTTGGAAAATATCTATTAGTTATAACTTATAGATTATGCTGTTAACTGTATCATTTTATAAATATATTTGGTACATATTATTGGTTACGGCAATTTTCTGCCACGCACAAGCGTTGTCCAAACTTTTGAGTTTAGCTGACTGGTGGGCGTGTTATAAAAATGCATCAAGGACCGTTGACCGATCCCTTAATTATCTTTACTTTACATGTCCAACAAATAAATATGTTGTGGGGACCTGACACGTAATGATAAAGGACCACTACCGGTCCGCAGACCACCGTTTGAACCAAGCTTGTCGAGTAAGTGAAAGCACGGAGACGCGTTGAAGTAACCTTCCTTGGAAGATATACATATTTTTGTGAATAAAAGTATACTATTTTGAAAAAAAAGAAATTTTTACTCTACGTATGTTTTTATTAGACCTAACCCGCATTGCTGGAAATCGAGTTTAGACTTATAGGAGCTGTTCAGAGGTGGAGAAAAAGGGAGGCTCTCAAAGCAAAAGCTACAGAAATTCGGGCGAACCTCTTGAGCAACACCCTAGGGAGGCTGAGCCAACGGCTATAACCTTAACCAGGATCATGAAGAGCGCGTGAGTCTTTTGGGCAATGAATAAAAATTGAGTTTCCATTTAATTTCACTTTTTGTTTTAACAGCCGTGTTTCCTTTGTAGGACGTATTGGTCCCTAGGGAAAAAAAAAGGGGGGGGGGTTGAATGTTGTAGAAGGCTTTTAGGTCAACAGCCAGGAGATGAAAAATGCATTGTTTTACAAGGAAAGGAAAATGCGTGGTGGTGGTAGGACATTTGTATTATTATTTGGAGTCCTCGGATTACGTCGGTCCCGACTTATGCTGTTTCGTGGTTACGAACGCACCCCCATAAAAATATGAAAAAAATAGTATTGTTTTGTTCTCTCTGTTTTATTAATATTTACTGTAATTAATGTGGTAAGGTATTGTTTTCTCTTTGTAATACTTTTGTTAATTTCATTAACTGTTGAATTTTTATAGCACTGTAGGTACAGTACATGACAGTACATGACAGTACATGACAGTACATGACAGTACATGACAGTACATGACAGTACATGACAGTACATGACAGTACATGACAGTACATGACAGTACATGACAGTACATGACAGTACATGACAGTATTTTTTAATGTTCCGACTTGCACTGAAAATCAGGTTACGACGCTTCTTAAGAACGTATCAACGTCGTACCCCGATGACCCCATGTGATTATTTGCCTTTGATTGCAATGCAATTATGTTCCGTTTATAGTACAAATTTGATTTTTGCGTCTAAATAGCATCGAAAGTAACAATTTTTTTTCTTTTAAATCTTACAGCCAGCATGGAGCTTTCTCTCTCTCTCTCTCTCTCTCTCTCTCTCTCTCTCTATATATATATATATATATATATATATATATATATATATATATATCTTATCTGTTACAGACGCTCCTTGTATACAGAAGATTATTGCGTCCTACGCTTATATATATATAAATATATATATATATATTATATATATATATATATATATATATATATATTATATATATAACAGGAGGAAGGCATGCGCTACCTGCTCAGGGGCCCTGTGCGGCTCGCGATTGTCTGCCGGAAAGTCGAAAATGTCAATAAAGTAATATCATAACCCACTTGTACTCAAACTTATATTTCATTAACTGCTGATGCTGCCACCACGCTGAACATTCTTCTTAAGTTTTGTGGAAGAAACAAAAAGTCGGGTGGGGTCAGAGATTCGGGTAGGCTTTACCATTTTACAATGACACACACAAATTGCGTTTAATTTTTTTTTCACCTACCGTTTGCGCCATAATGTAAACATTTTGTTTCGTCTGTCGTATCGGACCCAGCTCACTCCAGGCTGCAGTGATAGTGATGGTGGTCTGTCTGATGGCCGGCCCGATGGTGAACGTCCACGCTGGGGTATGTCTTATAGAGGACACAGCCTGCGACACGAAGTACCGCTTGTGCATCAAACGAATCCACAACGGCAAATACGGCTCCTGCTATAGGGATAGGAAGCGATGCCTGTCGTATCTGTAGAGAGGAGGCGACTTTTACTTCTCACAAATTTGATTACAGACGAATTAGACTTTTGGCAAATATGACTGTAGATCATTTAGACCTGAGACGAATATCACGGTAGGTGAAAAGTTACAGTATAGACAAATGTGACTTAAGACGGATAAATGACAGTAGATAGGTATTACAGTAGAAAAATAGGATTCTAGACAAATGTGACTGTAGATATGATACGACTGTTTACACATGTGACTGTAGACAAACCTGGCTGTATAAAATGTTGACATTAAACAAAACAATATGATGGTACATAAATAAAGAAATAAATTGAGATTTTTCCTCTTTAAATCGGTCTTATTTCTAAGCGATGGTTGTCAATGTTTATATACATAAAAGGTTGTCAATGTTTATATACATAAAAGGTTGTCAATGTTTATATACATAAAAGGTTGTCAATGTTTATATACATAAAAGCATATTGTGAAGCAGTAACGCTTTTCGTTAATTATACCTAACAAGAGGTCGCGGTTTCAAAGTTGTCTAAAAGACTGCAATTTGAAGACACTTGTTGGCTAATTAAGACCTATTGTCCCATCCACTGAATGTCGTCGTAATATGGCAGAGCCTGGTGTCTCTATAGCAGTAGCACCTCTGCCTTAATATGTAGACAAACCTTGCTACACGTCGTACAGAACCATGCTGTCTCCTTCTCCTCATCTCTCTGTGTCTCGTACGTGCTCATCCTCATGCAAAAACTGAAGTCATTTCGTATGATTCTCTCCCTCTCTCTCTCTCTGTCTCTCTCTCTGTCTGTCTGTCTCTCTCTCTCTCTCTCTCTCTCTCTCTCTCTCTCTCTCTCTCTCTCTGTGTCTCTCTCTCTCGCTGTCTCTCTCTCTCACTCTCTCACTCTCTCTCCCTCTCTCTGTCCCCCTCTCACTCACTCTCTCTCCCTCTCTCTGTCTGTCTCTCTCTCAGTCTCTCTCTCTCTCTCTATGTCTCTCTCTCACTCTCTCTCGCTGTCTCTCTCACTCTCACTCTCTCTCCCTCTCTCTGTCACCCCTCTATCTCTCTCTCTCACTCTCTCTCTGTCTCCCTCTCTCTTTATCTCTCTCACTCTCTCTCTATGTCTCTCTCTCACTCTATCTCGCTGTCTCTCTATCTCTCTCTCTCACTCTCTCTCTCCCTCTCTCTCTCTCTCTGTCTCTCTTCTCTCACTCACTCTCTCTCTCTCTATCTCTCTCTCTCTGTCTCTCGCTCTCTCTTTATTTCTTCATTCAATCTATGGCACGAAGGCTGCTACTTTCACTCGTCCACTCCGCCTCTCTGCGACTCAGTCGTGGTCTTCTACAGTCTACGCCGTGCTCTGATCTCTCCACATGCTCCTCCCACTTGTGCGAAAATACTCCACTGCTATACGTGAACAAGCTAGGGGATAAAAGATATGATGTGAAAGTCAGGTGAAAGAATGGATTAGGTGACAAGAAAATTCACAGTGGAGAGAGAGCGAGAGAGAGAGAGAGAGAGAGAGAGAGAGAGAGAGAGAGAGAGAGAGAGAGAGAGAGAGAGAGAGAGAGAGAGAGAGAGAGAGAGAGAGAGAGAGAGAGAGAGAGAGAGAGAGAGAGAGAGAGAGAGAGATATAATTCCACATCAAAATACATGCGTTGGTTGACAGTGCAAAGGTATTCTCAAATTATAAACAAGAATTCAATCGCTACAATTAATACTCATTAGTTAATAATGTAATGGATAATTAAAGATACATGATTATTTGACGGATGTGAAGAAACTCTTCTTCTTCCCTTCTATGCGCCATCAACATTTAAAACTCTAATTAAAGGACAAGAGTAGGCATAAACCATGGATACACGTATATATAGGAAGCAATAATCTGTGTGAAATGAGTGTCTGCAATAGATTAGAAATAAGATTTGTGTAACCAAGAAAATTTGCGCTATTCAAAGTCTAGTCATGGCACCAAAATTGTAAGTTTAAAAAAAATCCAAATCAATCATGTATAAGTAAATAATAGAAACATAAACAACGTTGGGAAGAAAAATTAACTAAAAATTATAGTTGTACAATATTTTTTTTTAAAATCCTTTTTAAATTATATTTGTCTAATCGTTCGTTGGCTGAGCGCTGAGTTGACAAAAACAGACCAAAACTCAGCAAAGAATAAAGAATAAAGAACTTGTCTGCCTCAAACTCTCACCTCTGGACCGCTCCAACCAACTCAATTACCTCTTACAGAAATTGACTCAGATGGTCGGACACAAGATCAATATCTTTTTTTAAAACTTTTTTTTTAAAAAGGTTTACTTCTCGGTTCTGACACCTAACATTTAATATTCAATGGTCCAATGACACCCGTTGAGACTCGCCACTCATGGCTCGTGGACACGGAAGTGTTTCCTGATCCGGTTATGGTCAACGAAACCTGTCGAAGGGCCGTCGTGTTTTTTCAGGCAGACGCCCAAATGGACCAGTCGACTCATCGTCACTGGTTGGGATGGTGCGTCTCACAGAGACGGTAATTGTTGGACTGTAATTGGTACACTCTCTCGCCTTGGGTTTTCCGTTTGCACACCAAATAAGAGTGCGCATGAAAGCATTTTTTGGTCAGGGACGACAATGTGTTTTTGGTTAAATAAAAGTAAAAAGCTTAACCCTTTATTTATTTTTAAAAAATGTACAGCATTTTTCTCTTCGAATTTAATATTTTTAATTGTTTAAGCGTAGAAATTTGGCGTTTTTCTTCAATGATGTGAGACTTGAAAGAAATTACTTTAAAAAAAACAACAGAATGTGTATACGATAAGGAAGTTATAAATCAATGGATAGAATAGTTTTGAATCAATAATCAGCCCATAATGACCTCGGGTCAGCTATCTATAACTGACCAGGGTCGAACAAAATAAAGTTTGAGAAGCGGATCCCGGTTTCCTGAATGTCCGATGAATAAGTTGGCGTTTAACTTGGGAGAGGCTGAAATAGTATTATTTCATTAAAAAAAAATAAAAAGAATTTTCAAAGTGAAAAAGGAGACGGGGAAATAACATTTGAATAGAATTAAGCAAACACATTTTTGGACATATTTAAAAAACATTAATTAGGACATGAGTTTTTAGTTATTTATTCAAATGTGTTATTCATTATTACTAAACCATTTCTATTTACCATGTCACGCGAAATCATTGTTACTTAAATTTGCTGTAATACTGTTGTCAGTAATTGAAACCACGCCAAAGTAACTTTTGGTTTTTAACGAGGATTGACGCTTGCTTGGATGGTACATGAAACACATCAATTAATACATCAGTATGCCATTTGGATGAGCATGTCCTCGTCGATCACGATAGACGAACAACAAACAACACAACACACCCAGTACACATAAATATAGAAATAAATATATGTCAGTGTTAGTGAACGTATACAAATTCTGCCGCAAAGTCCGTCCGTCTGTCTGTCCGTCGGTCTGTCTGTCCGTCTGTCTGTCTGTCTGTCTGTCTGTCTGTCTGTCTGTCTGTCTGTCTGTCTGTCTGTCTGTCTGTCTGTCTGTCTGTCCGTCTGTCTGTCTGTCTGTCTGTTCGTCTGTCCGTCATCATACGCTATGTCGTTCAGAGTGAACGCTCTATATTAGACGTGGACAAAGTGCCGGACCATCACAGATTTTTTGTTTTTATGGCCCGCCAAGACATTCAGAAAACAAGCCTTGAACTGAGATCAGCTTCATGTCCGCGACCGAAAGTTAGTCTCGTGTTTTCCTTATGAGCGGCTACGTCAAGCATGACTACTGTTATTGAAACATCAACTGAGGTGCTTCTGCTTGATCTAATGGGCATGCAAAGAAATGTTTAATATTGTGATATTAGTTGACTTTTACAAGCCTATGTCTGCTGAAAAGTTTTCATGTGTCAAAAAATTTTCTGTGGAAATTTTCTCTACATTTGAATCCTGTATTTATTTGAACGTTTTTTTTTGTTTTTTTTTGCATGGATATCAACAATAGTAGGAAGAGATAAACGTTTAAAAAAAAATAACAACTTCATTTCTGATTTGTAAAAAAAAATTGCAAAAAAAAGTGTGATAGGGTGAACTTATCTCAATAAATTGATTCCATAATTGAAAGTGACAGCAACCGGTGATCTAGATAACATGACATTATAACACAATAAAAACATTTAATAAAACTAACATATTTGTATCATGATATTTATCATACCATTGATACTTTTTCTCAAATAAAATGTAATCTATATATATAAAAATCAAAGTATGTCTGTGTGTGTGTGTGTGTGCATGTCCTTTATAGCTGACTAAACCATTCATCCGATCGTCATGAAATTTTTGGAGACTGTTAAGTACCTACCTGGGATGGTAACTGGCAACTTTGTTTTCTAAATTTAACACTCATGGGGCACCGGGGGCCCATAATGTCATTTTTTGCTAATATGAGCTATATAAAAATTAGTTTAAGCGCTAGCTACTGTGTAAATTGTTGGATCTTAACCAAACTTTGTATATCTTGCACTGAATGGGCCCCGGGGCCCTTAATGTCTTTTTTGCTTATATAAGATATATAAAAATTAGTTTATGCGTTAGCTACTGAGTAAATGAATGGATCTAAACCAAAATTTGAATACAAGAACTTGGTAGCCCATATTAAAATACTATAGGGCACATAACTTCAAATGTCTATTCCTTCGGGGCCGGTGGCCCCCAATGTCTTTTCTTCGTATATGTTTAATGTATTTTCCACCATTCAATTTTTCACGATCTTGAGGAATATATCTATGAGGAAACTTAATTAAATGAAAAGGTTTTTGAAATTTACATCTATCACCAAATGGGCCCAGGGGCCCTAAATGTCTTTTTTTCTTATATCTATCTAATATATAAAGATGAAAGTTTGTGTGTTTGTTTGTTTGTGTGTTTGTTTGTTACCAATGGAAATCTACACCGTTGGACCCAGGATGCTGAAATTTTGCATGGGGCTCTCATTCGACCCTAGACAGGTCGTAGGCTATGTTTCAACCCCAGGTGACCACCCCTAGGGTAAGGGGGCCCATAATCAGAAAATGTAGAGCCAAATAAAGACAAAATAAATTCTCATTTCGATATTGAACAGCTTCATGCGGGCATTCAAAACGAGTTCATTTTGGTGCGTTATTTTTTACAATACTTTATTTTTAGCTGTGCGCTTTCAAAAATCTTTTATTGTCAAATTACGGTGCGCACCTTTTCGTGTACGCATCTAAAAGTGAGCAGTGTAATTTTATTATAATAACATTCATATTTGTTTTGGCCTTGCGGTACAAAACAGTGGCCTTTTATACAAATACTTTCTTGATATTATAGATCTGTTAACACTATTTCATTACATTTGTCACACGATGTATGGTATTTATTTTTAAATTAAGAGTTTTATTATGTTGTTTCTAATGACTCAAATTTTAATTTAAACAAATAAAAGAAATTGCCCAAGTCAAAAAAGCTTAATCGTAATTTAGAGGAACTATACGTTTGTTTTTCTTAAAATTTGATGCGTGTTCTATATTAATTTTTCTTGCTTATTTTACTTGCTCAATCCCTTAAATTTAATTATTAACGTAAATCATCAAGGAATATTACATGCATATAAAAGCCTACGACCAATGCTGTGTTTTTTTTATTACATACGCTCTATAAATTTACAATTTAAACCTTTCTACCGGACTTATAAACATAAGCATATTAAACTCAATACAAGTGAACCTATAAGCAATTAATTAAGTTGGGCGGCGAATTGAATATGCCATGGTCATTACGCTGTTGCGGAATAACAAAAGCCATTTTAAAAATAGATGTTTAGTCAAACATAGCATCTTTTTTTCCTATTTCGTAAATAATTTATTTATTTTGCAGAAACTAAATCTGTTGTTTGAAATATAATTTACAAACTATGATGTCCCATCGGGAAACATGGTCCAAAACATACTTGAATTCTTTTTTAAAATTATACCTATTACATAAAAGCCGTAAATTTAAATCGTATAACATAGAGACAAATATAAAAAAAAGCATTATATATCATTTCCATATTAAAACACTAATAAATAAAGACTATCAAAAAGTATACAATTTATTTTTGGAGCAGTACTGCATTATAAGACTTCATTTTAAGCGCCCGCCTTTAAATTAACTTTAATTGACTAAAAATTGACTATAATTTGTTCACTTTTGTCCCTTTCTACAAAACGGTCCATTTAGCGATGGATTCCAAAATCTTATATGTTGCTGTTTCACCAAGGGATACAATTCTTTTTTGATTCCCGTTTTGAGATAAGACATTATATTTTGTAAAAAAAAATTCCTGTTTTTGTTTCTGGAAATTAGATAAAGGGCGATTTTTACTAATTACTTTTAGTTCAGAGTTGAGTCGTGCTTAATTGTTTTTAGTATGATTCGTAAATTTTACAGACTTTTAGTCAAATGGGAAGTTGGACCATTAGTGAGAGGGGGCTTAGGCTTTTATTAGTATAGAAAAGGGGAGGGCACTAAATGAAGTTAATCAAGAGAAATACAAAAAAATAAGAAGAAAGTAAATCGTTGCATACACATACATACTTAACAAATAACTATTTGAATATTTTCAACAACATAATAAAACTTGCTCATTACTATAAACTTACTTATTAAAAATAAGAATCAATGATCTTGACATGCATATAAAGGCCTAGGACCTATGTTGTCATTTCATGTTTACATAATTTTATGTTTACATAAGCTAAACAAATTAACTATTTAAACTTTAGCTAACGAACTTATTAAGAAAGTCATTAAACTTAACACAAGTGAACCTAAAGATCACTAATTCCGTGTAGTTAGAAGCATAAAACTCTGGGTGGTTGTTAAGTACACTTCCGTGGTGGTAACGAGCAAAAAAAATATTTAAATATCAATTTTCATATAGCCCATATAATGAAAAAAACGTCTTTGTGCCCCCGGCCCCCATGACTGAATTGCAACTTTTTTACGCAAATGATCGTCGTGAGAGGCTACTCAACAACTTCCCAAAGTTTCATGCTTCTACCTACACGCGAAGTTGGAGAATTCAATTAGTGATGAGTCAGTTTTTTATATAAGAAAAAAACTACATAGCCTATGACCTGTCCCGGGTCAAATGAGGGTCCCATGCAAAATTTCAGCACCTAGGTCCAACGGTGTGGCATTCTATGAGTAACAAAACAAACAAAAGAAACAAACAAACAAACTTTCATCTTTATATATTAGATGGGGTTTTCCCGCTTTGGGAATGTCAATGTTTGACTGTTGCACAGTGCGCACTATTTTGACACATGCTTGGTGTGACGTAGTTTGGTGTGGGATGACGTCAATAGAGAGATATGCTAGAGGGACGATTTTGTAGCGGAGAGCACGCACAGTGTTGTTATTATTTTGCCTTGAAGGATTTCTTTGTTCAATTAAAATATTGATTCTTCTGATGGTGTTTTTACTTATTGAGTTGAAGCCTTGTGAGTCATAAAAATCATTAGAACTTGACATTCTTAAGAAGAACAAATGAAATTAATCTCTTTAGAATGTGTTTTTTAAGATTTTACTATAACTAACCCTACCTAACCAAACTTGAAGTAGTAAACAAGTTTATATATTAGCTTATCTAATACCTTTCAGCCATTTAGTGGTGCTAATAGAATAAATTAAATTCATCTGTTCATTGATGTTAAGAAGGATGAATTAAATACATATATTTATTGATCTTGTGAAGGTTAAATTAAATAAATCTCTTCTGAATATTTTTTTTTGGATCTTATAATCAATACAAAATATCACTAAACAAATTATATATCCAAAACTTAAATTAACACTTCACCTGTTTTACAAATGTCTAAACACAATTGATGTGTCCGAATTAAACAAATAGTCATGGGGTAGCAAAATTTAAACTAATTTAATAATTTACTTATAAGTTACTTATTTATCTAAGTTACTTATAAGTTTATTGATGCTAAAAGGGGGGGGGAACCTTCAGTATGGTATTTAAGAAGAAAGTTTTAACAAAGGGAAATACTTAAAAGCAGTTGTACACTAAAACAATATATAAGCTATTATGTTCCAATCTTTCTTCAGAGAAATCATGCCCCCAAAAAGAAAAACTCAATTAGGTCGTGTTTCTAAAACGGCAAAGAAGCAAGCCTTACATAGAGAAAATGAAACGAATGAACAAACACAGGCAAGACTTGCTGTTGAGAGAGAAAGAGTTTCAATCAGAAGAGCTAATGAAACCAGTGAACAAACACAGGCAAGACTTGATGATGAGAGAGAAAGAGGTTCCATAAGAAGAGCTAATGAAACCAGTGAACAAACACAGACAAGACTTGATGATAAGAGAGAAAGAGTTTCAATCAGAAGAGCTAATGAAACCAGTGAACAAACACAGGCAAGACTTGATGATGAGAGAGAAGGAGTTTCAATCAGAAGAGCTAATGAAACCAGTGAACAAACACAGGCAAGACTTGATGATGAGAGAGAAAGAGTTTCAATCAGAAGAGCTAATGAAACCAGTGAACAAACACAGGCAAGACTTGATGATGAGAGAGAAAGAGTTTCAATCAGAAGAGCTAATGAAACCAATAAACAAACACAGGCAAGACTTGATGAAAAAAGAGTCAGATCTTCAATGAGAAGAGCAAATGAAACAAAAAAACAAACCCAAATAAGACTTGCAGACCAGAGAAATGGAAATTTAAACAGAAGAAGAAATGAAATGCAGCAAGACCTAAAAGGTGCTGCTCATCAATATGACCCAGATATTCCATACCATCAACATGAAAAGGTCAACATTGGTGAGATGAACTTGATCTGCAAGCATTGCAGTGCATTTAAATGGAAAGATGAGCACCCTGGAATGTGCTGTTCAAATGGCAAAGTTAAACTAGAGACTCTGCAACATCCACCTGAGCCACTTGATCATTTGCTTCAAGGTGTATCTCAAACGTCTAAACGCTTCCTAGCCAACATCAGAAAATACAACTCATGCTTTCAAATGACATCTTTTGGTGCCAGCAAAGAAATTCGTGAACAAGGATTCATGCCAACATTTAAAGTTCAAGGCCAAATTTATCACAGGGCTGGATCTCTGCTGCCAGCTGAAGGCGAACCACAGTTTCTGCAGATCTATTTCATGGGAGACCAAGCTAGAGAAGTCCAACAAAGATGTGCAAACTTTCCAGACTTGCAACAAAATGTTGTTTTGGAGTTGCAAGAACTCCTACATGCAAACAATGCCTACCTTCAAATTTTCAAGACAGCTCTAGAAAGAATGCCAACTGATGAATACAAAGTTGTGATACGAGCTGACAAAGCACCAAGACATGAACACCAAAGGCGGTTCAATGTACCAACATTTGATGAAGTGGCCATTGTCATGGTAGGAAATGAATTTGACAGACGTGACATTGTCCTTCAAAAGCGAAACAACCTTCTCCAAAGAGTTGCAGAAACTCATCGCTCTTATGATGCTCTGCAATATCCCCTAATGTTTTGGCAAGGTGAAGATGGGTACTCCTTTGGCATTCCTCAGACAAACCCAGACACGGGAAACAATGTTTTGGGTAAAAAGGTTACAGCAATGGACTTTTATGCATATCGAATCATGATTCGCAGTGGTGAAGATAACCATCTCTTGAAATTTAGACAGCTGTTCCATCAATTCATCGTAGATATGTACGCGAAAATTGAAAGTGAACGCTTGCTCTACATCCGTCTAAATCAAAAGAAGCTGAGAGTTGAAGACTACATTCACCTCAGAGATGCCATTGCAAATGATGCCAATCCAAATGATCTGGGGAAAATGGTTATCTTGCCAGCAACATTTACAGGAAGTCCAAGACACATGCATGAGTACACTCAAGATGCTATGACTTATGTCAGAAATTATGGAAGGCCAGATTTGTTTATCACCTTTACATGCAATCCACTATGGCAAGAAATTCAGGCTCATCTTTTACCTGGCCAATCAGCAGTGGATCGACATGATTTGGTTGCTAGAGTCTTCAAACGAAAACTATCAAAATTAATGGGAGTCATTACAAAAAGTCATGTCTATGGTGAAACGAGATGCTGGATGTACTCAATTGAATGGCAGAAGAGAGGCTTACCCCATGCACACATCCTAATCTGGCTGATGAAAAAATTACGACCTAATCAAATTGACAATGTAATCTCAGCAGAAATACCAAACTCTACACAAGATAATTTTTTGTTTGAAATTGTTGTGAAAAATATGCTGCATGGACCCTGTGGAAACTTGAACAGAAACTCTGCTTGCATGGTTGATGGGAAATGCTCAAAAAAATATCCAAGGAATTTGATACAAGAAACTAAAACTGGTGAAGATGGCTATCCTGTGTACAGACGCCGTAAACCAGGAGATGGTGGTTTTACTGCAAAAATCAAAATGAAGGTTGGTTCAACATATCAAGAAATAGAAATGGACAACAGATGGGTGGTTCCCTACACTCCAATTTTGACAAAAATGTTTCAAGCTCACATAAATGTCGAATCTTGCCAATCTGTCAAGGCCATCAAATACATCTGCAAGTACGTCAATAAAGGAAGTGACCAGGCCGTTTTTGGTCTTGAAGGAAACCAAGAGAATCCAGATGAGGTGCAAAAATTTCTAATGGGTCGTTACATCAGCAGTAATGAAGCAGTCTGGAGAATTTTGAATTTCCAAATTCATGAACGGTATCCAACAGTTGTTCACTTGAGTGTTCATCTTGAAAATGGGCAAAGAGTATACTTCAACCAAGAAAATATATATCATCAAATTCTGGAGCCACCAAGAACAACTTTGACAGCTTTTTTTCAACTGTGCCAACAAGACGACTTTGCAAAAACCATTCTCTATTGTGTTGTTCCAAGGTACTATACTTGGAATGCTTCTCAAAAATTATTTAAACGCCGAAAACAAGGAGCAGATGTTGAATATCATCCAGGGATAAAATCTTCAGATGCATTGGGACGTGTGTACACCGTTCACCCATCTAATGCAGAATGCTTCTTTTTGAGGATGCTACTTCATGTTGTTAGAGGACCAACATCCTACACTGACTTAAAAACTGTTGATGGTCATGTGTGTGCTACATTTAGGGAAGCTTGCCAAATGCAAGGGCTACTAGAAAACGATCACCATTGGGTCTTGACCATGGAGGAGGCGTGTACATCTCAATCACCTACCCGTTTGAGACATCTGTTTTCAATTTTGCTGACAACATGCTCTGTTTCTAATCCACTTGCTCTCTGGGATACATTTAAAACATATTTGAGTGAGGACATTATGTTGCAAACCAAGAGAGAGAATCAAACACTGCTAATTGAGTTCTCTAATGAGATTTACAAAAGGTGTCTTATGTTGTTGGAGGATTTGTGTGTATCAATGTCAGGAAGGAACCTTGACCAGTTTGGGTTACCAACGCCTCAAAGAAATGAAAACAATCTTCAGAATAGTGAAATTCTACGAGAACAAAATTATAACACAAATGAATTGATGGCCTATGTCTCAGAAAATCAACCACGTTTAGTTGAGGATCAAAGAGCTGCCTACATTCACATCTTAGAACTGGTTACCTCAAAAAAAGGTGGAATCATATTCCTTGATGCTCCAGGAGGTACAGGTAAAACATTTGTGATCAATTTGCTCTTGGCTACAATCAGACGAGACAAAGGTATTGCTCTAGCCGTTGCTTCTTCTGGCATAGCATCAACATTGCTTGCCGGGGGTAGAACAGCTCATTCTGCCTTCAAGTTACCTTTGAACATGAACCATTCTGAGAATGTAACCTGCAACATATCAAAAGGATCAGGAAAGGCCAAGGTACTAGAACAGTGTTCTCTCATTGTCTGGGATGAGTGTACAATGTCACACAAGCGAGCTCTTGAAGCCTTGAACAACACTCTTCAGGATTTAAAAGGAAACACAAAACTAATGGGAGGAACAGTTGTGGTATTAGCTGGAGATTTTAGACAAACTTTGCCTGTCATTCCAAGGTCAACACCAAGCGATGAGTTGAATGCCTTCCTCAAAGCTTCAACTCTGTGGAAACAGGTCAAGAAAATGACTCTGACCACCAACATGAGAGTCCATTTACATGGAGATAATGCAGCAGGCTACTTCTCACATCAATTGCTTCAACTTGGCGATGGAAAGTGGCAGGTAGACCCAGCATCAGGAACAGTTTTCTTTCCCATCAAATTTTTGCACTGTAGCAAAGTCACTTGAAGAGTTGAAACTTGCCGTTTTTCCAAACATCCAAGACCAGTTTAAAAATCCTGAGTGGTTGTGCGAAAGGGCCATTCTTGCTCCAAAGAATTCAAGTGTCAACAGCATCAATTCTCAAATTCAAAATTTTCTACCAGGCATTTCAAACAACTACAAATCTATTGATACGGTTACAGATCCGGCCCAAGCTGTTTACTATCCAACAGAATTTTTGAATTCATTAGATCCTCCTGGCATGCCATCACATAACTTGGAACTTAAAATCGGAGCTCCTATCAACTATAAATCCTTTATGTACGCGAAGTAACTAAAAGAATGTTCATTATAATACGCAGCGCCAGACCATCCAGAAATACAAAATTGAAGTTGTGTCGTAAAACGTGTTTAATATAATACGCACCGATCAGGAATATGTTTATAAAAAGAGCTGTCAATAAAATACGCACCTTATTGCGCGACAGAAAGGTTGTTCAATATAATACGCCACCGCGACGCTCTATCTAAAAAAATAGCATGATACATAGGAATAAAAAAAATAATCTAAAAAATCAATAATTTAATTACGGTACATGCGATCGATCTGAAATTTTGATACATTGTTTTTATCATCGGTACGAAACTGCCTGCAAAATTTCAGCTCGCTATCTTGCGAGCAAGTGGGTTAAAAATCGATCAAAAGTTTTGGCGACAAGCAAGCAAGCAAGCAAGCAAGGTCCGCCGCAGACACCACGAGTTTAATATAAAGGATTTAAAAAAAATCAAAGTATGTCTGTGTGTGTGTGTGCATGTCCTTTATAGCTGACTAAACCATTCATCCGATCGTCATGAAATTTTTGGAGACTGTTAAGTACCTACCTGGGATGGTAACTAGCAACTTTGTTTTCTAAATTTAACACTCATGGGGCACCAGGGGCCCATAATTTCATTTTTTGCTAATATGAGCTATATAAAAATTAGTTTAAGCGCTAGCTAATGTGTAAATTGTTGGATCTTAACCAAACTTTGTATATGACTACTTAATAGCCAATTTTAAAATACTATAGGGCACTGAACTGTAAATGGTCATTCCTTTGGAGCTGGGGGCCCAAAAATTAACATTTCTTAAACGTTTAAGATTTTATTCACCATTCAATCATTAACAATCTTGACAAATAATGACACATGTATCCATTATTATACAAATTGAAATGAACAGGGGTTTTGAACTTTATATCTTGCACTGAATGGGCCCCGGGGCCCTTAATGTCTTTTTTTTGCTTATATAAGATATATAAAAATTAGTTTATGCGTTAGCTACTGAATAAATGAATGGATCTAAACCAAATTTGAATACAAAAACTTGGTAGCCCATATTAAAATACTATAGGGCACATAACTTCAAATGTCCATTCCTTCGGGGCCTGGGGCCCCCAGTGTCTTTTCTTCGTGTATGTTTAATGTATTTTCCCCCATTCAATTTTTCACGATCTTGAGGAATATATCTATGAGAAAAACTTAATTAAATGAAAATGGTTTTTGAAATTTACATCTATCACCGAATGGGCCCAGGGGCCCTAAATGTCTTTTTTCTTATATCTTCTATCTATATATATATAAATCAAAGTATGTCTGTGTGTGTGTGTGTGTGCATGTCCTTTATAGCTGACTAAACCATTCATCCGATCGTCATGAAATTTTTGGAGAATGTTGAGTACACACCTGGGATGGTAACTGGCTACTTTGTTTTCAAAATTTAACACTCATGGGGCGCTGGGGCCCATAATGTCATATTTTGCTTATACATGCTATATAAAAATTAGTTTTAAGCGTTATCTACTGCGTAAATGAATAGACCTTAACCAAACTTTGTATACAAAAACTTGGTAGCCCATATTATAATACTATAGGGCAATTGACTCCTAATGGCCACTCCTTCGGGGCTGGAGGCCCACAATACCTTTTTACTTAAACTTTTAAGATTTTATTCCTCAATTCAGTTATTTAAAAACTTGACAAATAATAGTAAATGTATCCACTCTTATCCATATTAAAATGAACAGGTTTCTGAAATTCATATCTTGCCCTGAATGGGCCCCGGGGCCCTTAATTTCGTTTTTTGCTTATATGAGCTATATAAAATATTAGTTTATGCGTTAGCTACTTAGTAAATGAATAGATCTTCACCAAACTTTGCATACAAAAACTTGGTAGCCCATATTAAAATGCTATAGGGCACTGAACTTCTAATGTCAATATCTTCGGGGCAGGGGGCCCCAAATGTCTTTTTTTCGTATATGTTTAAGATATTTTTCCTATTCGATTTTTTAAGATCTTGAAAAATATATCCACAATAAAACTGAATTAAAATGAACAGGATTTTGAAGTTGACCTCTTGCACCGAATGGGCCGGGAGCCCCTTAATGTCATTTCCCCCTATATTAGCTATATAAAAAGTAGTTTAAGAGTTAGATAATAAGAAAATAACTGGATTTTGACCAAACTTAGTATATAAAAACTTAAGAGCCTATATTACTATATTGCACTGAACTCCTAATGTTCATTCCCTCGGAGCTGGGGGCCCCAAATGTCTTTTTACTGAAATTTAATAATTGTATTCCCTATTCAATTTTACACGATATTGAGGAATATAGCTTGAGTACAATGGCAATAAAAAAAACTTTATTATCACTCATTTTGGGGCCGGGGTCCCTTAATATCGTTCCTTCTTTTGTACGCTATTTAATTATTAATTTATTTATCCATTTGCTATGAAACTTGGGATTTTTTCGTCTCTTCCGCGAATGTTTCTGCATATTTGTTTTTAAACATAATTCTCATTGGTTTCTTTAAATGTATACATTTTTACTGAGATCGTTGCAACGCACGACGGGTCTGCTAGTATTTTATAAAATGCAAACATTAACTGTAAAACATTTTATCCAGCAATATCCTGGAACATTGATATTAGACACATTGTTAGTGTCATGATGAAAAATAAATAAATGTGTAATCGATAAATACTTTGAAAATTGTTAATTGGTAAATGGAAACAAAACTATTTAAATGCATTAAAAAAATTAAGCCGATTGTCTATGGATTTTTAAATAAAAACCATACTAAAGTTATTTATTTAGCTAACATAAAATTTAACTAAATGACATGCTATCCCTAAAAATCATCAGAAGTTTGAAAAAAAGAGAATACATGATTTAGCACGCACTCTTGCAGATGATCACTTGTAATGTAATGCAAACAACAGCTGCGATCAGCAAAACTCCTGCGATAACTATGGCCGTGATAACTCCACCACTCAACACGGTGTTAGCGTCTGTAGCAACTGTAGCAACTGTAGCAACTGTAATATTGAGTTAAATAATAGAAAATGCAAGATCGTATGACAAAATGATAAATGTGTGATCTTTAAATAATAGTAAAAATATTAAATTTATGAAATTGAATAATTTAAAAAAATAAATATATGCTCTAACATTTAATGATCTGTAGGGTTTTTACCTATCATTAACTATTATAAAACTACAATTTAAATGGGCTGAAATATATTGTAGATTATTAAACAAGAATACTCGACTTACGTGACACAACATTAGGCTGGAAATAAATTGTATCCGTCACGTTCAAACAGTTTGTTATCGTACATTTAAAGGAAACGTTTCCTGGAATTTCCAAAGAAAATTTATTTTAGGTCATTGATATCATTAAAGGTTAGTTTTCACTTCAAAATATAACATATTTTTCAGTATGTACCTATATATTTCAATTTTTTTCCAATTAGTTAACAAGTTATTAATACAACAAACGTATATTGAAAAAATAAATGATTTCATTTAAATATTTATTTGTTCTGTATGGTGACGATCCTCAGAAATAGCTTTTGTATGTTATTTCCTTACTATGAGACTCTCCCTGCATTCCATAGGCTTCAGAAAATTTGCTATAAGTAATTGGCAGAATCATTTATCTCGACATACATCATTTTTTCAAAGTCTTCTTTTTTAAATTAAATTTATTTTTATTTTTAAAATATTTTTAAAGTTATGAATGTTTCGATTAAAAATGTATATTCAACAAAATCCAGCTTGTGACACTATAAAACTTTGCAACACAAAGTTCGGAAAGTATAAATTTCTCTTTTTGATGGTTTGCATTGGACTTAGAGTAAAACTATGTTTTAAAATAAAAGTGAATACATATCTATTTACATATATTTTTAAAAAAAACATATCTAAGGATAACTGTGAAACGATTTGTCATTGTTATATAAATAAATGTTTTATTAAAATTATTTTTTAATTCTTCGAAAAAGCGGATTTAAACTTTTTAAAGTGCGGTTTATTTTTATTGTTGAAATACGCAATTAATTATAATCAGTCTGATATACTTTACTACTTACTGATGGCAAAAAACTCAAGTATTTTATTTGAAGCTATTGTTGTATTTTCCTTTGACCAAGCCACATTAGTAGGTAAAAAACCAGCGTTATTATCATAACAAGTACATCTACCCCACGTGTTTTCTTCAAAAGAACCATGCAATTGGCAGTCGTCTGCTAGAACAGCCTTAGGATGAGCTGAATAATAAAATATAAAACACAATTAATTGTCTTAAAAAAGTATTTTTTTAAAAAATTTCCAATTAAAAATAATAAAACAATCATTATAGTTAACATATTTAGGTAGCTTTTGAGATTATGAAATGTTGATAATTGCAGTCATTCTTTTGAAAACTGTACATACATCAACATTACAGAATATATTATATATCTTAAATAGAATTATCCAGCTTATTTATCTATTATAGACACTTCTGCTATACATACTATTATTGCATACTACTCTTATCAGAGGCGTAACTAAAAATTAACTATGTTATCGTTATTACTCACTGGCTTTTGAGGGGAAGGTACATGGGTCAAGTCGTGAATTGGTTACACCATGACCTTCTATACTGGGTGACACCAACCCTAGTGACGCTAATCAAATGTTTTGTGTGTATTCGTCCATTTTTTATTATAGTTTAATAGTCGATAAACATGTGTGATTTTACACCTAAGTTAACCATAGCTTTTATTGAAGGTACGATTACAAAATTCGTGGTTTCAAGTGTCAAATAACATATTTTTTTGTGTTAATATCATTATTTTTTAATAACATAAATTAATGTCCTATATTATTCCGCTTTGTTAATGGGGAACGCGGTGCTCGATTGACAGCGCGCTCCACTGGCGTACCGATGGTCACGTGTTCGAATCCTAGGGCGTCCCTGAGTCACCCAGCTCCGAATGGGTACCTAATACTAGTTAGGCGGCTGAGCAATGCGTGAAATCCCAGCCGTGGCCTGTGAACGCTGCTTCACTTTCCAACAGATCATCTGTCATGTTCTGTGGACGCAATTATCTTCTGCATAGAAGGAGCGTCTGTATAGATAAAATAAGAGACTAATAGATAAGAGATATCATTTTGGAATTGTTTCTTTTGTTTGTTACTATCTTGTAAATTTATTAAGTCATCTATAACTAAATGTACATGAACACTACAAAACACTACAATATTGTCCTTGATAAAATCATGGGAATTAACGGATACGCATGGCATAACTGGTCATAATAAATAAACCCGATACATTGATAAGCAAGGGAATTGTGATTTAAAGTTTTTATTATTATTACTGTTTTAACAATGTTTTTATGATCAACAGTAAAGTGTGCACACGTTTAGGCTTACCTGTATGTTGATGTATCCCTTCATGCGGCAGCAACATTTTTTGTCTCAAAAAAAAATTAAATATTATTTACATTTAAACAACTCATTTAAAACATGTAAGATTAGACATATTTACTTATTTCAATGGGACTTGTGTAGTCATTATCTTTCCCATAAACGATATTCGTAACACTGCCGTTATAAAAGAAAGCTCTAAATTGATGAGTGCCAAATTGTAAGACAGCAGCCGACATTTTAAAATTGCATGTGTTAACATTTAACAATGGATTATTTTTGTTCCATTCACATGTAATATCGCCAGGATAAAGTTCTTCATCTTTGGTTTTCTATGAAAATACAGATTAACAAATTAAAAATAAAATAATATAAATAACATAATTCTCTAAAATTTTAGTTTTAGCCAGTTCAAAAATGAAACGTTAATGCTGAAAAGAGACGTTGGTCAGTAGCATGGTTACAGAAACATGCAAAAAGTATTGAAGATAACCAGCATGGGGCATGTTCACATTAGGAAACTTTAAAACGAATAAAAATATTTTTTTAAATGAATTATCTGTGTCTATAGAGTTGACATAAGGTAAAATCCACAATTGCTGGTTTATTTTAAAGTAAAAATAAACTTTTAAAAATAGACTTTAAAACTATACCCACTACAGTAAAAAAATACACTTAAATTTATCAAACATTACACATTTAACACAAACTTTGCAGAAATAGTTAAAATTAATACGTAAGAAATGTAATAGCTTAATTAAAAATGCAATAAAATAAGTATGTATGTATTTATGTATGCATTTATGTATGTAGGAATGTATTTGCGAATGTATATATGTATGCATGTATGAATTTATATATTCATTTATAGCATATATGTGTATGTATGTATCTTTATGAGTATGTATGTATGCATGTTTGTATTTAAACATGTATGTATTTATACATGTGTACATTTATGTTTGTACATTTTCGAGATTTTGTATGTGTATGCATGTGTGCATGTATGTATAAGTATTTATGTATGTATTTATGTTTTATTGTAGGCTTGTATGTATGTGTGTAAGTATGTATGAAGGTATATATGTATTTAGGTGTGTATGTATGTTTCTACGTATGAATTTATGTATGTATGTATGTATGTATGTATGCATAAATGTATGTATGAATTTATGTATGTGTCATTTATGTATGAACGGGTAGACATTAGGACAGACGTCCGGAAGTATTTCGGAAGCAATCTGTAGTTCAGTTATTATTTTTTAGTCTACTTCCTGTTTCACAGTTGCAGTTTTCAATTATTTATGTCTACCTATAACGTATATATGTATGTGTTTTAGTATGTGTTTATGTATGTATGATTTTACGTATACATATATGTATTTATGTATGTAGTTATACATGTATATATGTACGTTTTTGTTGTTCGTCCGTCGAGATCGACGATGACCTATCTCATCATATTTGCTGGGCCGCCACATGTGTCCTCTGGTGGCTTATTAACCCCATTTTGGCACAAAAGAGGCGTCCGCATGTCGGACAAGAAATAGAATCGGTCCCTTCAGGGGGGGTTTGGTTACGTTCCTTTCTGGCTTGACGTTTTAACTTGGCAGCCTGTTGTCTATTAGCTTCACAGACAGCTGCGCCATCCCATATCGTAGAGCGCCCCTGGGCTCGGTTACTGGCTGCTGCTTCCCAGGAGTCATGTCCGATGTCGAAGACCTTCAGAGAAGTTTTAAGTGCGTCCTTGTAGCGCTTTCGTGGACCTCCGCGTGCTCTTTGCCCTTCGGTAAGTTCACCATAGAATAGCCTCTTGGGGAGGCGATGGTCGGGCATGCGCACTAGATGCCCCGCCCAGCGTAGTTGGCTTTGCATGAGGCTAGTGTGGATGCTGGGGAGTCCTGACCTGGCTAATATTTCGGTGTCTGGAACTTTTTCCTGCCATTTTATATTGAGCATTTATCTGAGGCTATTGGTGTGGAAGTGGTTCAGCAACCTCGCATGGCGTTGGTATACAGTCCTTGTTTCACATGCATATAATAAGGTGGGCATCAATACAGCTCTGTATACTTTTAGTTTTGTTTGGGTGCTGATTCCCCTTCTGTTCCAGACACTGTCATGCAATCTACCGAACGCTGCGCTGGTCTTTGAGATTCTCGAGTTCACCTCGTCATCAATATTGGCCTTCTGGGACAGTGTGCGGCCAAGGTAAGTAAAGGGACTCACTGTGTTGATTTTGTTGCCGTTGATGAATATGTTAGGCTCATTGTAGGGTTTGCCTAGGGCCGGCTGGTATAACACTTATGTCTTTTTTGTGCTGATGGTGAGCCCAAAGTTAGAGCACGCATTGTAAAATTTATCAGCACTTAGTTGCAGTTGTGCTTCAGAGCCCACGTTAAGGGCACAATCATCAGCAAAAAGAAGATCCAGGATGCTGTCTGATTTGAACTTTGTCTTAGCTTTAAGCCTCCTGAGGTTGAACAGACGACCATCAGTGCGATACCTAAAGTCCATGCCTACATTTCTATTCCTGAAGGCCTCTGTAAGCATGGCTGAGAACATGAGGCTGAACAATTTTGGGGCCAGAACACAGCCTTGCTTAACGCCATTTGTGACAGGGAATGGTTTAGAGACCTCTCCGTTGTCCTGGACTCGACCCTGCATGCCATCATGAAATTGCCTTACAATGGCTATATACTTATTTGGACACCCATACTTGGCCATAATCCTCCATAAGCCCTCTCTGCAGACTGTGTCAAAGGCTTTCGTAAGGTCTATGTAAATGAAAAATAGGTCCATATTCTGCTCTTGACACTTGTCCTGCAATTGCCTTGCTGCAAAAATCATGTCAATGGTCCCACGTTCTTTCCGGAAACCACGTATGTACGTATCTATGTATGTATGTATGAATGTATGTATGCACGTATGTATGCATGTATATGTGTGGTTGTATGTGTGTTGGTATTTATGTAAGTATGTTTGTATGTATGCATGTAAGTAAGTACGTATGTATGCATGTAATTAGAAATCATGCATGAATGCATGCGTCTTTAATTATATTTATGAATGCCTGAGACACGATATGCATGTTTGATGATTTTTATATTGAGTGCAAAAACACGTAGGCAAGTAACATTTTTAAAAGTAAAATTAAATTTAGTAAAGTAATGTGGCCAAAATAAAGAGAACTGTAAGTTAAAAGATCCAATTAAAAATAATATGTATATTCTTACATTAGTTGACAATAAAAATAGGTTGCGAAGGCCATATTTTAACGTCGAACAAGTTACTTGAATCATACAATTATCAAGTAAAGTCACACTGTAACATCTCGTGATTTCTTCAGAACCTTTGATATATTTTGAAATTAAAAAATTAGATCAACCATTTATTTTAATGCTTGTTATCATAAAGTGTTTGATAATAGAACTTGCATAAATCTAGAATGAAAATCACAAACAATTAATTTTCTCAAATGATCATATTGGTTTTGCTTAAAATTCATTTAAAAGAAAGGGTGATTTAAAAAAAATAAATATAATAAAATAAATAAAACTTACCAAAAACAAACAGGGTATATTCTGTAGATTTATTGACATCTAAAGAATAGGAATTAGCTATACAGAACCATTTTGTGTTATTAAGATCAGTGGAGACCGATTTGATTGTAAGTGTTGATAAAAGTGACCAATACTTTGTGGTAATGTTTGCGAAGTAATGTGTAGAAACATCATCTCTTGAAATGCATGTATTAGTTGATACATCACATTTAAACAGTGATTTATTTTGTCCTTGATTTTGAAGGACCCACTGTACTGAAGGGAAATAACCCTCACACGACAACGATTGAGTTTCTCCTTGTATTACTGGAAAGTACCCAGCCGACGTGCGATCTGTAGAATCATATGTTAAATGTAGCTGTATTTTTAAGCTTCAACTTGTTAAAGTTTGTTATGTTTTAATTTTTAAAAAAATAATAAAAATTATATTTTTTTTGCTTGTTTATTTCTCTTAATTTTGAAACATCGTAACTTATTCTTGCAACTTTATAATTCACATATGTTTATATCTTTAAATTCATATTTGAAATATTTTTTAAATATTTTTTTTCTTTAAATAAATTAAATAAATATTATTAAGAATACTTCACTTACTTGATACAACATTAGGCTGAAAATCAATTGTATTGGACATGTTCAAACAGTTTGTTATCGTACATTTAAAGGAAACGTTTCCTGTAATTTCCAAAGATAATTTATATTAGAGCATTGATAATCTTAAAGGTTTTCTTTTACTAGAAAACTTACAATATTCAGCTGAAACAATTATATTTTGTAAAAAGATATATTTTAAAATAGTATTATGTATTTTAAATTCATCTGTTTAATTATTTAGTTGAAATGAAATTAATGCAACGTAAGTATATTTTTTCTTAAAAATCGATTTTCCAGAAACATTTATTAGTTGTTATGGGGAGGATCCTAAGAAATAGCTTTTATTTTATATTTTCATACAGGGAGGCTATCCCTGGAACGGCTTCATAAAATTGCTTTGAGTAATTATAAAATCTATATTCATCTTGACATACTGAAATTTTATCCGGAGTAATTTCTCAAATACTTAAAATTTTTATTTTAATTTTTTTTTAAGTTATCAATGTTTGGATTGAATACTTATATTCTACACAATTACAAGCTTGTGACACACTAAAAGTTCGCAATACAACGTGCGAAAAGCATAAATTTCAGGTATTGATATATCTCATTTTATCTGGAGTCAAATTATAGTATGCATTAAAATTAAATACTTATCTCTTTACAAAAATATGTGTATTTTTGTTTAATATAGAAATATGTGTAAACAATGTTTCATTATTATATTAATAAATGTTTTCTTTAATTTAGTTTATACCTTTGAAAGAGCAGATTTAAACAGTTTAAAGTGAAGTTTATTTTTATTTTTAAATTTTCGCAAATAGTTTTAATCCGTAAGATATGTTACTACTTACTGACAGCAAGGAATTCCAGTATTTTCGTTGAAGTTATTTTTGAGTTGTCCTTTGACCAAGTCACAGTAGTAGGTAAAAAACTCGAGCTATTATCGTAACAAGTACATCTATTCCAAGTGTTTTCTTCAAAAGAGCCGTGCAATTGGCAATCGTCTGCTAGAACTGCCTTAGGATTAGCTGAGTTTTAAATATGAAATGTAATTGATTGTTTTTAGAAATTTTTTATTTTGATTATTTTTTTACCAATTTTTTATGAATGAAAGAAATCATTGTATTAAAAACATTGAGATAGCTTTTGTGATTGTGAAATGTTGATAATTGCAGCCATTCTTTTGAAAACTGTACATACATCAACATTACAGAATATATTATACATATATGAGATCACATTTTCTAGACGAACCTATCCTTAAGTAGAATTATCCAGCTTATTTATCTAGTATAGGCACATCTGCTATACATAACATTATTGCATGATACTCTTATCTGAAACGTCTCTACTTGGTGCGGACCACACGAGGTGACACCATCACAAGATGCGACACCAAAACTTAACATTAACTATGTCATCGTTATTACTCACTGGCTGTTGAGGATAAAGTCCATGGGTAAAGTCGTGAATTGGTAACACCATGACTACCATAATGGGTGACACCAAACCTAGTGACGTTAATCACATTTTTTGTGTGTATTCGTACGTTTTTATTATAGTTTAATAGTCGATAAACATGTGTGATTTTACACCTAAGTAAACCATAGCTTTTATTGAAAATACGATTACAAAATTCGTGGTTTCAAGTGTAAAATTACACATTTTTTTGTTTATAATAATTTCTTTTTTAATAACATAAATTGATGTCCTATATGAGTCCACCTCGCCAATGACTACCTCACTTAAAGAGACATGTGATATCATTTTGGAATTGTTTCTTTTGTTTGTTATTATCTTGTAAATGTATTAAGTCATCTATAACTAAATGTACATGAACACTACAAAACACTACAATATTGTCCTTGATAAAATCATGGGAATTAACGGATACGCATGGCATAACTGGTCATATTAAATAAATCCGATACATTGATAAGCAAGGGAATTGTGATTTAAAGTTTTTATTATTATTATTTTTTTAACAATATTTTTTTTTGATCAACAGTAATTTTTGCACACGTTTAGGCTTACCTGTATGTTGATGTATCCTTTCATGTGGTAGCAATATTTTTTGTCTCAAAAATAATTAAATATTATTTAAATTTAAACAACTCATATAAAACGTGTAAGATTAGACATATTTACTTATTTCAATGGGACTTGTGTAGTCATTATCTTTTCCATTATAGATAATGATAGAACTGCCGTTATTAAAGACAGCTCTAAATCGATGAGTGCCAAATTGTAAGACAGCAACCGATATTTTGAAATCACATGTGTTAACATTTAACAATGGATTATTATTGTTCCATTCACATGTAACACTGCCAAAGTTAAAGAATTGATCGTTGCTTTTCTGTGAAAATACAGATTAACAAATTAAAAAGAAAATAATATAAAAAACATAATTCTCTAGCATTTTCGTTTTCTCCTGTTTTAAAATGAAACGTTAATGCTGAAAATAGACTTTGGTGAGCAGCATGGTTACAGAAATATACAAAACATATTTTGAAGATAACCAGGATAGGGGCATGTTCAGACTAGGAAACAATTTAACGCGAATAAAACATTTTTAAAATAAAATCAAATTATCTGTGTCTACAGAATTGACATAAGTTAAAATCCACATTTGCTGGTTTATTTTAAAGTAAAAATAAAATTTGAAAAATAGACTTTAAAAGTAAAACCCACTACTCCCAAAAGAATACACTTAAATTACTCAAACATTACACATTTAATGCAAAAAATTGCAGAAACAGTTAAAATTAATACGTAAGAAATTTCATAGATTAAATAAAAATGCAATGATATATGTATGTACATATATATGTATGTATGCATTTATGTATGTATGATAAATGTAGCATGCGTGTATGTATGTATATATGTATGTACGTAAGTATATATTTATGCATGTATGAATTTATGTATGCATGCATAATATAAATGTGTATGTATGTATGTTTATGTGTATGTATGTATGTTTGTATGTAAACATGTATGCATTTATACATGTGTGCATGTATGTATGTACACATTCGTGGTTTGTGTGTGTATATGTATGTGTGCATGTATTTATCTAAGTATTTATGTATGTATTTATGTAGGCATGTATGTATGTGTGTAAGTATGTATGAACGTATCTATGTATTTATGTGTGCATGTATGTTTCTACGTATGAATGTATGAATGGATGTATGTATGAATGGATGCATAAATGTATGTATGCATTACGTATGAATGTATATATGTATGTGTTTGTTAGTATGTGTACATGTATGTATGTGTTTACGTATAAATATTATTATGCATTTATGTATGTAGGTATGCATGTATGTATGTATGTATTTATGTATGTATTTATGAATGCATGTATGCATGTATGTATGTATGTATCTGTGTGTCTGTATGTGTGTTGGTATTTATGTAAGTATTTTTGTATGTATGTAAGTATTTTTGTATGTATGTTTGTTTGTAAGTACGTATGTATGTATGTAATTAGATATTATACATGAATTCATGCGTCTTTAAATACATTTATGTATGCCTGAAAACGATATGCATGTTTATATTGAGCTCAAATAACAATTAGGCAAGTACCATTTTTAAAAGTAAAATTAAAATTAGTATAGTAATGTGGCCAAATAAAAAGAATTTTAAATTAAAAAATCAAATTTAAAAAAAATAATAATTCTTACGTTAGTTGACACGATAAAAGTGTAGTGAGAATCAGATTTCACCGTCGAACAAGTTACTTGAATGGTACAATTATCAAGTAAAGTCACACTGTAACATCTCGTGATTTCTTCAGAACCTAAAATATTTTTTATGTTATTTTGGAATTTTAAAAAATTATATCTACCATATATTTTAATGATTGTTATCATAAAGTGTTTGATAATAGAACTTGCCTAAACTTAGAATGAAAATCATAAACATTTTTTTTCTCTATAGATTATATTCCTTTGGCTTAAAATTCATTTAAAATAAAGGGGGATTGAAAAGAAAAACTTACCAAAAACAAACAGGGTATATTCTGTAGATTTATTGACATTTAAAGAATTGGAATTAGCTATACAGAACCATTTTGTGTTATCAATATCAGTAGAGACCGATTTGATTGTAAGTGTTGATAAAAGTGACCCACGCTTTGTGGTAATGTTTGCGAAGTAAAGCGTAGAAACATCATCTCTGGAAATGCATGTATTAGTTGATGCATCACATTCAAATAGTGATTGATTTTTTTCTTGATTCTGAAGGACCCACTGTACTGAAGTGAAATTACCCTCACACGACAACGATTGTGATTTTCCTGGTGTTACCACAACGATACCAGCCGATGTGCGATCTGGAGAAACATGTTTTCAATGTAGTTGTACTTTTTAGCGAAAGCGTGTTTAAGTTTGCTTGTTTTGTTTTGTTTTTTTCTTTTTTCCCTTTTTTTTGTCTCTTAATTTTCAAAGACGTTCAATTGCAATTTTATAATTCAGATATTTTTATGTTTTTAAATTCATATTTGAAATGATTTATTTTAAAAGTAAATAAATTTACCAATAATTATTAAGGTGACATGCAGAGTAACAATGCAAAGTATTATTTTATGGAAAAATAAAAATTGTGTTTGTTGCAAAAACGGTGAAAAAATACCAACAAAATAAATAAACAAAAGCAATGTTTTAGTTCACTTTTTTTCTTTTATACGAAATATATTCTTTGTATTTATTTCATATAGCGATAAGTATTGATGTTATCGTTATCAATAATTATTGTCCCGGGGTTAATGTACTGTTATGTATGAGTTGTTGCTAATAAAGCTACTGCTCACGTTTTTATCTCCTGGTTTAAAACAAATCTTGCCAAGTATTCATTTTACAGAGACATCAAAAACACTTTAACTTAACTAAGAATACTAATGTTCAAAACATTGTTCTCCTTTAATATATAGACGTTTTCCACATATATGAAACATACTAAAAATATGAAAACATATGTTATACCACCTTTTAAGAATTACTTACCAGGGAAATACACATTCACGTTCATTGTCTATTACTTCAGATGGATAAAGGCAATGGCGTGTTAGAACTAATGGCATATTTAAGTGTGTAACGATACATATTCATTTATATAGACCAATTAACTGTGACACCATATTAATTAAAGGTTCACGATATTATTTCTACAAGTTTTTGTGAAATGGAACACATATTTTTAATTTTTTAAAACATATGTATTTAATTTCTTAAGCTGTAAATGATTAGGTTACACTATTTGGTATTATTTCATTGCTAATAACAGTATTTGCACCTTTTTATGGCAGTTCATGTATCAATATAATTATACATCATACTGTATAGCAATTATTTAACACAAAAAAGTAAAATCCTATGTATTGTGTTTTTAAAACATGTGTATAACTTTTTTAGATAATAATATATTATAAGATATTCGATTATTATTCATTTGTAAAGATACTTACGAGGTATAATAAAATCCGCAATTACTATCAAAATGAATGCAGATATCATTTTCTGAAAATGAAAAAAAAAGAATAAAAAAGAAACATTTTTAAAAAAGGGATATTTCAAAAAAAAATTGTTATAATAATTGATAAACACGCCTGTATGAATCCAGTTAAAGATATGAAGAGTATAAGTAGAGGTTGCATAATTTCAACATGAAATATTCCCAATTTGACAAACATGTATTGATGATTTACTTGCTAGTTATAAGGCTAAACACATTTAAAGGTTGCACACGTATTGAAAAAAATGGCAATATAGTCATATCGAGAAAAACTCTCAAGATGTAGTATTTCACTTGAAAACTTTTATTTTTCTGTAAAATGTATAATTAACTTATACATTTGACCTAGATATTTGAAATTGTAGCTGTTGCTCTGCTGACATTCTTTGATCTCGGTCAAAATCTACGGTTTATTTGGTGCGTATGAATGTTTCTAAAAAGAAACCAAAAGGAAAAATGCTTTATACTTTTATATATATATATATATATATATATATATATATATATATATATATATATATATATATATATATATATATTCATCCGTATCCTTCCGTCTCGATAGACGATGGTGAATCACCGTTGGGTTGCATTGCAATTTAACTATATAAATATATTTAGGGCTGCGGAATTAACGATTTGTTTCTCGATTAATCGTTCCAAAAAGTTATCGATTTTTTTAAAAAGATAAATTGACCCATCACTTACAAATTATTGGAAATCAAAAAGTAATAAAAAATTATAATAAAAAAAGAGGCCGATAAATAATAACAACTTTCCCGAATGATTACAAGAACATTTAAGTTTTAAACTATTGACTGACAGAAATGTTCAAAATGTTGATAAAATTGCCTACCATGGTTCTCACACTTCAATTACTTTAAAAACACATTAAGCTAATGGCAGTAATGGAGTCTGACTTGGAGACAGCAAATGACGACATCACTTCTGCAGAATTACTGCGTTACAAAATTGAGATGAAAGTTAATCCTGCATCCATTAACCCTCTACAATGGTGGAAACTTAATGAGCACCGATATCTGATAATGTCATTCCATGCCAAGGCCGTTTTGTGCATTGCATACCAGTTACCTCAGTTCCATGTGAATGATTGTTGATCTCGACTGGTTATATAATCAATTAGACCCGCTCATCCCTTGAACCAAATAATGTCAACACATTTGCCTTTTTGCGTAGTTGGTTAAAAGATTATATATAATGGAGACATTCTAGTGTCATTTAGATTTTCAACAAGAACGTTTAATAAGTGTTACTTATCACATCATACATTTTAATTTTTGACTTTAATCGAAATTAACGATTATTTAATCGTTAAGTTGTCAAATGTTAACGATTAACATTAAAATAAACGCTAACAGCGCTAATATATATATTTATAATCAAAATTAGTGTTGACAGTTTACTGCCTTGAATCAATGAAACACAATGAAAATATATCACACACAATAATGAAAAAATAAGTCAAGCGAAGTGACTTAATTCCTCATATTGATAAATGGGAACGTAACACTGGGCTTCATTCATAATCTTAATATCACTCTGCGTCTTCTTTTTCTATTTTTCTCCTCTCTGTCCGTGTCGCCCTATCTCTCTCTCTCTCTCTCTCCCCTCTTTCTCTCCCTCTCTCTCTCTTGCTGCCTCTCTCTCTCTCTATCTCTCTCTCTCTCTCTCTTTCTCTCACTCTATTTTAAGCAGTATTTATCATAATACATTTTCTTTTATTGGGTAAGTTCTATTATTTCAGAAATTTGAGGCCAACAATATTTTTTTCCAAAAAAATAACTATTTTTTTCCAAAAAAAAATATTTTGTTAAATCACATGTAGCTCTATAAGTTTATGTGCGATTTATATTGCTATAAAACTAGATAGAATAAAGAAAGACATGTATTAAATATGTGAAGAGGAAGTATAAAAAAGCATGTACATATCGAAAGTATTGCAAGAAAATGTCATCATAATTTTAACAATGCAAATAAATTGTTTTATATAAATTTCCCAGAAGCCTTTGTTTCCCAAACTAATATTACCAGATACACCTTCTGAGATAGGTAGACTCAGGAACACCCTCAATCCCTGGTAACAAATACATGCCTTTAAAGAGATCCGAAAACATTTAATACAGCATTAACTATCCGAGATAATAATCCAACTTTTTTTTCAGATTAAAAGAATTATAGAGTAAGTATTAAATCATATATTATGTAAATGTATACTAATATTTTGTTTGTATTTTATATATAAGGAGCATGCACATCAAACAAGATATTCCCACAATTTCATGGGCCAATGATTGTGTATGAAGTACAGGCAGAATTTTGAAAGAAGCATCCGTCATGGATGACATATTATAGTATGAATACCATGGCGACACGCTCAATCAAGTAAAATATAGTCTTTTTTTTAACTCAAACTAACGGGGTTATTTTAAGTTATGCGGAAACGCACATCCTGCGTTTGAAACAGCTATGTCAGTAAACAAATATATAGAAATTAGCATGTTGAAATTGCCAATAAGGAGATTGGTTGCAGCAGTAATGTAATATATTTTATGGTCCTTGAAGAAACTACTATTAAATAACATTATATAATACAAATATAAAAAACATGGCTTCTATCATATACATTTAAGTTATTGAAATAAGTATTTATTCTTAGTTTTGTTTTATTGGGAATTAAATACCTTTTATTGAAAAAAAAATTAAATGGTTTCTAAAAAATAATTGTGCTTCAAGGCAGAAAGGTCTGAATTTTGTGTTTAAATAATATAATTGATTTATAGTAGGGCTGATGAAATTAACGATTAATTGCTCGATTAATCATTAAAAAAATTTCACGATTAAAATTTTTTTCACGATTAATCGATCCATCACTTATAAATGTACTGGAAGTAAAAAATTTACATATTTCGGCCGATAAATATAAACTAATTTCCGGACGATTACACGAACAATTTGCTTTTAAACTTTTGACTGACGTGAATGTTCAAAATGTTGATAAAGGTTATTTAGTCCAATGAGAGAAATCGTTTGCGTACCATGCAATGTTCCCTCTAAGTCTGGGCTCCGATGGTTCGTGTGTAAATTTAAAAATAAAAACTCGTGTGCAAAACAACGTTCATTTTTTTTGTGCAATATTTTAAAAAAATTGCTGCGTGGTGATTTTAAACTCCTTCATGGCGCCGGTCAAATATCTGCCCAGCCACGCTGCTTAAAGGGAACATTGCTACCATGGTTGTAACACTTCGCTTACATATCACCTGCACACCAAACATCCTCTACAATATCGGAAACTTCAGCTGAGATAATCTAAAGCTATGTGCACGATTGTTGAGCTCGGCTGGTTATATTGTCAATAAGACCCGCTCATCACTTGAACCAAATCATGTCAATACACTTGTATGTTTGCGCTGTTGGTTAAAAAATGTCATATAAAGAGAGCATCCCAGTGTTAATTCGATTTTCGACAAGTACATGTAATAAATGTCACTTATGACACTATAAATTTCCATTTTTGGTTTTAATCGAAATAAACGATTAATTAATCGTTAACCTTTTTAAAGTTAACGATTAAATTTAAATTAATCGGTAACAGCCCTAATATATATAAATCACATATACGTATTATTTCATACCTGAAATTAGATCTCTAAACATTCGTTAAAATCATTTGATAACACCTTCTGAGAAACTGACAGCATGTGAATTTTTAAATTTGCGAACACGTAAGACGCTCTCAAATGTTACACCTTATTTATATAGCTGTTTAAAATATCATCTTTTATGATGCAAAAAAAAATTAAAAAATTTTCCGGGACAAAAAAGTTTTCATTGCCACTTGTGTTCAAATTTTGGCATTGATGCGATTCTAGCAATTATATACTGGCTTCCTTTTTGTAATTCATGGAACAGATCTCAAACAGCAGTGTGGGAGTACGCGTCTTTAAACTAGCACAACATCGTGTCAGACAGAAGAAAGAGAAATAGATATCATGCTGTGACAACACTGACATAGTTTAAAGATATGAGTTCAAGATCAGTAAAAGGTGGGGCAACGAATATATAAAATATATGCATTTTTTTTAAAAAGGGACAGGTTTTCCACACACGTTTTTAAAAAAAATATAATCCTTTCATATTTTTGTGCAAATGATTTATTTTTTTTATGTTGAATGTTAATTTTTTTTTAAATATGATATCATGCGTCTATCTACCATTTACTGCACTATCTTCATTAAATGCTAGTCTCTAACTTTTAGTTTCAATTCACACTATGGAAAATTTCATAAGATAAAATCGATTGTTCCATGAGATGTTCCATGTGATGCCCCATTATGTGAACTAACTACTATCGTCATACGAATTTTAAGACATATTTTTCAGAAATGCTTTTTAATTGAATAACAAAACACTTTATGTGTACGCTTCTTTTTTAGCATCATTAAAACGTGTTGTATTTTGTTGTCTCTTATAATCTAGTAACGAATTTATAAAAGTTCCTAATATAACAGTTTGACTCTTCACATTAAATGCAAACTAATAAAAATTTCAAATTTTAATTTTCATCTTAACAGTTTAGTTGAAAAATCGTATCTTTCTTTTAGAACTCATTTCAAAAAGACGGTACGTTATATGGTATACATAGTCATTATTCTACTTCTACTGGTCGCTAAAAATTTGATCAGTATGGCTTCTGTTAAAAAGTAATTGATGTTTGGTTTATAAAGTGCTTGATTTACTTCTGAGCTGCACAAGCTATAGCATCTTGGGGGCCCCAAAAATTGTTTGAATTAGCAATTGTCATATACACTTAAATATTGTGTGATTGTCAAGACCTTTTGAGTTGAAAGTCATGAAAATTCTTTAGACCATAGAATAGCTTCGATAAAATGTCTTACAAGCAAACATAGTTAAAAGATTGACTGCTTAAAAGACCTATCAGAACAGTTAATTAATAAAAGGCAGTAACACAAAAATGTTCTCGAACGAGTTGTGACAGTCATAATTACAATGGCACATCGTTGTTTACCTTTCAGAGAAGATACGGAAACATTTTTCTCTCCTTCCAATGGCTATTTCCTTGGATTACTCGAACTTAAAGCAAAATTAGATCTTTGACTATCAAGCTATTTTTTTTTAAAAAGGGAATATTTATATTAGAATATATTATGAATTTATCCAAATTGAGGCACATAAAGTATCGTAGATATTTTAAGAACTTCAAAGTACTTCATTTTATCTGTATATTGCACTCAAGACCGGTCCCAAGATCAGCTTACTGTTTTTTAAGGTATGTTTTATGAGATAGTGGGCTACATATTTAACTTTTGTAACTTTCCTAGAAATTGGTAGTCACACAGGGGAAAGTTTGGCTAATTTGTGCAAAAAAACCTTTAAAAAATGAGTTAAACATATATTTTAGTCCGTGTAGAGGTAATTTATATGAAAAGTTTATTTTGCCAATATGTCTGGCGAATGCAAGGGAATGATGTAAGACTTGATGTAACAACAAGATATTTAATCACTTGACATGCGTTGTCATGCACTAATTCTCTTCGATAAACAGGCGTGATGTAATAACATAATATTTTATCACCTGGCTCGTGTTGCCATGCACTAATTCTCTTGGAAAAGCGATGGTAAGCTTATGACAGGGTACACAATTATTCATAGTCAAATATTCTAATGTTATGCTTCATTTAAAGTTAATCCCAAACTTGTCGAAATTGACATCACCAGGACACTAAATTCAGATTAAATCTCTCTCTCTCTCTCTCTCTGTGGGAATAACTGCGGGTGAAACATACTTATGTTTGGGATAAAATCAAATAAAATCTCTCTATGTGGGGATAATTTCAGAAAAAAAATGAATTAAATATTACACTAACTTAGAATATGCATATAATGAGATAACACAAGTATGCATTTTGCTGAAATATTTTAAGACTTTTCGCCATTTTTTAAAATGTGGACAAATATCTATACCGAATGTTTTTAAAAATGGTTGCTCCATAAAACGCAATGAAAGAAGGATTTAAGTTTTAATTTTAAAAACCCGTAAAAACCAAGTTTTTGACTATAAATCCTTTATGTACGAGACATAATTAAAAGAATGTTCATTATATTACTCAGCGCAAGACCATCTAAAAATACAAAATTGCAGTTGTGTCGTAAAACATGTTTAATATAATGCGCACCGATCAGGAATATGTTTATAAAAAGTGTTGTCAATAAAATACGCACCTTATTGCGCGACAGAAAGGTTGTTCAATATAATACGCACCGGTACACTATATCTCAAAAAATAACATGATACATAGAAATAAATAAAATAATCTATAAAATCAGTAATAAATTACGGTAGATGTGATCGATTTGAAATGTTGATACATAGTTTTTATCATCGTACACAACTGCTTGCAAAATTTCAGCTCGCTAGCTTACGAGTAAGTGGGTTATAAATCGATCCAAAGTTTTAGCGACAAGCAAGGGCGCAAGCACCCAGACACCACGAGTTAATATAAATGATTTTATTTTAAAAAACCGTAAAAAACCAATTTTTTCTATAAATCCTTTATGTAAGAGACGTAACTAATAAGCAGCGCAAGGCTATCCAAAAATACAAAATTGTAGTTGTGTCGTAAACATGTTTAATATAATGCGCACCGATCAGGAATATGTTTATAAAAAGTTTTGTCAATAAAATACGCACATGCACATTATTGTGCGACAGAAAGGTTTTTCAATATAATGCGCACCCTTACACTCTATCTAAAAAAATATCTTGATACATAGGAATAAATACAATAATCTAAAAAATCAATAATTTAATTACGGCACATGTGATAGATCTGAAATTTTGACACATAGTTTTTATTGTCGGTACAAAACTGCCTGCAAAATTTCAGCTCGCTAGCTTACAAGGAAGTGGGTTAAAAAATGCTCCAAAGTTTTGGCGACAAGCAAGGGCGCAAGCAACCAGACACAACGAGTTAATATAAAAGATGTAATTTTTAAAAACCCGTAAAAAAACAAAGTTTTGATTATAAATCCTTAATGTACGAGAAGTAACTAAAAGAATGTACATTATAATACGCAGCGCAAGACCATCCAAAAATACAAAATTGCAGTTGTGTCGTAAAACGTATTTAATATAATGCGCACCGATCAGGAATATGTTTATAAAAAGTGTTGATAATAAAATACGCACCTTATTGCGCGACAGGAAAGGTCGTTCAATATAATACGCACCGCGACACTATAGCTCAAAAAAAATTATCATGATACATAGAGATACAATAAAATAATCTAAAAATTCAATAATTTAATTACGGTACATGCGATCGATCTGAAATGTTGATACATCATTGTTTTTATCATCATCGGTACGAAACTGCCTGCAAAATTTCAGCTCGCTAGCTTACGAGGAAGTTGGTTAAAAATCGATCCAAAGTTTTGGCGACAAGCAAGGGCGCAAGCAGACACCACGAGTTAATATAAATGATTTATAAATTTAAAAAAACGTAAAAACCAAGTTTTTCACTATAAATCCTTTATGTACGAGACGTAACTAAAAGAATGTTCATTACAATACGCAGCGCCAGACCATCCAGAAATACAAAATTGCAGTTGTGTCGTAAAACATGTTTAATATAATGCGCACCGATCAGGAATATGTTTATAAAAAGAGTTGTCAATAAAATACGCACCTTATTGCGCGACAGAAAGGTTGTTCAATATAATACGCACCGCGACGCTCTATCTCAAAAAATAGCATGATACTTAGGAATAAATAAAATAATCTAAAAAATCAATAATTTAATTACGGTACATGCGATCGATCTGAAATTTTGATACATTGTTTTTATCATCGGTACGAAACTGCCTGCAAAATTTCAGCTCGCTATCTTGCGAGCAAGTGGGTTAAAAATCGATCAAAAGTTTTGGCGACAAGCAAGCAAGCGGTGCGCGGCCGCAGACACCACGAGTTAATATAAAGGATTTTAAAAAAACCCGTAACAAACCAGGTTTTTGACTATAAATCCTTTATTTAATGAGAAGTAACTAAATGAATGTTCATTATAATACCCAGCGCAAGACAATCCAAAAAGACAAAATTGTAGTTGTGTCGTAAAACATGTTTAATATAATGCGCATCGATCAGGAATATGTTTATAAAAAGTGTTGTCAATAAAATAGGCACCTTATTGAGCGACAGAAAGGTTGTTCAATATAATTTGCACCCTTACACTCTGTCTAAAAAAATAACATGATACATAGGAATAAATAAAATAATCTAAAAAATCAATAATTCAATTACGGTAGAGTAGATCGATTAGAAATTTTGATACATTGTTTTTATTATCGGTACAAAACTGCCTGCAAAATTTATGCTCGCTAGCTTACGAGGAAGTGGGTTAAAAATTGATCCAAAGTTCTGGCGACAAGCAAGGAAGCAAGGGTTCAAGGGGGCAAGCAAGCAGACACAACGAGTTAATATATACGGATTTTAAAAGTAGCTCCTCCACGATATCGGGGTATATGTCTTATTGCCGCCTGCCTATCACCAAAAAATACATTTTAACAATGATAACAGGTAATGTGTCAATCATATAACATCAGTCTTCTCTCGCTTTATTGACATATTTTATAACATAATTTGTGTACGATGCATTTCAAATTACTTCTTTAATCAAATCTTAAATAGTATAATAATTAAATTATTTCTAGATCCTCTTGATGTAACCTTCAAAATACTTGGCGATGCCTGTAATATTTTGATCTTATTAGTCTCTGACTTTTGCCTCGAGATATGCTTATGTCTTACTAGCAACGATTTAAGTGTCAATGAATAACTTAAGAAAATTTATTGTGTGATATTTTTAAAAAAAATAATCGTGCAATAAACCTTCGCGGAAGTGTGCTAAAACGAATTTTAATGGCGATTGGATACAGAAGATAATATTTAAAAAGCTCACATAGCAAAAAAAAACATATTAAGGATAACCGGCCCAAAAATGATTGATACGTTTCCTTATTGTGTGTTTTTTTTTCCCTTCAAATATTGCCTACATACCAAACTACTTATAACATTATCATAGTGATCGGTTTGAATGAAATAATAAGGACAATGCTTATATCGCTAAAGAACAATACAATTTTTAAAAAAAACATCAAAGGTCACCGCGACAAAAATAGGGCAAGACGTACAATTCAAAGTCCTTACATATTGCAATCTGGATGATCATGCATAGCTGCTTTAATATAGGGTTTGTAATTTCTCTGACCGGACATATTTTTAGCTTAATGAGTAATGTTCTATTTCTAGATGAAATTTTAGCGGAACATTGTTTTGAAGCATAAATACAGAAGAATCAATATGTTCTCAAAATTGTTAACATAAAAAAATAACGAAACTGTTTTCCCTTTTTCAAGTCCAATAAAGGTTCTTAAATCAAAGAACAATTCTCTAACAGCTGATAGCTGCTAAAGGTTAGTATTGCCGGGGGTGGGAGTGGGAAATAAAAACCCACGAATGTCGAAATATCACTTGCGTAAAGACATTTATTGTTCAGATACCTACAATATATGGTGCTATGACTTCAAATTTGGATGAGAATGGTTAAACAATAATTGTGTACTTATAAATTATTGAGCGTGTTGATTAAACTTCTCGTCTTTTTGCCTCGTTTTGCTGAAACAAAAAATGTGTTCAGTGCGTACAGTGATAACAATGGAGTTTTTAAGCAATGAACTAGCGAATCACCGTCAAAAATGACGGAAGTTTTCAAAATAAATACACATCAGATTAAAAAATAACGTAATACAGAATTTTCATTTATTTTATTTATTTGTATTTGTTTCAAATAATATCATATTGAACAATTTTATGCGGAACGTTAGAAAATTGTTATTTTTGGCTCAGTAATTTGGTGCTCTGCTTTCTAAAATTAGTTACATTACAATTATACATACATACAGACTACGGGAATTATGTATATTGTAAATTAACACTGTAAATAAAAGTTTCCAAAATAGGATTTTATTAAAAAATGCAAGTGCTCCATCAATCATTTCTTTTCTTGTTAATAATTAAATCTGCAGGCGCAAGCGTTGACGAATTTTATAACATACATTATGGTACGGAACTGACAAGACGTAAAAACACAATGCTATGAAATTTATTTTAGAACATCTTCGATATAAATACTTCGTGGGTTTTTGTTAACAAATATCTGTAAAACGCTTTCCTCGTTGATATTGAGAGCGTAGTGAATGTGCATTAATGCAAGCTCGGTTAGTGTTTCATGTCCCATTGAACATCTCATGTAATTGCACTGAAACTTCGCTCACACGTGCATGAAATCACAGGAATCACGCACGCGATTTTCTTTCAGCAATAAATATTCGGATACATCAATTCATTGCAATTTTTTATAGCTTCCGTGCAATTTTTTTGGTAGCTTTGAATCTTCCAATTAGCTGAAACTCAATTTCAACCCGTAGAACTCTTCGGGAAGCACCTATTTGTGAAGGCAGATCGTGATCATATAAATGCACAGCGCCTTTCAGATCTTCATACGTACTATTTCTAACAGCACTTAGCACAAGCGCTAACAGTTGTGAGTATACCCTGGTTTAGCCAGAGAACCGCACATCTAGTTCATCAATGATATGCTCCAGAAATGGTTTAATTAAGTTCCGCAGATAGTGTTGCATTGGCGTTTCTGCGCTCATTGCTTCGGTAGATTTGCCTCTTAGATTTATCTAGACATTGAAGCTTCAACTCCTACAGACTGCGCCATGATAACGATATGATCATGAGTGTTATGAAAATAAGAATCTGCTTTTGTTCTAATCTCTCTAAACAAGTCTAAACTCTTGCTTGACGTTTTCGATAATTGGCATAGCCTGAATGATGTCAATCGTTTCTTTCTGATGTTGAAATATTATTCCTTCCTGCCTAGATAACAGTTTGTAATTTACAACAAAATTCACAATAAATGAGAAGTTACACAAGGAATGAAGAAATGACATTGCTCGAGATTTACTCTTCGTGTCCCAATCACAATTTGCAGTGAAACTTCGACCAAATCCTTTGTAGTTTCTTTTCCATGTTGCAGTGACATTATCTCAAGAGTCTTAACACCGGAAACATACGATTAATAGAAGTGTTTAAATGATTCATTGCTTTCAGCCCATTTTGATTTGCACAAATCTTCAGGGGCATTACGTTTAGCACTGTCAAAAGGAAGACTCGTTTCTATGAAGCTTATCAACAAGGCTTAGCACTTTGGGCTTTTGTTAAAAAAAAACATGCAGGTTTCTTTTAATTTGTCAATCTTATCACGCACATCGGGAAGTCCGCACGAATGTGCGATCACTAGGTTTAAAGCGTAGTTGCTGCAGAGTGTGTATACTGCCAAAGGGGCCTTTTGCAGAATACGCGGTTAAAATCCTGAGACAGCGCCCGATATAGATGCAGCGCCATCATAACACTAGCCCCTCATATTCTAAAAGGTCATTTGGTGAGGGCAGGCCTGGCTAACCCACTAGGCCTTGTCTGACCGGATCTGTCAATGCATTTATTTTCCCTTATTGAACTTCGGTAGTCTTGCAATAAAAAAAATGTTACAACAAAAGGCACACATTCCCTGAAACGGGTTCTTTCTAACTTAAGAACTCTTTTCAACGGCCTTGTCTTTTTTTTATTTTTTTTTATTAAAGTTGTCCTTAAACAGATACAATATATATATATTAGGGCTGCGGAAATTAAAGATTAATTTCTCGATTAATCGTTAAAATATTTTATCGATTAAAATTATTTTAATCGGTAAAAATTCGATTATAATGGGAAAAAAAATATTTATAATATTTATTTATACTTTTTATTACTAAATAATTAATAATAATTTTTAGATTTTTTACGTACTAACTTTTCCCCCCGTAATATTATAATCTATCTATCTATATATATATAATTTTCTTCGTGGTCGGACCCTGCGATATACCAAGCTGCAAGTATGTGCAACCGAGCATGACAAATGACCCTCGCTCGGTTTACCTAATCACTGTTGGCAAGCGTGGTGGGATGAAAAGAAAAAAGAAGGGGGGGGGTGGGAGTGGGTGGCAAAAAAGGCTTGCGTTCACTTGCCCGTTCACTTGCTTTGTTCCTTCACAGAAAACTTGAGATCCCTAGTGTACTGGTTATCACGTCCACTTCATACGGGGAGGTCCTTGGTTCAAGCCCCAGCGAAAACATTTTTTTTTAAAATTTTAAAAGTGACTATTTGTGCCCGTTCTTTTAACCCTTTATTTCAAACACTAGCTGATCCACAGCGTAGCAAACGCTGCTAATGATTTAGTGACGGGTGAAGACTTCCTGAAAGACACACTTGTCAAAATTGGGTGGGTTTGGGCAAACTACTGTGAGTGAATCAAAAGAAGGAACTCTGGAGAGACCCGCGGCGTAGCATACGCCGCAGACTTGCTCATCATAGACATTGCAAAGAACATTTTTTTTTGGGGGGGGGGTGAGAGTACAGACACAAAAAGCAGCACTAAGTAAATAAAAAATAGCGAGTAAACGTAAAGATATGCACACTGAGGTTGTTGTTACCCGCCTCCCATTTATTACTTCCATCCCTTAAACATTAACTTTGTTTGGCCGATCCTAGCGAGGGTTAGTCATATTTAGGGTTGTTAATTGCGTGTTGTTGTTATTGAAAACCGATTATGTAACTCCGATTTTAAACCAATTATCGTATTACAGCTGACTTCATAGAAGTTAGGGGTGTACCGAATTCACCTCAAAATGTCTCGAAATTAAACAATGAGTTGGCAGTCCACCTCACCAAACCAACGTTTGGGGAGGGGGTAGTTTTGATTTCTTCGTGATGTAGTTTGTGTCCGTTCTTTCTCAACTTTCTTTGCACTCTGCATGAGCAAGTCTGCGGCGTATGCTACGCCGCGGGGCGTCTAGTTTATTTTATTAATGTATGTTGACCGGAAGACGTCACATAACAAACATATGACAGCATCAGCGCAGTTAAATTTAAACATATAACTGGAAAGTTTAGATGTTCACTGCCATAAACAATTATCTTTTAAAGGATCATAAAAATCGCTGTCGTACATCATTCAGCACAAAGATCCGATCAAGTATCAACACATTGTCATAAAATTTAGTTCAACATATTCCAAATTCTCAATGTCTGTGAGACAGTGGAAATAACTCAATAAAATAAAAAAAGTCAATTACCTGTTTTGTTACTTCCCTTGAAATGTTCAGTTTAATGACGTCATACTTTTCTATTTTTGGCTTTAATCGAAATTATCGATTAATTAATCGTTAATTTTTCAAAAGTTAACGATTAAATTTAAATTAATCGATAACAGCCCTACTCTATATATATACATATATATATATATATATATATATATATATATATATATTAATCGTTAACTTTTGAAAAAATAACAATTAATTAATCGTTAATTAAGATTAAATACAAAAATTGAAATTTATGGTGTCAAAAATAACATTTATTAAACGTACTTGTCGAAAATCGTTATAACACTGGAAAGTCTTCTTTATATGACATATTTTAACCAACTACGCAAACAGTGTATTGACATTATTTGGTTCAAGTGATGAGCGGGTCATATTGACAATAAAACCAGCCGAGCTGAAAAATCGTTTACATAGCTTTATATTGTCTGATACTGTATTGGATGTTTGGTTAGCAGGTGATATGTAAACGAAGTGTTAGAACCATGGTAGCAATGTTCCCTTTAAGCAGCGCGCTGCCCATATATTTTACCGACGCCAAGCAGGAGATTAGAATCACCACGCTGAAAATTTTGTAAAATTTTGCGCAAAAAATGGACGTTGTGCAACTTTGCACATATGTTCTTTTAAAATTTTGCACACACGTTCTTTTAATATTTCGCACACGAAACAACGAGCTTAGACTCAGAAAGAACATTGCATGGTAGACAAACGATTTCTCTCCATGGAAAGAAACTTTATCAACATTTGAACAATCACCTAAGTGAATAGTTAAAAACAAAAAATGTTTGTGTAATCGTCCGAAATTAGTTTATATATATCGGCCGAAAAATTTTACTTTTTGACTTCCAGTATATTTATAAGTGGTGGGTCGATCACTCGTTAAAAAAATTTATTAGTTAAATATATATATATATATATTTATATATATATATATATATATATATATATATGCTGCAGTGCCCAATCGGTTGAAGATATTAATTTCAAAACGACATTTGCTTTTAACCTAGATCATGGAAAATATACCTGTTTGTCAATACATGTCGAGGTCGTGTAAAATAAAATGTGGGAATAAAAAGTGACATTTAAAGCACCTGGGCAAAAACGGTGCAAGATGTCCATATCTAAAAGAGCCTGAAGATTTCAATCTACGTCATGTTGGAGATATTTGTCCGTGTTAGTCTAAATTGTTTCGAATATAATGGAAAGATGCGCTTTAAAAGTTTAAGAAAACATGTTGGTCACCGGCCCAGAACGAATAGACGTTGGAATTTAAATATCATATATAATGTTTACAAACTTTTTATGTCAGAAACATTTGCTTGCATGTAATCAACAACTTCCTATAGCGTGATAGTCATTTGATAAATAAAATACTATTTAAACGGCTTTAAATAAACTACAATAAGGGCCCCAGGGTCCAATCAGTGTAACATGTAAAAGTCAATACAAAATTTGATTTTAATGTGATCATGACATAAATATTGGTTTGTCAATATTGTAAAGATAATTTGAAATTGAATGGGGATAAAGTCCTAAAGGTTTACGAAAAAGAGATTAGAAGCGCGTAGCCCCAAAACAAATGATAATATGAGTTAAATATCATATAGTACTTTATAATTGAACATCAAGTTTTTAAAAACCAAGTTTTGTCAAGATCCCTCTATTTAAACTGCATCCAAAGTTCAAAGTATTTTTATATAGCTCATATTTAAAAAAAAACACACACACACAAACTACATTTTGGACCCAGTTCTACCTACACGGGAAAGTGGTGAATTACTGGTGAGCGACTCAGTCAGCTAGTGAAGGCTTTGCCTTTTATTTGTTTATATATATATATATATATATATATATATATATATATATAATATATATATAATATATATATATATATATATATATACATAATGCATATATATTATAAATTAAATTTAAATTTGGAATAAAAATTACAACAAAGAGGCAAAATAAATAAATAAAAAATTAATTAATTAATTTAAAAAAACTAAATAAATAACAGCAAAACCCAAACATCTAAGTTCTACTGTACTTTACGTGTTAGTTAGGTTTTGGCCATCGCTTTACTTATAATATTAACTCACTAATTACAGACGGAGTTGTTGTTTTTTAAAATTAATGTTTGAATTAGCAACATAAGAAAATTCTCGATTCCATCCATGCCTGTTTAAAAAAAAATAATATGCATCGTGTGACAATTTTAATGAAAAATCTTCAACAAATCTATAATTACTAGGTTGTGCTGCAGAGTAACTAACTTGTCCTTGCCTGATAAATACGAAACATTAAACTTACTAAGATGTACACAAATTATTTTATAATAGGGGTTGTAGGGCGCACAAGGCGCCCACTTTTTTTTCAAAAGCCCAAGTAAATTATCCTTGTTTGATAAATACGAAATATTAAACTTCCTGAAATGTACACAAACTATTTTATAATAAGGGTTGTATGGCGCCTACGGCATCATTTTTTCAAAAGCCCATGTAACATATCCTTGTTTGATAATACAAAATATCAAACTTTCTTAAATGTACACAAATTGTTTTAGAATAGGGGTTGTAGGACGCCTGCGGCGCCCACTTTTTTGTGTCAAAATCCCAAGTAACTTATCATTGTATGATAAATACGAAATATTCTTTAAATGTACACAAATTATTTTATAATTAACAAACCCCATAAAACAATGACGTCATTGTTAATGTGAATCTGGAAACCATCATATAAATGCTACTATCACATTAATTAGAAACATTTATCTATATGTAAGAGAATAGTTGCAATGAGAAATGATTTGTGATGGGCACCCCACGCTTTTATGTGCAGTAGATAGGTTCACCGATTTCACCTGTTTTCATAGAACATTTTTATTTTCTTCTTTTTTGTGCACTTTCTATATGTAAATGAAAGCGTGTCCTTTTTAAAAGATATTTTTTTACATTATTTTATTAAGTCTATATTTTCAAATTTAAAAAAAAGCAGAGTGATTTCTCTTAGCGTTACGCAAAGTGAGTCATAATTTAGGGAGTTAAAAAATAGATAAAGAAGTTACTCGTAAAAAAGGCTACTTCTTTGTAATGCAAATCAAAATCAAATATAAATATTACTAGTCTATTTATTACATGTCAATAATGACGAAAGTGTTCCAAATAACAATAAATATATATATATATATATATATATATATATATATATATATATATATGTATGTGTGTGTGTGTGTGTGTTAGTGTGTGTGTGTATTTGTGTGTGTGTGTGTGTGTGTGTAATTTTTTCTTTTGACTGACAGCCGTATCGTAAATAATCAGAAAATGTAGAGACAAAGAGAGAAAAAATATATCTCACTTCCATATTGAACATACAAAAAGAGTTATTTTGGTGCAGTAATCTTTTTTCAAGGATTGTTTCTAGCGGTTCGCTTTCTAAAATTTTTTAATGCCTGATTACTTATGAACGAACATACATAACAAATTATATATATTGATTATTGCAACGTATTATAATAAAATGATATAGCTCAATTTTAAATGCGTACACCTAAATGTGCACACCGTAATGCGATAATATATACATATATGTATATATATATATATAAATATATATATATATATATATATATATATATATATATATATATATATATATTATATATATATATATCTTTGATAAATAAAATATATAAACATTTATAAAATTATAAAATTTTGTGTTACTATTGAACAGAATCTGAGACATATAGAAACGGTTTCTTTTCAATTTTATGAACCACTACTTTTTCTTTTTTTTTCCTTTAAAAATTATATTATTTCAAAATATATTTTAAATGCACAATTTAGGAATAAAATAAATGTATTTTATTTATTTATTTTTTTTTGTTCATCAATTAACTTATTTTTAAATTTGTCAACAAAAATTATGTATTATTATGATTTAAATTTTTTAAATATAGGTAAGAAAGGATTTGTAAAAACCACGTTTTAACAAGTTGACTAAAAATAAGAAAATAATTTAAAACTTATAAGTTCAAATACTGTCTTTTAATATGACTAAAACCGTTGGTCGCGTGTAACAATTAAAGATTTATAATCTAGAAGGCAAAAGAGAGATCTATAAGTTAGATAATGTGTTAACTGTTTATGTAAAGTTATATAAGCACCCGCCCCTCGTATTTAGTCATATTAAATCAAAGTACTTGAACGTATAAGTTTTAAATAGTTTTTTTTTCTTTTTAGTCCACTTATAACAACGTGTTGTTTTTTTTTAAATCTCTTTTTACCTCTATTTATTTTACACAAACACTTCGTCAGCGCCCGCCCAACGTCTTAATACAGTGGTCCCCAACCTTTTTTGTGTGGTGACCCCTTTTTATAAAAGATTTTTGACCCGCGACCCCGATGAAATTTAAATAAGTCATTTCAATAAAGTTTTTACAAAATAGAGAAAATTTGCATTATAGTGAATATTTTTGGTGACCCCCAGAAAACCCTTTGCGACCCCGTTGGGGATATCGACCTGCACGTTGGGATTCGCTTTTTTATTCCACGGCAATGAGGCCATTGTGTTAGCTCGGCACGTGAATGTGAACAACAGAAGAAGGATACATATGCTTATATTGAGATAAACTTTAAAAATGCATTAATTTAATTATAGTACAATGGATCGATCTGAAATTTTTACACGATGTATTGTCATTCATGATCTATCTATGGTTAAGTTTTGAGCACTCTAGGAGATCGAAAATGGTTTAATTTTACGTTACCAAATTTGAAACATTGATGACAGAAACGAAAGCAAGTTAATAATAAAGTTGTAACATACAATTATATACATATATAATAGAAATTAATGGTAATAAATTACATCTATTGAGCAAAAGTTAAGACCTAATTCTTAAACATACCAGGCAAATCGTATTGTTTATGATCTGCGCTTGAATCCAGCTTTATGTATTTAGCAATGTATGGTTTTATTGATTTTAATAATGTTTTTATTTTAATTAATTTATTTTTAAGCATTAAATAATTTACAATCTTTTTAAAATGCAATTTAATAATAAAGCTATATAGTTTAGATATAATTCATTGCTTCATTTAAATCGTCTTAATTTTGATTATTTCTTGTTTTTGTTTTTTTTAATCAGTCCTTTTCACATAAGTATTATGATGGAATGCGTTATCGAGTGTATGAATAGACATTTTTAAAAAAATGTTATTTCATAAACTTAAAGTAAACTTAAAATATTAGGCTGTCAATGCACACAAATTCATTTGGTCAATTTGATATATAGCAAAAAATACAAAAAAAACAAAAAAAAACTGCATAATTTATATTACAAATTTGATCGACATCTGCTGGAAGAAAGTGTAATGTTACAAGACTCATACAGACCTTGTTCTACATTTAGACCAGAAGGTCAACCTAAACAAACAAGCAACTATTCTTTCGCCAAATCGACGGTTTAAAAACCTTGTGAACTATTTGTCATGCACCAAGTGGTGCACTTGCACTTGTCGTCTCAAGGATCTTACCTAACTGTGTGAAAGAGGTTATTGACTACAATTATAATACATATGCACACAAAAAAATACGCTTAAGCTTCTTCGTCTTAAATGAAATAATATTATCCCGTTTAAAAGATTTTTAAAAACAAAGAGAAATATTCATTTAAAATAAATTGTATTTCTAACTGTAATGTAAAATTGAAAAAATATACCAACGTAATGTGATTTAATGTTTTTTTTCCACTTTAAATCGACTTTCTTTGTAAAATTACATTAAACATAATTCTTTTCATGTGTTATACATTTACTTACAGCTATTCTTTTCATAAGACATATAATATGTAATAAAATCATTGATAATGTGAACATTAACAGGTGCAACGGTACTAACATGTTCCCTTTTTCTTAATATTAGAAGTTATATTTTCATAATGATAACTTTTTAAAATATCATTTTAAAGAATTTTTGGATTAGCAATAACCGTGCTCTAGCTTATGTTGTTTCTTTCTTACATTAACAAATATGATCTTAGTGAAACTAGTATATTTTGTATTCCATTGAATATAACATAACCTTTCATTGGGACGGTACTAACATGTTCCCTTTTTCTTAATATTAGAAGTTATATTTTCATAATGATAACTTTTTAAAATATCTTTTTAAAGAATTTTTGGATTAGCAATAACCGTGCTCTAGCTTATGTTGTTTCTTTCTTACATTAACAAATATGATCTTAGTGAAACTAGTATATTTTGTATTCCATTGAATATAACATAACCTTTCATTGGGACTTAGTTACCCACATTAACTGTCACCTCTTTTTATTTGTGTGTGTGTGTCTTTGTGTTTTACAACCTGTTTGGCATACGTTGAATGGGCAGTCCATCATGTGTGAGAAGAAAGCAATGGGTGTAATCTATGAATGAATGACAACTCGAGGATTCTTGAAGCGTGCAAGACGGTGTCCTATTGCCGGAACATCTTTTTATTTAATCAATCTCCAAGCAAGTTTGTTATATTATTTTAAGGTCTGTGTATTATTTATAAATATATTTTAAATGAATTATTTTAAAGAGGTTCGTATTATTTTTTATCTAATAGACTCCCGATTATATAAGATAGTTCATCTATTCTGGTTGAATAGTATTGTTTAAAGTATTATATGAGAACAACAACTATCTTAAATATAATTTAATCTTAGGTAGGGCAAATACAGTGAAACAATATACATCCTTACAATAATTTCAAACAAGGTATCAGTCGGGACTCATTTAGACATTTGTTTTTAACTACAACCTACAGTAACTGCTAAAAATGTAACTGGAAAAAAATTATTTCAGATATATAAATAGTGTATGTAGAATAAGCTATAGCAAAACACTTTAAAGCATAATTGATGTCGCTTTTTGTAAATTTTCTATGTTCTCCCTTCACTTGCCTTGCTGTCATTTCACACACAATACATGTCGTAATTAAAACATTATATTATGAGAATACTTGAGTGGATTAAAGAGCTATAAAGAGAGAGAAAGATAGCTAGAGTAGTTTATGAAACAAATTGGATGTTTAATATTTAACTACTATGGGTTGCAGGGCGCCTACGGCGCCCATTTTTTAAGATTCTAGCCCAAGTAACTTATCCTTGTTTGATAAATGCGAAATATTAAACTTCCTAAAATGTACACAAAACATTTTATATCTATAAATCCTAAAAATCTTTTTTTTACATCTTTCCCTTTTCAAAATTAAAATATAAGCTAAAACAAAGACGTCATATAATATTTTTACACACACTTTATTCATACACTGTATTAAAATATAAGCTCAAACAATGACGTCATAGTGTCTGGGGTTATTATATTTTTATAGTAGTTGTAGGGCACCTACGGCGCCCACATTGTTTGGTCAAAAGCCCAATTACCTTATTCTTGTTTGATAAATTCAAAATATTAAGCTTCCTGAAATGTACACAAAGTATTTTATTATTAACAATCTTCAAATCCTCTTTTTACATCGTTCTCATTTTCCAAAGTTAAAATATAAGCTCAAACAATGACGTCATATAATATTTTTTACACTGATAAACACCACACGATTTTTTAACGGCTACGGACTGTTATGCCGTGTTCCTCAGCATTCCATATCCACTGCATTTGGCTATTATATTATTTATTACTCATTTGAATTAAATCACTTATTACATTTTATGTGTTTTTTTAAAAAATAAGTATGTCCTTCAAGGAAACAATCTCGAGGAGGTGGATAGCTTAACATAACTTGGAAGCATTATTGACACACACGGAGGCACAGAAGCCGATGTACGAATGAGAATTGGCTAAGCAAAAACAGCATTTAAACAGCTAAAAAAATTGGAACTGTAACAACTTGACCCTCCATACCAAGGTCAGGATATTTAACACCACAATAAAGCCTGTCTTGCTGTATGGAGCAGAAACATGGCGAATAACGGCAGCCATTTCAAAAAATCTTCAAGCTTTTATTAACATATGTCTCCGAACAATTCTCCGAATCCGCTGGCCCAATGTCATCACCAAAGAAGACCTCTGGCAACGCACACAACAAGAGCCAGTTGAAGAGCTAATACGCCAGCGCAGATGGAGATGAATTGGCCACACTCTCAGAAAGCCTACGTCCAGCATTGTGAGACAAGCCAGTGCTGTTAACTCCTGGGAAATTTCCCAAATCGTGGGAATTTTTTAGCCAAATTTATAGAAAAGGAATTTGGGAATTTATGAGGATTTGTCCTTAAATATGTGAATATTTGAGATTGACAATTTTTTAAATTTTAAATACACACTTGAATGACGATAAAATAAAATGATTTGAAACATTCTCATTTTCAAATGAGAAAAACTCTTTCTAGGGTATTGGCAGGCTTTGTGAAGTCATATTTGTTTATTTTTAGCGTTTCTATTGTTTTATTAATTTCGGATCTACGTTTTTGTTGACGTGTTGGCTGGTTTTTCCTAAAATTGTCACTGGCAGCACTGACCCAGTTTCCAGACTGAACACGTGAGAACACAAACGTCATCAACTCTACAAAACATCAAGTTGTTGGTGAAAAATGTAATTTTAATTCGTTTTTTTTTAATATAATGACGGAATCAAAGTGACAGAATCAAACACTGATGATATAGTCAAAGTGGATGGAATTTGACTAGATAATATATTGAAATAAAATATTAAAGATCTCTTCTTTTCAATAAATCATGACTCTAAGAAACCTAAGGAACTATGTATTATTGATTCATTGGTTATGCATAAAATAAATTACAAAACTTTCATTTTTTAATTAAATATTTAGTTAGCAAATACATACATGTTTTACTCTTTGTAATATACAATATAGCGATGTAATGACCGTAATGAAGTTTTCATTTAGAGATTGTTGTTTAATGTTTATTTCTGCCAGTAACAAACAGAACATGCACCCACAAAAGGATTTAATGAATTTGGGAATTTTTAGTCTAATTTGGGAATTTTTTTTACTCCTGCCTCGGAAAATTTGGCTACTTGATTTAACAGCATTGAGACAAGCCCTCACATAGAACCCTCAAGGCAAGAGAAAAAGAGGTCGTCCCAAAATGACCTTGAGAAGGGATCTGGAGGCAGAAACCAAAATGGGCGTGTCTTGTATAATACTAAGCAGCAAACCATGACAGACAGAACAAAGAGAAATAGACATCATGCTGTGACAACATTGACACAGTTTCAAGCTGTGGATTTTTTTAAAAGAAGAAAATAGCATGAAAAGAATATGAAAAATTGAGGTTTTAAAAGCACGGTTATTTAGCATTTTATATTTGTGTGTATAGGATATAATTTTTTTACTTGATATGAGATGTGAAAAAAACCACATTAATTCAGTTGTCTCACTCTCTTTTACTAAACCATTTCGTTATGTGTTTGCATATTCTTCAATTTCTGAATTAAATATTGTTTTCAATTGCATAGTGGTTGTTAGTCATGAGTTCTTGGCTTGAGTCCCGAGGGACACAGGTTCGAGTCTCAGTGAATGCGTCCTGAGTCCACCCAGCTCTGAATTGGTACTTGACATTAGTTAGAGAAGAAAGGCAGCTGGGCAATTGTGTGGTCCCTTATAACAGTTCCATATGAACACTGCATCACTTGATAATACGCACTTATCAGAAAGTAGGATGCAATAATCTTCTATATAGAAGGAGCAGCTGTAACAGAGAAGCAAGACTAGTCGTCTCAAAATATTATTATAAATTCTCACTATGGGGCATTAAACAAGAGTCGTTGGATTGATCTATGAAATACTTGACAGTGTGAACAATCTATTTTTCTCATCACATCCTGACAGACATTTTTTAAACTACAGTTTGTATAAATATTTTTATTTTCAAAATCCATTTAATTTCTACTCTTGCATATCTATGTAATACACATGTGTTGCATTTAGTTTGATCTTGGTTTGTTAGCGAGAATTTATAAAAGATTAAAATGTGGAAGATTATCTATTCAAATTTCAAGCAAACTTAAGAGCGTTTCTATTTATAAGTTTCAGGAAAGCGTTTCAATAGTGCAATCGTGTCTTCGTTCTAAAACTCATTTTCAAACGTTGGTACGTATATTGATTTAGAGATTCAAATTTAGTATTCGTCTACATTCATTAAGGGCTAACGATTTGATCATTTAGATTCCTATTTAGAAACACTTGTTGTGTGGTTAATGCATCTGTGAAGATGATACCTTGTAGTGTTATTTAGCAGGAAAATGTCGGACCTTTCGTATGCTTGTGTCATCTCGAAATCACTTTAAAAGATCGTTACAGCCATGAAAAGTTGTAAGTTGTTAATAACATTTCTCTCTCTCTCTCTCGTTCACTCTCTCTCTCTCGTTCACTCTATCTCTCTCTCTCTCTCTCTTTCTCTCATACTCGATCTGTCTTTGTTTCTCTCTTGTTTTATCATATATGACAATGTTTCTAAATGTATTAAATAGTGCTGGGTGGAAGCAAATGTCGTTTTTCGCTAATATGAAGTATATAAATCTTGTTGTTAGCATTAACTAACGGGTGGATAATGGATCAAGATAAAAGTTTTCCTACAAAATGGTTTGATTGTAAAATGTATGTAACCTCCGACACAGCTACTTCTGACAGCTACCTCCGACACAACCACTTCTGACAGCTACCTCAACCACTGCCACTTCGGACAGCTAATTCCGTCACAGCCACTTCTGACAGCTACCTCCAACACTGACACTTCTGTCAACGATTTCTGACTTCGATAAAATGGCTCAATGAGTTTGACGAGCCCCCACTGTGGTGGATTCGTTGTCTAGGGGAATCGATGTCCTCTCTTGGCCACAGATACTAACCAGAGTCGGCTACTCCGACAGAATCTCGGCTGGTTATTGTAAACACCAAAGTACCATACTGTAGGTTGTATAATAATATATAATTAGTTACCAACACACTTGACTTCCGTATAAACAAGTTTATCATATTATACTCTCAAAGGGACTAGAGATTGAAAAGATTGGTGAATATAACATTCCAAAAATCCATCACAAGCCAATTCACTCACTCCATTTTCGGCTCCTAACAACCCTCTATCTCTATATATATCCTTTTTCTCATTTTGCGTCTTGGTGTGTCGCACAATAGTTGTTGCGCACACTACATTAACTATTATGTGCGCATTTAAGACAGTCATTATCACACCATAACATCCAACCGTTACAACTGTAAAATCAAATGGTTAAATGTCTTAAACGTTTACGAAAAAGAAATTAGGGGCCCTTGGCTACAAAAGATTGAAAAAATATAATTTTAATGCCCTAACGAATTTTGATACACGCCATCAAGTTTTTATCTTCCAAGTTTAAAAAAAACACATTTACACTGTATTCAAAGTTTTTTTTAATTTGTAATTTAGCTCATATTAGGTGAAAAATCTACATGTGGGTCCCGTGGATTTTTTTTTAAAAATCGCCTGTTACCATCCCTTGAGTGCGCTCAACAACTTCCCAAAATTTCATGCTTCTACCTACACTAAAAATTGGAGAAAATGTGATGATTAACTTTTTATATAAGAAAAAATACATTTGGGCCCCCGGCCCCCAGAGAGTGATAATTTAAATATTTGTTTTTGCATGTTACCATCGTGGGAGTGTACTCAATAACTTACCTAAGGTTCATGTTTCTACCTACACGGGAATGTGGGGAATTAGCGATTTTGAGTAAAAGGGAAACAACGTTTTTGGGCCCCTGGCCCCCATGAGTGTCAATTTTAAAATTATTTTATCCCAATTATCGTAGCGAGAGGCTACTCAACAACTTCCCAAAGTTTTATGCTTCTACCTAAACGGGGAGGTGGAGAATTAGTGATGATTCGGTTTTAAATATTATTAAAAAAACTACTTTTGGGCCCCCGGCCCCCAGTAAGTGTTAATTTAAATATTTTTTTCGCCTGTTACCATCACGAAAGTGTACTTATCAACTATTCAGAGTTTCATGCTTCTACCTACACTGGCAAATAGGATAATTTGTGATTTTCAGTTTTTATATAGATCACATTAGGAAAAAACTTCATTTGGGCCCCCGGCCCACAGGAAGAGATAATTTAAATATTTTTTTTCACGTTACCATCGCAGGTTTGAACTCAATATCTTCCCAAAGTTTCAACTTCTGCCTACTGGGGAAATAGGAGAATTAGTGATATTCACATTTTATATAGGCCATATCAGGACAAAAACGTTTTTGGGCCCGAGGCCCCCATGAGTGTTAATTTTAAAATTCATTTACTCCAATTTTCGTCGCGAGAGGCTACTCAACAACTTTCCAAAGTTGTATGCTTCTACCTACACGAAGAGTTGGAGAATTAGTGATGATTCGGTGTTAAATATTAGAAAAAAAATACTTTTGGTCCCCTGGCCCCCAGTAAGTGTTAATTTAAATATTTTTTCGCCTGTTACCATCACGAAAGTGTACTTATTAACTACTCAGAGTTTCATACTTCTACCTACACGGCAAATAGGAAAATTTGTGATATTCAGTTTTTATATAGATCATATAAGGAACAAAATTCATTTGAGCCCCCGGCCCCCATGAAGGGATAATTAAAATATTTTTTTTCTCCCGTTACCATCGCGGGTTTGTACTCAACAACTTCCCAAAGTTTCATACTTCTGCCTACGGGGGAAATAGGAGAATTAGTGATAATCATATTTTATATAGGCCATATATGAAAAACAACGTTTTTGGGCCCCCGACCCCCATGAGTATTAATTTTAAAATTATTTTACTCCAATTTTCGTCGCGAGAGGGTACTCAACAATTTCCCAAAGTTTCAAGCTTCTACCTACACGGGAAGTTGGAGAATTAGTCAAGAGTCAGTTTTAATATTGAAAAAACTACATTTTGGCCCCCGGCCCCCAGTCAGTGATAATTTAAATATTGTATTTACTTGTTACCATTGTGGAAGTGTACTTAACAACTACCTCAAGTTTCATGCTTCTACCTACACGGGAAAAAAAAATTAGTGATTTTTAGTTTTTATTATATTAGCTCATATTAGGAAAAAACATCATTTGGGCCCCCGGCCCCCAGGAAGTGATAATTTAAATATTTTTCTCCCGTTACCATTGCGGGTTTGTACTCAACAACTTCCCAAAGTTTCATGCTTCTTCCTACTCGGGAAATAGGAGAATTAGTGATTTTCATATTTTATAAAGGCCATATTAGGAAAAAAAAAGGTTTTTGGGCCCCCAACCCCCATGAGTGTTAATTTTGAAATTCTTTTACGCCAATTTTTGTCACGAGAGGCTACTCAACAACTTCCCAAATTTCCATGCTTCTACCTACACGGGAAATGGAGAATTAGTGATGAGTCAGTGAGTGAGTGAGGGCTTTGCATTTTATTAGTATAGATAAATAGGCGTTTTAAAATGCATCTGATATTCGCGATTATTCCCCATTCGCTGGGGGTTGGGGGTATAGAACATAACCCCCGGCATATAGCAAGGGCATAGTGTATTGTGAAAAGCTCATTAAACCGGGTAGATCAACTGTAACTCTATGCTTAGAGGCCATATGGCATTATATCGTGCTGGTGTTGCCGCACTTCGTCGTCAACAAAACTTCATCACAAATATTACACTTTCCAGTGTTGCTGTTAATTAGTTTTGTACAATTCAACATGGCCGAGTATTACCCATCTTACACAGTTAATATATATTTAATTAATTAACTTTAAATACTGAAAACTTTATACGCACTATTATTTTTTTTATTTTTTTTGGTCTTGGTCTATACATGCAAAAGAACACAAGAAACACAAGTGAATGGAAAGGATGCGGGATACAGAAGTGTAGTGATGAGTAAATGGGCTTAGATAGACAACATTTACTCATCTCAATTGGTAACTCAATGTTGTCGGTGTGTATCAAAGCAAAGTTATTGTCCTGTCATAAAATAACAGCCGGGTTTTATAATAAACGACACAAAAGCGTCTTTTTCATTTCCAGGTAGTTCTTTTATACAAAGTAAAAGTTAATTATGAAATGTTTGCAAATACAAACTTTGTAAATCTACATTTAAACATGATGATTTTTTAGTTGTCTTTGGTTATTGTTTTTTAACAATTGTATACCTTTTTTCAGAAGTAATTTTTAAAATTTGATTATAAAAGAAGGAAGTATATAATTTTTAGGGTAACCTATTCCATGACCGAATATCTCACAGTAATTTAAACAAAAAAATATATATATAAATATACGAGACATCACTTAAACAATGTTCCTAATAATACGCATCAAACGACAATCCAAAAATCTAGGATTTCAGTTATGTCTCAAATATATATAGTATATGTAGTAAAAAGACAATAAAACTTCTACAGTCGGCCTGCAAAATTCCAGTTCGATTTGATCAAGGGAAAAGTGTTAATAACTTTAACAACATCGATCAATACAATGTCGAATCCTGGTGACATTTTTTGGGCTTGCAAATATTTCCTTGTGAATGATACAATGCGGACTTCTAAAAAAAAAGTAAACTTAAGGCTGCTCTTTGTTAAAATTTTGAAAGATAAGACGAAATCTCCATCCAATTACATGGAAGATTGTGTCATCTAAGGTTTATCTATTCATGCAAGTATATATTAGCCTTAGATTTAGCTATAAGCTTACTTAAACATCTTAATCTGACCACTGGCGCTATAACACCACGTGCGTCAGGCAGTTGAACATCATTAACCATGTAAGACTGCACATATAAAAGAAGGAAAACTCTGTTTACAAACCTCCGCTGCCTTGCTGTCATACTCACTCTCGAGAAAGGCGAGAGGAGTAAACCCTGGTAAAAAATCAACGACTGGAGAGGAGCTGGGTGCCACCAAGTTTATAAGCCCACAAAAAGGAAACATGAAAAAACAAAAGATAAAGATATCCATGCCGGACCAGGCGAGGAACGAATTAACAGCCACGCACTTCACTGCAACTCATCAGAATCGGGACGTTAATTATAACTCTGGAACCGACCAAATTAGGCTTCCCAGAGAATATTGTAAATATTGTAAATATTGGCAATTGGAACGTAAGAACACTGTATCAGTGTGGAAAAGTAAAAGAACTAACGCATGACCTTTTTGGAGAAATTCTATTAGGAAATAGAATGAGTCATCAAGACAACCCCAAAAAAAGATATTCTAATAATAATGGGCGACTGGAATGCAAAGGTTGGCACTGACGCGTACAAACAATGGCCGGGTACAGTTGGAAAATTTGGCTGGGGTGAAACAAATGATAAAGGAATGAGATTACTCAAATTCGCACAAAGTCATTACTTGACCCTTGCTAACACCCTGCATCCACACAAGCAATCATGAACCATCACCTGGCAATCACCTGGAGGCTTAATCAAGAACCAAATTGATTACATTCTTGTGACGAGACGTTTCAAATATAGTATCAATAAAGCACAAACAAGGTCTTTCCCTGGTGCAGATATAGGAAGTGACAATAATTTTGTCCGAACTAGACTTAAGCTGAAACTGAAGTTAAATAGAGGAAAAAAAGAAATCCGTGCAATCGTTTTGATCTGTAAAAAATAAAACCCCTGAAATTGCGGAGATATTCCAGGCCAAGGTTGATGGCAAGTTTGCAGCATTTGTCACTATCGACCAAAATTAAGAAGCATTGGCTAACAACTTGAAGTACATTCTAAGTTCAACAGCAGAAGAACTCACCGGTAGGCAACTAAACAAGAAAGAGAAATGGGTCACCAACAAGATTCTTGATTTATGTGATGAAAGAAGAATGTTAAGGAAAAACAAAAATTCTAATCAGTTTACAGCAGACAAATACAGGTTGATTAATACAAAGATAAGGAAGGAGATGAGGCAGGCCAAAGAGGAATGGATAGATAACCAGTGCCGCACAGTGGAAGATATCATAGCTGCCAGTAATGCTAAGAAAGAGTATGAGACTTTAAGAAATATTACTAATACGCACCAGGAGCCAGCTTCGATAATTAAAGACTGTAAATGTCAGCTACTTACTGATAACATGGCGATACTAAGACGATGGACATAATATTGCACCGAACTGTACAATTGTAAAATCAATCCAAATACCAACATACTACAGAAGCAACAGAACAGAGAGATGAATGATCACCAGTGCTGTTGTGCGAAGTTGAAGAGGCAGTACTGAACCTAAAAGGGGGTAAGTCGCCTGGATTATACAATATCCCTGCTGAATTGCTGAAACATGGAGGAGCAGAGGTACCGAAAGCCCTAACAAAGCTCTGCGTGAAAATAATTGAAAATAAGATATGGCCCAAAGATTGGACGCAGTCGCTAATTATACCATTACGTGAGAAAGGCAATACGAAACAATGCCAGAATTATATAACAATCAGCCTTATTAGCCACCCTAGCGAAGTAATCCTAAAAATTATCCTCGGCTGGATAAAGCCAATATCCGAGGAATTAATGGCAGAAAAACAAGCAGGTTTTAGACCAGGGCAGAAGCAGAATCGAACAGATCTTCAACTGTCGCTTGCTCATAGAAAAAAATCACAAACGCGAACTCCATCAGAACTTCATAGACTTCAAGAAAGCCTTTGACCGAGTATGGCACCCGTGACTTTGGCAAGTTAAGAGAAGTTTCAACATTGAAGAAGGGCTGGTAAATGTGATCGAAGAACCCTACAATCAGGCAAGCAGTACAGTTTTATTTAAACGCTGCGTAGGGGACGTCTTGAAAACGACGATCGAAGTCAGCCGGGGCTGCATTCTCTCGCCTGTCCTGTTCAATATCTTCCTTGAATCATGCAAAAAACTCTCAGTGACCACAACACATCCATCTCTATAGGCGGAAGACCCGTATGCAACCTACGATTTGCTGATAACATAGATTTTTTTGCTGGGAGCATTAAAGAACTACAGGAGCTCACTGAAAAACTTGCAGACAGATCAGGTGCATATGAGATGAAAATTACCTCCAAGATAAAGCAAGATATTGGTTAATTCCTCAGCTGTCAGTATGAAAAACATTGTACTCAACCAACAAAAGCTGGAGAAATTAAATAACTTTAAATATATAAGATCAATTATATCCAGAGATGGTACATGTGAAGCTGAAATTTGAGCTAGAATTTGGTCGGCAATGGCCGCAATGATGAAGCTGACCAAAATATGGAACAACAAAAAACAAACGCCTGTCAACAAACCTCCGGCTTTACATAGCTCTCGTTAGAACCATTGTCCTGTACGGATGTGAGACCTGGACACTAATGACAGCCACTGAAAGCAAGCTGCAGGCATTTGAAAACAAATGCATGAGGAGAATTCTCGTGATCACATATTAAGAACATAAGACCAATGAAAATGTCTGGAACAGAATAAACTCTATTGTGGGTCATCAATAAACCATCATAAAAACAATTAAGAGATGCAAGATGGCATGGTTCGGTGATGTACTGCAACATGATACCTTGACAAAAAGTATCCTTCAAGGCACTGTAGAAGGGGGCCGGGAAAGAGGTCGACATTAGAAAAGCTGGCTGGATAACATAAATGAATGGACAGGGGTGAAATTGCATGAATTATATAGGCCGCTGCTCAAAATAGGCATATATGGAAATTGTTATCTGTTGATGTGTCCATGCGCTCCCCAAAATGACGGCAACGGTCACGGGGCTGATGATGATGATACAATGCGTAGATTTACTCTCAAATGCATCCTTCTGAACCTTTTGAATCCCGTCCTTGATGAGATATCAATGAAAATTAGGAACACAAAAACGAAACAGGGAAAAAAACGGCAATAGAAGTACAGCAGATTGCCATCAAAAACGCGCACGGCAAAAGAGCACCGACACAGAGCGCAAAGATTGATTGTTTGCAAGTGTCCGATCTGCGCTAATGTGCCATTGATGTTCTTTGGACGTGGTGTCACCAAAACGGGTAACAAGCTTTTCCATCGTGTGTATTGAAAGACGCACAATCCCTAGAGAAATACACCACATTATACACAATGTAAATAATTTAATGTTCCTTTGACCGCGGACCACATGTTGGAGACCACTGATGTATTTATATATATATATATATATATACATATATATATATATATATATATATATATATATATATATATATATATATATATATATATAATAAATATATATATACATATAATTATATATTTATTTGGTATTGTATGGTAAGGCATGGAAACAGTCCGTCCTCATGGGACGAAGGCGTGTACTCCTCCTCCTCTGCCCCCCTCCCTTTCTCCTGGCCATTCCACTCAAAGTTAGGAGGGATGCTTTTGCGATATGAATGCCCTCACGCACTTTTTCCCGCCAGGGGTTGCGCTCCTCGGCAACGGTCTCTAAAGTTTTATGGTCTATCTGTGTCAATGACAGGTCTTTCTTGCAGATTTCCATGAAGAGCAATCAGGGGCGACCTCTTTTTCTCATACCGGTTTCCAGCTCACCGTAAAGCAAGGCTCTAGGAATGCGCTCCGAGCTCATCCTGCGGACATGACCCAACAACCACAAGCGACTCTCACTCAAGATTGAGTGCATACTCAGCATATGGCTCCTTATGAGTACCTCGACATTGGTTATCTTGTACTGCCACTTGATGTGTGGAATCCGACGCAAGCATCATAAGATGAAGCTGTTGAGCTGCTTTGTTTGCTTGGCGTATGTCGTCCAGCACTCGCTGCCATACAGCAGCGTGCTGAGCACGCAAATCTGGTACACAATGATTTTCGTCCTAACTATGATCTGCGCATTGTTCCACACTTTTTGATTCAGCCTAGCAATTAATGATGCGGCCTTGCCGATTCTGGTTCCTATTTCCTTATCCATGGAGAATATATTGTGATGATACTGCAAAGGTAGGGTCAATCCTCGACGACATCCAAGATGTTTTCTTCAATGGAGATTGCTGGAAGGCAGTCAGTGCTTTGTCTCATCATGTTGGTCTTTTTTAGGCTAATCGTTAAACCGAAATACTTGCATGCCTCTGAGAGCTTATTGCACAACTGTTGGAGTCCTATCTCTGTATGTGAGGTAAGGGCTGCGTCATCCGCGAAGAGCTACTCTTTTATTAATACAATTTCCAATTTGCTCTTCGCAAAGAGCCGGCAGATGTTGTATATGTTTCCATTCATCCTAGTATGAATGTTCAAACCCTTGGAGCAGTCCTGGAAAACAAGTCACAATAGCATCGAGAAAAAGATACCAAACAGTATTGGAGCCAGTACGCAGCCTTGTTTGACTCCACTACAAACTGGAAAGTGTTCTGAGGTGGCACCATCGGAGAGCACTGAGCTGTGGATATTTGTGTGGAAGGACTCAATGATGGAAAGAAGCCGCGGCGGGCATCATATTTTTTTAAGGTATTCGTAGCAGACCCTTGCTGCTGACCACTATAAGTATGCATATGTATTATAAATGTCTTTTTTTAAAAACGAATCATGCTATTTTTTACCCCGTTTTTATTAACTTGCTTTCGTTGTTGTCCACATTTTTTTCAAATCTAACAACGTAACATTCTGATGGTTCTTTAGATCTCAAAATTTTTCCACAGATATGTCTTGGATGACAATGCCTTGTATTAAAATTTCAGATCGATCGAATGAACCGTTATTGAATTATTGGACTTTTTAGTTTATCTACATTATGTATTATCCGTCTGCTCTTGTTTATATTACATTCACCTCCCGAGTTCACACCAACCCCCAACCACACCAACCATGTTCAACATCAAGGGGAGATCAATCATTTCCAGTCTGTAAACGTGTGTCGGGCAATGCATATTATATTTGAACATTATCAATACTTCAAATCTCACCATAGCATACACTTAGACTAAAAAGAATAACATAAATAGAAGTAAAAAAAAAGATTTTTAAAAACCACTTTTTTTTTATAACAGCAGTGTAAAGATGTAATATGACTAAAAAGTGGGCAGGCGCTTGTTATGAGTTTAGCTAAAATGATTAAGGTTTGCAAATGACAAGTAAGAAAATGAGTGAATTGAATTAGTTAAGCCTGAGAAGCAACCGCCCCACGTTTTTAATCATATTACATCATGGTACTTCGTATCAGTATTAAATTTTTAACATTTATTTTCTTCTTTTTAGTCCGCTTATAAAAACATGGTTTTTAAAAATCGTTTTCTTCTTTCTATTTTTTTATTAGATGATTGACTGATGGATACTAATATCACATAACAACATTACTCTGTAGAGCAATATTCTATGTAAACATGTAATACTAAAATCAATTTGTAAAAAACAAAAGTCGATTAAATATTTAAAAACGTAATAATTTATGTATGGATAAAACTGTTTTTCATCTAAATCAAACAAACGTTTCATACCAACTTATTACATAAACATTGAACATATTCATGTTTGCTTTTTGCAAAGGCATATTAAGCATTAGAATACATATAAAAAACTTCAGTGAAGCGAATGATATTTAAGTTTCTGGCCTATTTAAGGTGGTTTTTTGGAAACGTTCTTCAGTGTATTAAATGAACGTTTGCATTATGTAAAACGTCTTAAAAGTAATTACATGATGCAATAAAATTAGTTTGTTTTTTTTCTCAAATTTAACTTGTTACGCTTTAAAACATCATCAGAATATTTGATACACTTTAAACTATCTGCTCGTCCTTGTGAATAGAGGTAACTAGACCGTGACAAAAGAAATAAAAATATAGCATGACCTCTACGTCGCTGTGGCTTCAATAGTTAAGACTTACTATTTGGAACGGAACATTAAGTTTTAAAAAATGGGTTCAGAATAGGGATCTTTAAAAACACAATTGTATTTCAGTGCGATAAAGAAGACAACATAATTGATTCAAACACAATTTTTCATGTCTACAAAAACTGTAAAATATAGTAAAAATAGACGCCATGTTAATATATATATATATATGATATTAAGGAGAATAATCATTTTTAAATAAATTTAGAAATAAAAAGTTATATTAATATTTTCAACTTGATACTAATTTAGCGGTATCTTAGATTTGTTAAAAAGACTGAATAAATCAAATATTTCATGTTTTATTATAAATAGAAAAAAAAACGGAAATATAAATAGATCAGCTTGCCAAGATGTCTTTAAAATTGCGCACGACAAAAGAGAGTCGACATAATAGTGCCGTAATAACTGCGCCGACATAAGAGCGCCGACAATGAGCACAACAATTGATTGTAGGCGGGCCTAAACATGCCAGACCCATATGCTTTGCCGGGGTGGCGCCCTTCTAGTCGCGGGTCGTAATAGGGAATTCAAATCCTCCGTGTAAGGCCAATTTAGTGGGAGGCATTTTCGACTTCCCTGTCCTGGATGCCCAGGTGGCCGCTTCAGAAGCGAACGCTTCAAAAAGGGGAGGGGGATGGTGTTCTCAGCTCTTAAGTCCCTTTGGGGGCCAGATAGCTGAGATGGTCTTCCAGGAACACCCATGAAAAGAACTAGGATCGGGGCTTCTGTTTTTCATCCACATGTAGGATCATTGTAGGCGGTTGTCCGATATCCGCTAATGTGTCATTGATGTTCTTTGGACATGGTACCGCCAAAACGGGCAACACGCTTTTCCATCTTGTGTATGGAAAGACGCAAAATCCCTATAGAAATACACCAAAGTAATTCATCAGAAGAGCTGTAGTCATTTTCTGTCTACGAGTCAGACGTCAGTACTGCCATTAGCTTAATACGCTTTTCATTTGCATTGATAAGAAGGCGAAGTGTTAGAACAATTATAGGCAAACTTAATCAACATTTTGAACATTCCCGTCAGTCATTTTAAAACTAAAATCATGCAGACTTGTTCCCGTAATAAAAATGATGAATCAAAATGTCAGATCAATCGCATGAAATATAATAAAAGTATTGAATTTTTAGATTATCTCTATTTATCTCTATGTATCATGTTAATTTTTGAGATACAATGTCGCGGTGCGTATTATATTGAACGAGATTTTTAATATTTTATGTTAAGCGATTGGGTGCGTATTATATTGAACGAGATTTTTAATATTTTATATTAAGCGATTGGGTGCGTATTATATTGAAGATATTTTTTTTTAAATATTACCGATCCGTGCACATTATTTAAGCATGTTTTACGAGACATAAATAACATCTTGGATTTTTTGATTTTAGTGCGTTGCGTTTTATGATGAACATTCTTTTAGTGATGTTTCGTTTGTAAAAGATTTAGAGTAAAAAACGTGGTTTTTTACGTTTTTTTTAAAATTAAAAATGCATTTAAATTGTGTTTATGTCTCACTAGCACTATGGGAAATTAATTTGCCTTCATTTGCGTTCAAAAATATCCAAACAGTCTTTTTTCCCCTTTCTAGTGGGTATTTATCATTGCACAAATTATGTTTGATAAATAACATAGAGGACACACAAACCCAGAAAGTTATTTTTAAAACGATCAGTTTCTTTTTTAAAAAAAGTTAAAAAGATTTCTTAATCGAACCTATACGCAAGAGCTAGCTAACTATTCAATAACTAATGGGAAAGAAAGGTTTTAATTAAACAACCTCGTAAACACAAAGATTTTGACTATAAATCCCTTATATATGAGACATAACTAAAAGTATTTATCATGTTCAAACGCGACAAACATTTACAGACTGAAACTGACTGAACTCCGCTATGCTCTAAAACGGGGTTGGGGGAGGCTTGTCACGGATGGCTGACTTAACTCAGCGTGACACGGAATGGGCCGCTACATATAATTATATAGAGATAAACTAAAATGCATTCATTTAATTACAGTACATTTTAATACGATGCATTGTTAGGTGAACCGAGTCTATGTACGAAATTTCAGCTCGATAGCAACGCGGAAAGTGTGTTATTTTTTTTTACTTTTGTTTTTCCGCCCACCTGTGAACGATAGAGATAACGACAAGATTTCGAAGTTATTATAATGGATTTATTTAAAAAGCTCATAGAGTATTAGAAAAAAAAATTATATAATACAAAAATACAAAATGCAAAACAAAACCAAGCTTTGGAATATTACGTATTTTATGGAGTAACGAAGTTTGTGTTAACAGTGTTTAGATGAGAGGCATCATTATGCTTTTGTTGTTTTTTTTGTTAATAAATGTAAATGTTAGTGGGAATACATATATATTTTTAAAGTAAGTATTTTGGAGACCTAAGGTGGTTAGAGGGTTTTTAGATCAAAGGCTGACCACGGAGCCACGTAGTGGACACTACGGGTCCCTTGATTTGGTGGAGAAGACAGACAACTGACCAGAGTAGATGTGTTAAGTAATGTGCCGTTCGTGCTAAACATGTTGACTCACTTCAATTTTGAGTTGAAACGGAAGCCGACGACTGAACTGACCAGATGTGTTATATGCCCCAGTCAGTAACTTGGCTACAAGAATGACCATGCGCGCAGGTGGCCTTGATGGGGGTTAGGTGAATGATGGGGGGGGGGTCACCAGAGACTATTATGTCAAACTGAACCCCCCCGCCCCCGCACTAGTCTTAATCTACGGATGCGGATCTTGATGAGTGATGGACAGATTGTTGAGGAGGGGACGAATAGACTGTGGACGGACGCAAGACAAAGCCGTGGTCTCCCGACTTGTTGCATGGGGTTGTAAGGAGGGAAGTAGGTGCGAGGAAAGGGAGGAGAACAGAACGGGAGGCACATGAGGTAGAAAGTCAGATATATGACGTGACTAAGAACTGACGCAAGTAGACTGTTAGTAGACTTAGGACAGTTTGACGTAATTGAATGTGAAGTTAGATTACAGTGTATGTTGGAGTCAAAATAGTTAATAAATAAAGTGAAGTAATTAATGTACAGGAAGTCTTGGAGTTTGGTGTTTGAGTGCGAGAGCAAAGTCTGGCTAAATTTTACAAAATGAGTGAAAGCAGATTATGGTCCCACGAGTACCAAGGTTCCGTAAAACCGGTACGGCGAGGTTCTCTACAGTGTATTGACTGTTTTAAGAAACATACATATTACCGTGTAACAACTATCAAAAGTTACCAACATAAATTAAGCCTGGATTTGCATACCTTACACAACTTGACCATAACATACACAGCGATAAAGGTCGTTAAGGTGATTTACTTTTTTGTATTGTTTCAAATTTCAATACATTTTTATGTTATGTTTGCATGGATTCTAAAGACCCAATAAATTAAATAAATCACAAACCAGTAAAGACTTTGCTGAAATTCTTTTATTTCGTTTCTCGATAATTTTTACTATATAACGTTAAGCCTCCCCATTAGTTAAAGTTGTGTGTAAAACGAAAAATAAGAACGTATTAAATACTCACAGCCTAATATACCAAGCTTGCTAGGAGTGTTATTTATCTAAAACATTCACAGCCTCATCTACCAAATATTGCTAAGAGTTTTCTTTGTCTAAAACAATATTACCCAACATATCAGATTTAAAAGATGTGTTTTTAATTATAGCATGGCAATATCAATCTCTTTGATTAATTTATGTCAAGTTTAAAAATATATCTTAGATTTGTCTTGTCTTTTCTATACAAATGATTAATGAGTAAACAGACCACGCATGTCTGTTGGCAAGTGATCCAGCGTTCACAGGCCACTGCAATAAGAGTTAAACGAATTACCAGCCGCCTTTATTGCCCTAACTAGTGTTAGGTACCAATTCGCAGCTGGGTGAATTTCACATGGATTCGAATCCGTGACCATTGGTACACCAGCCGAGCGCGCATGCCACTGGACTACCGTTCTTTAAGTATTGAGAAACTAGCATACGCATATTCCATTTAGCTTCAGAGGTGAGGTGTTTTTATCAATGCAATTTAAGACAACCAGCTTTTATAACTTCTTATTTTACAGATTTTTAGGAATAACAGTCTCTAGAGAACCTGAAAAAAAAACCACAGCTGTTATTGACAAGTTAACTGGAGCTTAAAAGTTGTTATGTTTTGTTTTTCCTTAAAAGTACACTTTTCGTAGCGCGTATTGTAAGCTTGTTTTTGTCAACCCGAATCATTTAAAACATACAAAGCGAACCATTTCCATCGCAATGTATGCTTTGTTAAAAGTATTAGCTTAATGAAATACTTTTAATTGGATATTAATAGATAAATTGAATAAAACTATAATAGCACCATTTAGGTTTCGGAAAAAAATATGGATTTAATCAAGCCTGGTCCTAAAGTGTGCGGGGCCCAAGGCAGCAAATGATGATTAATACCAATGACAAAAATTGCATTTTTACTAGTGCTGCGGAAATTAACGATTAATTTCTCGATTAATCGTTACAATTTTTTAACGATTAAATTATTTTTTAAAGATTAATCGACCCATTACTTAAAACGTATTGGAAGTCAAAACGTAAAAAAAAAGAATAATAAAAAATAGCGGCCATAAATAATAACACATTTCCTGAGATTACACAAACACTATGGTTTTAAAATATTTACTGACAAGTGTGTGCAAAATGTACTAAATTTTATTGTATCCATTGTGAGAAATCGTTTGCCTACCATGGTTCTAACACTTCGCCTACTTATCAAACAAAATGAAAAGCGTATTATGCTAATTGCAGTAATGCAATTACTTAGAAACAGAACATGATGACAGCTCTTCTGATGAAATACTTCGTTACAAAATGGAGATGAAAGTTAAATAATCCATTAACCCTCTACAATGGTGGAAACTTAATGAACACCGATATCCGACAATGTCATTCCTAGCCAAGACAGTTTTGTGCATACCAGTTACCTCAGTCCCATGTGAATGACTGTTCAGCTCGTCTGGTTATGTTTTCAATTAGACCCGCTCATTAATTGAACGAAATAATGTAGACATACTTGTCTTTTTGCGTAGTTGATTAAAATGGCATATAAAGGAGACATACCAGTGTAATTTATATTTTCAACAAGAACGTTTAATAAGTGTTACTTATGAGATCATATATTTTAATTTTTGGCTTTAATCGAAATTATCGATTAATTAATCGTTAATTTTTCAAAAGTTAATGATTAAATTTTAATTAATCGATAACATCCCTAATTTTTACATATATTAATATAATGTGAAATTAAATATATATATATATATATATATATATATATATATATATATATATATATATAATTTAACATTATGTTGGTTTGGTGTAACTTGTAATTCCACCTTTTGTTTACAACTTACAAGTAACATTTCGAGCTTTGGCGTCTGCGAAATCCGGAAATAATCACAGTGTTGTCAAGATCCTTAGCTACATCATACCGATATTGAATACATGTTTATGGCATATTGATTTTAATGAGTTTTAGTTTAGAAAGGCTTCTTTTCCCGAAAGCCACAGATATAGGAATGGTTGTGTGTGTTAGGGAAGTCATTGTAACGCGTGTTTACTGAAAGAAACTGCAAAAACTAAACAGGATCGTTATAGGTGACTGGAGGAATTAAGGAACTTAATGGCAGCAACTCTTAGGGTTCCTTACTTTCTTTTTCTACATATTCATACTTCTATTTAATATTTATTTTTTATTTTTATTATTTTGTGTTTATTTTTAAAAAAAAAGAAATTGTGATTGATGAACTTTATAAAGAAATCCAAACGAGCCATGATGCCTTAGTAGTTATTAAAAGTGACTATCCATTGACATGATTGCCATATCAATAACCTCGTTAACAAAATATGTGACGAATTTTTCTTGTGCATCGACAAATCCTTCATTCTCCTTTATATGTGATTTTTTTTTCGAGCTATCGTCTTTTTTAAAATGGGTTCAACTTTTAAGTCCGTTGCAATTTCTTTTGCATGTGTTATTTTTGTTTCAAAACCTACATTTCTGTAAGATTTCAATTATTTGAAAGTATGTTCCATGCTTTCAACTGCAGCTGCTAGATCCAAATAAATATTTTGTAAATCTTTGCTGATGTAATAAATGTTAACAATTTGTCGAACCAAAAAGCTAAGAAAACAATGAAATTTAAGTTATTAAGCTGTTAGCACAATAACGCGACTTCAATTCAGCTTTTTTATCATTACATAACTCTGCAACTTCGAAAATTGCAACATAGATTTCACCTGTTAGATATCGCACTTCATTTACATATTCCACACGGGTTTCCCCTCTTGTTTCACTTATTGGCTTCACAGATATATTTCGAATGCACTTGGAAAAGATAGCCAATCGCTTTGGTGTGCAAATTGATGTATAGTAAAATTACAATTAAATGTTAATTAAGAGGCAAAACTGTAAAACATGTTATAATATAAAATATACCACTAGACCCCTTTAGGGACCTATTGGGGACCGGAGGGGAGCTTAAATCGATATTTTCCTTAAATAGGGATCTACTTTTTTTTTCACTTGCCATAGCAATTTTAAGCCTAAAAATTGCGTTTTCGTATTAAAAAAAATGCTTTCTAAAATGCTCTAGAAAAGATACGTTTTTAAAAAGGATTTAAGGCGATTATAGTATTTTATTGTAATAGTGTGCTATTTATCTATTTTTTTGTATCCTGAAAAAAAAAGTTTATCTTTATACCGCTGTTACAAAAAAAAACTATTATTACGTAATAGTCGTAAATTAAAAAAAGAAATTGTAAAAAAATTGTTTAGTCAAAGCACCGGGCCCTGAAAAGTGCAGGGCTCAAGACGGTTGCCTCGTTCGCCTTGCCCTAAGGGTGGGCCTGGATTTAAAGTTACTTACATGTTTTATAGACAATATTCCCGCAGTACAATGTATATTTAGCAACAAGTAGCATAAAAGAGCGTTGAAGACGATACATTTCCATTATTTTAATTTGATGTTTTAATTTTTAAATACACTTGACTATAAATTGCTCGTTTAATTATTATAATTATTTAATTTTTAACGTATACATAGAATGCAATTGTCCAACTAACTTACTTGGCCAAATTAAAATGATATAAATGTAAATGTTTATTCGCTGGATAGTGAAGTCAATATTGTGCTCGCCTCACAAGCTGAGGGGCGTATGATCTATCCCACGTTAAAGCCACAATAAAAATGTTGATGAATGACTATCGCTAAAGAATCATCCGCTGACCTGGAGAGGAGATGGGCGCCACCAAGGTCTACCGAGCCCCGAGAAAGTTGTAATTATAACCTGAGAACCCCCTACGACCACGAGGTTATGGTACACAAAATATATATATATATTTACATTTGTTTTAGTTTTTTGTAAAATGTTACACTCAAACCTCCCATCACCAGTTTAATTAGTTCCAGAGTCTTAATGGTTAAGCGAAACACTTGTTATACGAAAATAAATTCCAACACAAATCAATACGATAATCCGTCCCATATTGAGAAAAAAATACTTTTTTTTTCTAAAATGTGTATTAAAATGTATTAAAATATAAATATTTACGAATTTTTAAAGAGCGAAACAACTAGAATACAGTTTATATTTAAAGCAAAAAACGTGAACACAAAAGATGAATTTATGACATATAATTATTCCTTTTTAATTAGAAAACAGTCCAAAGACATTTGTTTTGCCGAAGCTTCAAAATTTGACGAAAATGTGTCTTAACCGTTTTGTAGACATTCTTGAAAGTCCAGCTAAGGCATCCATCTCCTTAATTGTTCTTTAGAATAGCACAGATCGTTGATGTTGTCCTATTGTAGTTGCGCGCTAGATTAGCCACCTTGTTCTCGCTTTTCAATGGTTTTTCGTTTTATTTCAACAGTTATTTATTTCTCCCTTTAGATTGTCTTTTTGTTTTTGTTTTCCTTTTTTTTTCAAGAGATTTTAGCACAGGTTATTAAACTTTGACCATATTAAAATTACGAATATATTCTGAATACAAAACTTTAAAAAAACGATTGAATACGCAAACAGAGCAAGTGCGTGACACGGAACAATACACCGGAGTGGAAGTGATGGCTCACAAATAAATTTACAGGAAAAAGGGACTTTCCCTTTCTGCGCCACTCGTTTTGTGAAACATCGCTCGTAAAGGGAGCAACTTTAAAGAAAAACATTTTTTTTTATGTGAAACACTCGTTATGTGAAATGCTCGTTATGGGAGGTTTGACTGTGTTAAAATGATATTTACAACTACTTTGACATTTAAATGTAAAAAAAAACATATATTTAAAAAAATAAATTAAAAAAATAAGATAACAACAAAATATTGCTCCTTTCCAAAACGGTCTATTTAATCCAAACATTTGAAAATCCCTCCAGAGTCAAAACTGACGTTGAATAGCAGTCTATATTAAATATTAGGAAGGTGAATATATGAACATAGTATACATCAAACAATGCTGATTATACTGTTCAAAAATATGTACACAATAACCAACAGGAAAGGTGATAAGTGTAGTAAATACAGAGATATTTTAAATATGTAGCATAATTAAGCACATGATTGGCACATAACAAGGTCATAAAAAGACATGTGCGATAACTTTGTATTTATTGTTAAAATTATCTCTATAAACATATTTTTTATGTTATTAATCTTGTTTGAAAAGAAATAGTATTATTATTTACAAACAATAAAACAATAATTTTCTTGATACGTTTTTAAAAAAAAATGCAATACATAAACATGTTTCATTTTCTTTTCTTTCGAAAAAATGTTTATTAAATAAATACCGTATATAATAACTTGATAGCCCGTTCGTTCATAAGCCGATCCCCCCTCCCACACACACACACACTTTTGGAAGAGAAAAGTATTAAAATTGTATATCCCGCTCGCAAGCCGACCCCCCGAAAATAATAGGACATCTTATCTTCTTCTTATCTTATCTATACAGACGCTCCTTCTATGCAGAAGATAGTTGCGTCCACAGACCATGACAGATGATCTGTTGGCAAGTGATGCAGCATTCACAGGCCACGGCTTTGTGGGTTCCACGCATTACCCAGCCGCCTAACTACATGTAGTGTTAGGTACCCATTCGGAGCGGGGTGACTCAGGGACGCCCTAGGCCCCGGGAACAAACCCTTGCCTTCACACGGATTCGAACCCGTGACCATCGGTACGACAGTCCAGTGCGTTGCCACTCGACCACCGCGTCCCCAAAAACAAAATGGAACACATTTTTTGTAAAAGCTACAAGATAAATCGGTCATTATGATTGTTTACTTTTTACTGCCTATCTTTGCATTTGTGCTCTTTGTTAAGCACGAGTTACACGTATTTAAAAAAAAATCTTTGGTAAACACTGACGACATCGCTTACATTAAAATTCGCTATCGAAACATTTACATTTATTTAGTATCCTAAACATTTTGAGCGAATGTATTATTTAAAAAAGTAAAAACAACTCATGATTATAAAAGGTTGAAGTTAAATATATAACTTTAAACCAAAAAAAAATAAAAATTAAAAATATATTAAAAAATAAATATATTTATTAATTATCATTAAATTAAGGGTAAACAAAAGCGTAAAACAAATGTTTTTGACTATAAATATTTTATATTTGAAATATAACTAAAATTATGTTCAATATTATACGTACCGCGCGTGATATTGAGTAAAATTACTTTCTCTTATATTAGTGAAATCTAAGCAGTGGGTACTGGACTAAAGGCTAAACATATTTTTAAAAAATAAATTAGTTCGCATGAACCGGATAGCTACATGATTTTGTTTACATTGATTTGAAAATACAACGTACACCTTTTTCTGAGCACGATACTAAAATAATTGTTTACTTTAAATGTGTATCTTTTTTTGCTGTTACGTCTTTTAAGCTAATAGATCAATATTAAACATACTAGGCAAATAAATCCTCTAATATCGGTAGGGCAAAGGGGACGGTACTAGAAAAAAAGCTAAAAACTAAAAGTGCATTAATTTAATTACGATACATTCGATCGATCTGAAATTTTGATACAATGCATTGTCATCCACAATCTATATGTGGTAAAATTGTGAGATCTCTAGGACTATCAGCAAGGGTTAAATTTTACGTTACAAGATTTGAAGGATGGATGGATGGATGGATACAACATACAAACAGTGTGACTTAAATAAAAGCGTGTAAAAAGGACTAAGTTAGAGAACTTATCAAATATAATGTCTTATCCGAAAACATGAACACAAAAAAGGGAATTGTATTCCTAAGTGAAACAGCAACATGTTAGTGATGAGAATCCATCGGTAAATAGGGCCATTTTTTGAAATGGAAAAAAGGGGAACACAATATTTATAAAAATAGTTTTAATGAATTTTAAAGTGGGCTTCTTAAAACGATTCCTTTCACTTTTTCTTTAATATCTATCAGCGTAAGCTTTTCTTCCGAATGCAATTCCTTGCTACGATGGATTTATAGCTATTTGAAATTTTTCTATTTAAAAAAAAATTAAATTGATATCCGATTGAATTGTTTGATTGTTTCTTAGCGCTCGTTTATATAAAATGAAATCGTTGTATTCTTAAGGGTAAACTCAGCACAAAATGTAGTTATATTATAGACTTAATATATCGCATACACATGCATACTTAGAAAAGAAAAATGTGCATATTTTAACTATGTAATACAACTTTTGAGGTAGTACCCTCCTGCTGTTCAGTGCGGGTATATTTTTAGTTATCTATATATTATATATTATAGAGAAAGTCAGTCCTAAATGTCATCTCCATTTTTTAAAATCAATTATTTTATATAATTAATTAGACCTTATTTTTAATTTTAATTATGTTAATATAATATTTGTATAACAGTTTAATAAGTACCAAAATTGAAATTTGAATTATAGTTCCCAAAATATATATTTAAAAAAACACAAAAGTTTAAATATATGTAGAGTTATTTAAGTAATAAGATGCAGACTTAATCACTTATACTCTTTCCGGTCAGAACTTTAAATACCAACACACGTGGCCATTATTGAATTTCATCTAAATACTGGTAGGTGTCATCTTCAGTGCCAGCGTCATGATAAGTGCCATCTTCTGCTATAACTTCAAGATAATCAACATCTTCATTTACAGCTAAACGAGAAAAGAAAAAGAAAAGAAAAAATAAAACGAAATATCAAAATGACATTACTTTTCCTAAAATGTATGGTGTCTCTGAGGCGGTTACTTTTTAAATTGTTTTTATTATATTTTACAAAAATAAATTAATATGATTTCTGTCAGTTTGATTAAAGAATAAAATACACTGCATTACCAAATAGTTTTTTACTTGATCAAACGGCATTAAATGAAATTTTTTTTTATAAATGTCTAAAAGTAATATATATTTGCCTAAAAGACGTTACATGGAAGAAAAATGTATTAATAATTTTAAAAAAATAATGTATTTTAATTTTTTTTTAAAGTTTGTAAATCATCCAATATATGACAATGTGAAATTAAGTTATATATTTTTTTGTAATTATATTTAAATACCATTAGTTGGAGCTGCAGAAGTGTACAACGTATCATTGACATAAGATGGATTATCTTTAGCTGTTTCGTATCCGTGTTGCTCTGTGTTAACGTAGGCTATTGCTGTAAACAACATGAAAACGTATTTTAAATATAAAATTGTTAATGGTTACTTGTATATTATGTATATTTTTAAGCTGTTGATTTTATTTATTTTGTTTAAAGGGGATTTTGTGTGTGTTTTTTTTTCCTTTTTCTTTTGTTCATTTTTTTTTCCTTTCATTTTATTTATTTTTTAAAGTGTTTTTTTTTAAATATTCATTTTTTAAAGATTGCTTCCAACATAAAGCCCAAAAAAATGACGATAACATACATTATATTATACCTTTAACACTATTATATTCCTGTCTAGTTCTGAAAACAAAAAAATTGTATTACATTATTTAAAATATCTATCAATCTTTGAAACTGGTATATTAATTGCATTATAGTTATAAATGCAAATTTACAATTTCTTTGTTTCTAATGCTATGTTTCTTTTTTGTAGTATGTTTAATAAACTTAACTTATTTCTGACAGTTATACTATTCTCTATCTCTCTCTCGATATGTGTATCTGTATATATATATATATATATATGTATATATATATATATATATATATATATATATATATATATATATATATATATACATATATATATATATACATGTATATTATATTTATATGCATATATTTAAATAATCATAAGTTACACTCACTGTATAAATTTATTTCCACGTAACGGGCAACATCCCTTGTTTCCTATTAAGATGGTATATTGTTATTAAGGAAGCATAATGATATATAACTATTAGGTACAAAACAAAAAATTAAAATTAGTTAATTATTTTTGGAAATAATGACAGAAGTGATTCCTTCATTCGTTAAAGTTTCGGATATCTTGAAAACACATTTTTGTGTATGTATTATTCTCGTTGACAATATGAACATATATTTCATCATATAAATGACTTTTTCTAAGATTTGACAGTAAAAATAATGTGTTTCGTTTGCCCTATATTTTCAATAAATAAAATATATGCACTGTGACGAAACATTTTGTTAATTAATTACAAAATTATTTCTATTATTGACAGTTTAGTTGAAATACTTTGGATTATAAACTGAACAATTGAAGAGGGATTATATTTATGACATTTTTTTCAATGGAAAAAAAAGTAAAATAACGTAATGTAAATAAAATTATAAAATTTGTTTACGGGAACACAATCGAAAAATTTATATAGAGTCAAACCTCTCACAACGATCACCTCTCATAAAGAGAAATTCCCATAACGATGACATTTTTTGTGTGAAAAATGTGCTCAATAAACGAGCGAAGATTAGCATAACGAAAGATGCAGAATGTGCAAGTTTTTTTTATCCTGGAAATTCATTTGTGAGCCGTTACTTCCGCCCCTGATGTATTATTCTGTGTCAAGCACTCGCTCTGTTTGCGTATTGTTTTCGTGTGTGATCAATCATTTTTACAAATTTTGTATTCAGACAATATTCGTAATTTTAGTTTGTTCAAAGTGTAATAATTTGCGCTAAAATGTCTCCGGAAAATACAAAAAAACAATCATAAGAGAGAATCATAAATAACTGTTTAAACAAAAAGTTTAACCATTGAAAAGCGAGAACAAGGTGGCAGATCTAGCGCGCAACTACAATCGGCCAACATAACGATATGCATTATTCTCAAGAACAATTAAGGAGATGGATAGTTCAAATGGAGTGTCAAGAATGTCTACGAAACGGATAGGACAAATTTACGTCACATTTTGTAATGTCGGCAAAAAAAAGTATTTTGACAGTTTTCTAGTTAAAAAAGGAATCCTTTTTGATCATAAATTACATATTTTTTTACGTTTTTTTTTCAAATCTAAATTGCATTCTAGTTTTTTAGTATAATTTTTTCAGCATAGATCGGATTATAGTATTTTACATTGATATTTATGGGAACGTTTGTTTCGTATAACGAGTGTTTCGCTTAACGTGTCGGACTGTGGAACGCATTAAAACTCGTTATGAGAGGGTTTTACTCATTTAATTCTTACAGTGGCAATATATACACATGTATATAAACACAAACACACACATATAAATATATACATATATAATAGGGCTCCTGAAATTAAAGATACATTAATCGATTAATCTATCTATCTATCTATCTATCTATCTATCTATCTATCTATCTATCTATCTATCTATCTATCTATCTATCTATCTATCTATCTATCTATCTATCTATCTATCTATCTATCTATCTATCTATCTATCTATCTATCTATCTATCTATCTATCTATCTATCTATCTATCTATCTATCTATCTATCTATCTATCTATCTATCTATCTATCTATCTATCTATCTATCTATCTATCTATCTATCTAATCTATCTATCTATCTATCTATCTATCTATCTATCTATCTATCTATCTATCTATCTATCTATCTATCTATCTATCTATCTATCTATCTATCTATCTATCTATCTATCTATCTATCTATCTATCTATCTATCTATCTATCTATCTATCTATCTATCTATCTATCTATCTATCTATCTATCTATCTATCTATCTATCTATCTATCTATCTATCTATATATCTATCTATCTATCTATCTATCTATCATATCTATCTATCTATCTATCTATCTATCTATCTATCTATCTATCTATCTATCTATATATCTATCTATCTATCTATCTATCTATATATCTATCTATCTATCTATCTATCTATCTATCTATCTATCTATCTATCTATCTATCTATCTATCTATCTATCTATCTATCTATCTATCTATCTATATATATCTATCTATCTATCTATCTATCTATCTATCTATCTATCTATCTATCTATCTATTTATCTATCTATCTATCTATCTATATATATTTCCATCTATATATATATATATATATATATATATATATATATATATATATATATATATATATGTATATATATTTATACATAAATGTCATGATTTGATATATCAATAAAAGTTTAACACTTTTGTTTAAATTTTAAAATTAATAGTATAGTGATACAAGAATGAGATACATCTCTCGTCAGTAAAGCTTAATTTTTAATAAAAAATCAATTGTAATATTTCCTATGGCATATGTCAACTTACTCTTATTTCGCATTACAATAACAATAATTGCTACTGTCAATCCTACTACACACAAGCCAAGAACAACACCAATGGCGATTGCAGCTGCATTAATTTCACTTGGGCTATCAATGACAACTGAAAATATAGTGTATTATTGTTTGTTTTTGTTTTTAAAATTGATTTATAATTTAACTTTAAAAACTGATATTTCTACAGTAATGAAGCTTTCATTATGATTTTCAACTTTATGTATTAACTAAATACATTTTAAAGAAATTAATTTAAAAGAATGTTTTTAAAATGTTTTACAAATGATTTTACATAATTTTAGAATTCCTGTAGTTCTGTTTTGTAGACATTTCGACTCGTGCCAAACATCACATGTACAGTTGACATAAGTAGGATTTTGAGACATAGTAACTTCCAAACTAACTGTATCGCTATCTAGAAGATTAAAAAACATATATTTTATTTTCATTTGAGGACATTTATGACTAAATTAGTGTATCTCTTTTTTTAATACATCTCTTCAATTAAAGACATTCCTTCTATACGTACGAATATTTCGTTCTACGATTATTTATCGCTAATATCTGGTCTGGTATTTTATTAGAGTTTAAATTTTTGATAATATGTTTGTTTTTTGTACCACCAAATTCCAGAAATTAAGAACGAGAATTTATATTTGTTAAATCTAGCAAAGTGTACAGTATTTTTCTAAGAAAATAATTTTGTCCAGCTAAGGCATGTACTAGATTTTCTTGGTGTTGTATTTACGTGATGGAATATAGTGTCGTAAGTTTTATTACTAATTTGTTATTTTTCACATATTTTCTACTAAAACCCGGTTTCATATTTTAACAAATGATAATATACTTGTAAATTTTGAATATTCTCCAATAATGATTTTGGAGGCAATTTTTTGAAAATTGTTTAAGTTTAACATTATATCTTTGATGGATCGGTCCCATTCAGAAGAGGCATATTCATGTTTAGGTCTAATGAAAATGGGGTAAAAGTTTAGTTGTGTATATTCTTATTACATTCGTAAGAGTTACCCTTTATTATGTAAAATATTTTTTAGGATTCATTCAAATTTCCATATTTTTCTGAAGTGAAAATGAATTCATTTTTTTGTTGTCCCATCTCTTATTTTTTAATAATTTACTTAAACTATACTTTTTCGTTGCTAAATAATAGGTCATTGTGAATAACAATAATCGATAAAACCAGAAATACCTATCTCTAATTCAAAATATGAAGAAGCGTGTGTAAGAGAAGCTACAAGGCTTATTTTTATTTTGTGTCGAATTTTTTAGGAAGGCATGAAATAAAATTGATTTATTTTCTCTCTTTTAATAAAATTAAGTACATTAAGTATCGTTAACATGTTTTTTTAAAAGAGAATAAAAATGCTTTAAAAACAAAATAATTAATTATCGTCTCCAAGTTATTATACAATTTAAAACATTTTATATTTACCTTATGCTAATGTATTCTACACTGTTTTCCTCTCTATTTCTCTTATTGAATGGTCTTATTCATATTATCTAGTGCATCCCCACAACCGCGTCCTGGCCTAAATAAAATCATATATATATATGTGTATATATATATATATATATATATATATATATATATATATATATATATATATATATATATATATATATATATATATATATATATTATTAACCCAAAAGGAATTTGTTTTAATGTTAAACTTTAACCTTTGCCACCTTTCAACTGTGCTCTTACCTTGTGCCTGTGCCATCATACTGTCACACGTCAGTGTGATTCTTCTGTAAGACGGATAACCCCCTTTTAACTGACAAATGATAGTCCATGGTTGTGTTTTATCAAGGGAGGAAACACTGTCTTGTCCTAAAAGTGTTAGCAACTTTGGAGCTTCTGGAGGTCCTGGGAAAAAAAAAGTTTTATGATTAGATTATTCGGTTTAGTTCTATTTGAAATTAACTCCAAATAGTTTAATTTTATTTTTAAATTAAAGCGAGTAAAAAACAACTTACCTCTAATGTTAATATATTGTGTTCCGCTTATAGAAAATGGCCCGTTGTCTGCTAGACAGGTGACGTTAACTAATCCAGATAACGTGTAAATTGCGCTGAATTCAAGTTGACTTGAATTAAAGATGTGTTTAGTATCCAGTAGATCATTATTGATGTAGATCGATACTTTAGATACTGGAAAACCTTCACTGACAGGACATCTTCCAGAGATGGTAATGTTTTTATCCACACATAAATCGAAGCTAGTATGTGATAGGCTAAGACTTACGGAAGGAGGATCTTTAAAAAAAATAATAATAAATCGACTCAGCTTACACATTATTAATTTATTTCCTAATATGTTTTACATTCATAATTTTTATTTCATTACCGTGTGGAAGTTACAAACATAAAATATTAATTGGTGGATAAAATGCAGCCATATATTAACTTACAAGCAACTGTTGGAATATACAATATTGTATCGTTAACACCGAGTACATTTGACACTGTGCATTGAAAATTCATGTCCGCTGAAAGTAATTATAATTAAAAAAAATATATTAAAAAACATAAATGTAGTTATGTTAATTTTGTCAGTTTTTATCGTGTGTAAACTGTTTGAGGGATCGCTATAAATTTGTTATCTACATCTTTGTTTCTTTCAGTCAATATCTCGTGTAGGTTTTAAGTTTATAAATAATACTAGTGTATTATCCCGTCAAAAATGGCGGAAGTTTTCAAGATAAATACGTTTCAGCTGAAATCTATTTATTTTGAAAAAATACACATCATAATAAAATAATAATGTAGTAAAGAATTTTCATTTATGTATGTATTTTTATTTTATTCATTTATTTTCATATTGCACACTTTTATGCAGACGTTCGAAAATAGTTATTTTTTTAGTGCATTAATGTGGTGCGCTGCTTTCTAAAATTAGTAGCGTCAGGACAGACAGACGGGACAGACAGACGGGTGACATACATTGCAAATTATGTATATTGATCATTATTAATTAATAATTACTTATGTGTTATAATTTAATAACAGCTATTTTGTGAAAAGTCTCAAAGCAATAATTCTATTTCTAATAAATAATAAGGTGAAATAAGTGTAACTAATTTTAAAGAAACAATATACAATATTAACACGCACAGTTTTAAAAAATTTAAAATTTAAAGCGAAACAAATGCACACACTCTCATCTAAACATATTAAATTAGTATATTTCTTCTATATTTAGAAAGTTTACATCTAAACAATAATCCTGTTTGAACTTAACATATAATTATTAATAATCATAAACATATACATTTTGTTCAAATATGTACCATATGTGTTTCTGTCTGGATAAAAGGAAAGTGTCCCATTGTTACTTGATCCCGTAGACCACGTGACTTGAGTAGGTAGAATACTTGTGTTGTTATCAAAACACGTGCAAATAGTGGCCTGTGACTCTATAACGTAATCTTGAACATGACAGTCAGCAGCAAGCACAGCTTTTGGATAGTCTGCGATAAATATGTTACAATGTAACGCTTACAGGATTACACATGTATTTATAAGAACAATAAATAGACGAGTACAAAAATTTATATCTTTCACTCTATTATTTGTAATGTAAAACATATTAAAACTAATTCATTACATGTTTAATGATATGATTTATTTGTAACTGATATGTAAGTAAAAAATATACACCTAAATTTAATTGATTTGTTATTTTGTTTTATTGCTAGTGTTCAAGGTCAGCTTGTTTCAGCAAAATTTAAAAACGTAGAGTTCGCCTTTTAGTTCAGGAAATATTTATTATTTTTTTTTCAGAATTGGTTACCTATTATCTTTGTTTATGATAAAGATTTGCTATTATAATACGTTTCAATTTCTTGATTTGCTTAATTTATTACTATATAGGGGTAATATTTAGATGTTATTTTTTTTAAAATAAAGATTTACTTATATTAATGTCCTTAGTGTAATTGCTTGATGTTTTCATGTCCTCTGTGATAGTTGTTGATATATTTGGAAACATGACAACACGGAATTTATGAGTTCCAATTCCTAGTGAGACGGCAGTGACAGTGTACGTGCAGTTGGTTTTGTAGTATCCACTGGTGACATTTTGATCAGTTGTATAAACAATATTCCCTGCACTTAACTCATGTTCCATTGAAGCCTGTGTGATTTAAAATAAAAGTACATTAATTATCTGTATAAAACAATACATATAAATTAATTATCGGTCATATACAACATAAATTTATAGTTTCGGTAGACTAAGTATACAATACTTTTACAAATGAGTTACTCTGTTAATGGAGTGTTATTAATTTTCTTAATACCTCACTGAACATCAAAATGCTACTTTTTATTAAGTTATACGTTATTCAATGTATTGCATAGACTGAAAAAGGCGAACAAAATAATATAAGAAATGATGCATATCACATATCGTAATTTATTTATATGCATATGCGCTGTAAATGACATATGTATTATAAAACTTGAGTAATACTAGAATATACTAGATTATACAAGATCGGATACTATTTGTCCTAGCAGTATTCTCCTTGCTAAACGGTGTGATATATTATTTATAATTTGTTTTAAATGCACATTGCTCTGAAAATTGTTAAATTACTACATACACACTAACTAATTAAATGGATCTCAACTACATACTTTTAAGAAACTAAAATGACTGAATTAATATCTTAATAAATTGATAACTGTTTGGTTTACTTTCCAAAATGTTTCCAAAACTCTTTGATTTCATGCATGTAGATTCAAACAAGTACGATGTTATTGTAATTGAAAAATGTATACCACAAAAAACTATTTACATTAGTTATAATGTAAAATATGCAAATACTGTCAGGCAAGACTTTTTGAGTCCAACAATTTATTTGAATGTCTTTTTCATTTCGTAAAGTCACATCATCGCAAGTCGGGCCTCTCTGCTACAGCTTGAAAAGCAAACAGAATAACAAAAAAATACTTTTTTGGAAGTATTAATAAAAGTAACATTATTATGATAACGATATAAAATTATTTTTTATATATTTAAAACAAAATTGAATATTTTACAAAATAATGTCGATATTACCACAAACTAAGTTAGGCTACATTGCTCTAATATTCTGGGTTGAAAAAACTGAACTTAGGTGTGTTCCGTATAATTTAAATTTAAATTGTAATATATTTTTATATATAGATTATTTTCCTTGACAAATACATTTATTTTAATACGTAATGTTTTGCTACAATATTGTACACATATTAGAAAATATCCAAGAATATTTTATTCTTAAATAAAAGTTATATTATCTTTACTATTTTTGTATATTGTTACAAAATAATTTGTACAAAATAAACTATTAAAATAACTTACCAAATATATTTATATCATACCAAGCCGATTCACTTAAACCTTCCGCAAAATTTGCGATACAAAGCAATCTTCTTTTGTATTTAGATGGTAAAATACTTTTTATGGTTAAGACACTTATATATGATGAAGAATTTGACGTGATGTTAGCTGAATACAAATTTTCATCAACGTTATTTTCAAGGTCGCAATTGGAATATAATGCACCACATATAAAGAGTGAACTATTTGTATTTCCATTTTGTAATATCCAATTTATAATTACACCAGGAATAGATTTTGTAATTGTGAATGTGAATGACTGAGATCCACCAACAGATGACCACTGTGCCAGCGTAAGATCTGAAAATAAATGATACAAAATATAACGGGAATAAATGTTTTCATACCTAACATTATCGCACAAATCGCACCTCTCTAGCTACACAGTAAACCGTATTAAAGAAAATGCCATTAGCTTTTACAATAATAATTATGCTGTATTCTTGTATTTTTTTTTAGTGATGCTTGAGTATTCCGTTGAATATTTGATAAGGGATTCATGTTTTGAGAGTCTAAAAAAAAATCCGCTGGGCTAAGACCCAGTATGGGGAGGATTTATTTTTGGACATTGCAGCCTACCCTCTGAGACAGTAGTGCAGTTGTTGATTTCGTACGACTAGCTGGACAATAACGGGGAGGTTAGGGCGGCGACTGTGTCCTACTGAGACAGTAGTGTAGCTGTTGATATCGTACCCCGAGCTGGACAATAACGGGGACGTTAGGGCGGCGAGTGTGTCCTACTGAGACAGTAGTGTAGCTGTTGATATCGTACCCCAAGCTGGACATTAACAGGTAGGTTAGGGCGGCGAGTGAGTCCTACTGAGACAGTAGTGTATTTTCACGCATATTATCCGCGGGTTTTACCAGATTTTATGAACCCCGCAGGCCTCCTGCGGGGTATCTCCGTGGGTGGGGTGTCTGATTTTGTTTTTACTGAATAATCCATCAATGGCACTATTACTTGAAAAACACGAATAAGCCCTAAACATTGTTAAGATTTTGAGAAATTAGATTCGGTACAACTTCTGGTAAGTTGTTTCATATTCTACCTGTAATCGTTTGATATTACGTATCTGATTGTATAATGTCACTAGCAGACCCGCCGTGCGTTGCAGCGATCTAAGTAAAATGAATAAATTTAACGAAACCAATAAGTGATATGTTTAAAAAGAATTAAGCTAGAAACCTTCGCGGAAGTATGAAAAAAAAGGTCAAAGTTCCATAGCAAACGGATAAATAAATAAATAATTAAACAGCTTACAACAGAAGAAACAATATTAAGAGGCCCGGCCCAAAAATAAGTGATAATTTAATTTTTATTGCCATTGTATTGAAGCTTTATTTCTCAATATAGTGTAAAATTGTATAGGGAATAACATTTTTAACGTTTAGTAAAAAAAGACATTTTGGGCCCTCAGCTCCAAGGGAATGCACATTAGGAATTCAGTGTCCTATATCCGATGGGGGGCAGGGGGACAAAAGCCCCTGGTGAAACTTTGACGGGGGGGGGGCAAATTCCTAGTCGTTAATTAATTTTTAAAAATACAATTTTTAAAGGAAAGAGGAGTTTTTTAAGATCGAAATTAAGGAAAGCCAAATGAGAAATTAATAAAATCAATAAAGGAACTATCCAAAAGCATGTGAACGTTTTAACTGCCAAAACGTTAAACTCGTAATTGGATATACATTATTCTGAGAGTCTAAATTAGTATGAGAACGTGACACTGATGTGGTGATAAATTCATTGATTGTTAAAATTTGACAGCCGCCCCTGTTGGAAAATTATTATTATTATTATTATTATATTTTTTAATTACTTTTTTTTTGGGGGGCGGCAAATTCCTCGTTGTTAATTAGCTAATTGTTAAAACGTGAAAATAAATGTTATTAAAAGAAAAGAAAAGCCAAGATTAAAAAAAAATAAACAAATTGAAGAACTATATTAAAATACGAGAGCGCTAATGTCAAACTTCAAACTCCATTATAAATCTAAAGTCTTCTTGTACTAATTTTACTAAGCTGGAAAACATAGGGAATGACAGAATCACAATAACGTGCTGGTATATATAATTGATTCAAGTTTGATTTTAACGTAAGTGAACTACTGGAAACAATTCTTGGCATACGCCAACATGGCTTATTTTAATTTTAACGCATTTTGATTTGTGGCATAAACCAAAATAATGGAAACAATTGCTTATCTAGTGGAATTAAAACTTGGCACAAATAAATTTTAAAAAATGGGTAGGGGCGGCCAATTTCTCGTTGTTAATTGTTAAAACATGAAAGTAAAATTTTAATAAATTAAAATAAAAGCCAAGATAAGAACTCAATAAGAACGCAAAATAAACAAAGTTTTTTTGCAAATAGAAGGAGTAAGAAAATGGATAAAAAAGAAAAGACTATTAATAAAGACTGACAATTAGTTGTTGTAAAAGAGCAAGCAAAGAAGCAAGAAGTTCTTGTTAGAATAGTTCACATTATTAAATCCTGGCGAAATTGAGTGTGACTTTTTAAGGTTACAGAGAGGGCAAATAAAGGCAATATTCTGGAACTAATGCATTAGCTTGCAAAGTACGTTCGAGCCCTCCAATAACATAGTGGGAAAAGGGGTAAAAAACTTGTCAACTAAAATTCAAATTCAGCTCATAGCAGTTTAAGGAGATACAGTTTTCGAAAAATAATCTATCTTCAATAACAAGTTACCAAATATTGGCCCATTGCATTTGAAAGCTCTTCCTATATTTGACATAAGGATCAAACAAGTCCAGTTGTTTCATATGTTAAGATTGAAAATAAAAAGGGAGACGCTGTAGAATCTTTCAAAGGTTTCATTAAAGCAAAAGTGAATCTGCTTACGACATTTCTTTTGAGTAAATAATGATCTTAAAATAATGGACTGCACAGGTCCAACATGTGTAAATACTTCTTAAGGGCTGGAAAGTATACAAGAGTTAAAAAAAGGCGCAAAAACATAAGATATGATTTCAAACTCGTTCAAACAGTGAAACCTAATTTGATAACATGATACTCCAACTGAAACGAATTCTCCAACTAGCTTAGTACACTTAGCATTGTTACGCATTCTTTTTCAAGTTCATACACTGTTGGAAATACCTAATTGCTTCTACAAGCAAGGCATTCAGACTCCTGGGTACAAAATAGTGAATATACCATTGATCCACTTTGAGGTGACTTTGTAAGCTATAGAACTGAATGATGCAGACAAAAAGCTCAACACACGAACAGACGCATGAACTTTGCTAGTCACAACGAAATCTTTTTATTTTCAAGTTTGATAAAAAAGTGCCCGAACTTCTTTACAAACATATAGGACTCAAAAAAAAATGTTAGCAATGGCTACTCACAGAGAAACTAATGGAATGGAATAATTAAGGGATGCTTTGACATTTGATGACATTTTATCTGGAGACCTAATAATTTTAATCGAAACTTTCAATCAAAGAACAAGAGAGCACATTTGTGGTGATTGAAATGTGTACGTATCCATGCTATGTAGAATGACAGTTAAAAAGAAATTTGGTTTCTTCATAAAATGAGATTAGTGTATAAATTCGTGTGAGGATTTGTCAGTTCTATAGAATTTAAAACATATACATTATTTTCGTACACCAGCTACTCTACTGGACTTTGAAATGTTGTCTTCAAATTGAAGTATTCAAAATATCCCATAACATACCGTCAGGCTTGCCTATTGAGCATGCCATGGCTGAAAACATTTATATATGAACGATTGAGCCATGAGGAAACACAAAACTTTAATTTCATTAAAGAAATGAAGCCTCTCTTTTTAACATAAAAATAGTTTGTGTTTTTATAATTAATTTTTTATTTTTTATTTTTTTTTACTTTATACAGTTAACATATTTTTCGGGAGGCGGGGCAGCAAATTTGGTTTCTGCCCCGGGCGGCACATACACACGCTACGCCACTGCCCTATAGTAATTCAATATAGGCTCTTAAGTTTATATATTCTAAGTTTGGTCAAAATCCAGTTATTTTCTCGTTATCTAACGCATAAACTGATGTTTATTTAGTTAATATAGGTAAAATGATATTAAGGGGCCACTGGGCCCATTCAATACAATAGTTCAATTTCAAAAACCTGTTAATTTTAATTCAGTTTCATCATGGATATATTTATCAAGATCGTTCAAAAGTGAAGGGGAAAATATATTAAACATTTACGAAAAGAGTAATTTCTGGTCCTCCCCCCTCCCCCCGAGAAATTGACATTAGAAGCTCAGTGACCTTAAGTATTTTTAATCTGGGACACCTAGTTTTTATATACCAAGTTTTGTTAAGATCCATTCATTTAATCAGTAGCTAACGCACAAACTAATTTTTATATGGGTCATATATAAGCAAAAAACGACATTAAGGGCTCCAGGGCCCATTAAAGTCAAGATATAAAGTTCAAAACACCTGTTCATTTCAATATAGATAGTAATGGATACATTTAGCATTATTTTTAGAGATCTTTAATAATTGAATTAGGGAATAAAATCTTAAATGTTAAAGAAAAAATGTATTTTGGGCCCCCAGCCCCGAATCAGTGGCCATTAGGAATTCAGTGCCCTAAAGTATTTTTATATTAGCTATCAAGTTTTTACATACAAAGTTTGGTTAAGATCCATCAATTTACCCAGTAGCTAACGCTTAAACTAATTTTTATATAGCTCATATAAGCAAAACAATTACATTATGGGCCCCCGGCGCCCCATGAGTGTTATATTGAGAAAAAAAAGTTGCCAGTTACCACCCCGGGACCATACTCAACAGTCTTTAAAATGTTCATGACGATCGGATGAATGGTTTACTCAGCCATAAAAGACATGCATACATACATACTTTCATTTTTAAATATATAGATAAATAACATTCTATTATACGTGTCTCCTGGGTTAACCTCGGAATCGAATAGTCCACTTGAAACCGGTTTTGTACCTGTTTTCATTCATTTCGTAAATCGAATGTCTTGTATAACGACTGCAGTTGTCTGAAGGTAAGGTGTACCGGAAAAAATAGACCAAACTTGTTTACGTTTCGCCAATCGAATAAAATACCAAAATTTATAGGATTTAATTTATAATTATTTATAATATATTTAATAAAATTAAAAAAATTATTTTTATATAATAAGAAGTATTTCTGTGTGCATGGTATTGATAGACTGGTGAAAATATAGTACGGTAAGTACATCTCCTAGAGTGGTTCAGCGTGATATGAATTCTCAAATGTGTTGGTATAGTGCGGGGTATAAGCGTGGGCGGGTTATACCACTTTTTTTTTCAGGAACTAAAAATTCTGCGGGGTGTATATGTGTGCGGGTTATCAGCGTGTGCGGGGAATGTGCGTGAAAATACGGTAGTGCACCTGTTGATACCGTGCCCCGCGCTAGACATAAACGTGGAAGGTAAGGGCGGCGAGTCAGTCCTAAACTTAGACAATGTTGTATGGCACAACTCAGCAGATGAAACAGGGTGCGTTGGTTGTATCCAAAGTTGCACGAGAGTAAAGTCAGGCTTAGAGAATATGATAATGACTTAGTTCACATCAAATAGCGCTCCTCAATTGTCTATATGTTAGTTTTAAAAGTTTATTTAAGAAAAAAATTAATAATTAAATTACGATACTTTTGTTGTTTTCTGAAAGTGTTGATATAAATAGTAAGTAGACTTGGACTGAGCTAGATGTGGTTATTGAGATTGGATAGGAATGGATTTTCTTACATTAAATTGTCAAACGTAACAGGTTTAGCTAATTTTTAAATAATGTTTAAATTGGACCTAGCAACAAAGTCAACATTCTGTATGAAAGTTACAGTAGAACACTTCATCTTATGCTTTGTTGTTTTAGTCTTTGTGTAACAACGAATGAGAACAATCTTCCTTATAGGTTGCTTTATTGTATTAGTAAAGTTATTCGCAGTGCCAGCCATTATTTGTGAATCAAAGTATATAACAAAACAACCAATAATATAAATCAAATTATATTGCAAATTCAGCATAATGTGGTACAAGTATTATTAATAGTCACATGTGTTTAAAGGGGTATTCTTTTCGATCGTCGGTTTCATTTTGATTTTCGACCTAAAGACAAAATCAAGAAAGACTGATGAATGAAATAAAGTCCAAACAGGGAGAGAAATTAATCGTTAATATATATATATATATATATATATATATATATATATATATATATATATATATATATATATATATATATATATATATATATATATATTGGTATGGCATCTGTCCGTCTACGAAAGACGATAGATTTATCTTTATTATCTGCAGCTCTTGGTGTGGCTGATGAGACCAATCCTTGAGTGGCAGTCTCTTCTGCATGACACACACACGAAAGCAGTGGGGCAGTGTTTCCTGGCCTTTCTCCTCGCTCTTTTCCCGACTGCTTCTGCCCTAGTTTGCTCCTCTGCTCTTAGTGATCCTTCTTTCACTATAGCCCGCCACATGGACCTATCCTCTGCCAGGTTTTCCCAGTTTTGTATATCAATGTTGGCTACTTTCATGTCTCTCTTGCATATGTCCACGTATCTGAGACATGGCCGACCAACCGACCTTTTCCCTGTCGCCAGCTCGCTGTAGAGCACATCCTTGGGTATGCGACCACTTTGCATCCTCTTGACGTGTCCAAGCCAACGGAGGCGTCTTTGGCTTAATATTGCTGCAATACTACTCATGCTTGCCTGAGCCAGGACCTCTGTGTTGGGGACTTTCTCTTGCCATTTGATGTCTAGGATGCGGCGCAGGCATCTGAGGTGGAAGCTATTGAGCCTTCTTTCATGCCTGGTATAGGTGGTCCAAGACTCGCATCCATAGAGGAGTGTGCTCAGTACGCAGGCCTGGTATACCTGCAGCTTAGTCCTTGCTGTGAGTTTGGCATTGGACCAGACTCTTTTGTACAGTCTAGCCATAACAGTTGCTGCCTTCCCTATCCTACTACTTATCTCATCTTCCAGTGAGAGGGTGCTCGAGATGTTTGATCCCAGATAAGTAAAACTGTCAACAGCATCCAGGTTGCAGTCGTCAATGGTGATAGTCGGGAGAGAGGCAGCATCCTGTGCCATAATGTTGGTTTTCTTTATACTTATGGTCAGGCCAAACTCTTTGCAGGCAGCGGAGAAGCTGGATACAAGGTTCTGCAGGCCGTCTGCTGTGTGGGATATTAAGGCGGCATCGTCTGCAAATAAGAGCTCACGCAGCAAAATCTTCCTTATTTTGGTCTTGGCTTTAAGTCGGGCAATATTGAATAATCTCCCGTCAGCTCTGGTGTGTATGTATATCCCCTCGCTGTTGTTCTTGAAGGCATACTGGAGTAAGATGGAAAAGAATATTGCGAATAGAGTAGGTGCCAACACGCAGCCTTGCTTTACTCCACTACTTACTGGGAAAGCCTCGGAGGTGGCACCGTTATAGCACACTGTGCCCTGCATGTTTTCGTGGAATTGCTTGATGATGTTAAGCAGATGTGTAGGGCAGCCTATTTTTACTAAGATCTGGAAAAGGCCGCTTCTGCTGACAAGATCAAAAGCTTTAGTTAGGTCGACGAACGCGATGTATAGAGGCATATGTTGCTCCCTGCATTTCTCCTGCAGCTGGCGCAGAGAGAAGATCATGTCTATGGTTGATCTTCCGGCTCGAAAGCCGCACTGCGATTCTGGGAGTACACGCGATGCTAGGGTCTGCAGGCGTGTCAATGCAACTCGGGCGAAGGCCTTTCCAACTATACTGAGGAGAGAGATTCCACGATAGTTGTTGCAGTCACTCTTGTCTCCTTTATTTTTATACAGTGTAACGATGTTGGCATCTTTTAACTCCTGTGGTATCTGCCCCTTTTCCCAGCAGGGACTTTTCAAGAATACATTTTTTTTCTTTTTGACTAGTAATATAATAAAGATTTGGCATTTACAATAATTGTAATCAACACGTGTTGAGTGAAATGTAGAAAATAGACTTGGTACATTATTGCATGCAAATTATTTTTTGAATTATTTTTTTGGTAATTGTATTTCATAACTGTGATGTTTCACCAAAACATTCTATGGGTAGAATTGTACATAGATAATATACATATATTATATATTTATATCTATTTTGTAATCTTCAAATTTCCCCAAGTTTTCATTCAGCATATTTTTGTCTCAATATTTCATTACCCAAAGTCCATTTAGAAAAGCATTCCATTATTTATTCTTTGCAACCATGCTGCAAAATTTTAACTTATTGTTTCTTTACACATTTTTTTAACTATGCTTTTTCTTTTTCCTTTAAGAAAAGTTTTGACATTTCAATTTTAGGATGAGAAAGGGAACTTTCATATAGATTATGCCTAAACAAAAATTTTATTGCAATCTTACAATACATTAACTAGTCAACTAAAACTATTAATTTATGATATAAATAAGTTACTTTTATTAATTTTTGAAAATATTTATTTATTCTCTTGGATTTTTTAAAATCATTGATGGCACAATTATAAACTTTGCCAGTTAAAAAAAAATTTAAATAATATTTGAATCTCTTTGTCTAGTCAGCTTTCTTGCTCATTTGACCATTTTGTTGGTATAATTTATTTTTCTCTAAATAAGGTTGTCATTGCCAGGGCGGGGGTGGAAGATAAGCATCCACTCCTCTAGAAATGCCCTAAAAGGCTTGCGTCTCTTAATGCCTCTGTCAACCAAAATCCAGCTCCTGGCCTTCTCGCGTGGCTCACACAAAAGCCCGGCGGACCATGTTGTTACTAACAGGAGAAGGGATGAAGGCGGTCAACTGGCGCCTCAAAACCAGTAGCTTCGGGTAGATGAGGCTCGTTAACCATGGTCGGTAGCTCATCTAGGAGAGGGAAACTCTTATTCTAAACCTCCGCTGCCTTGCGGCTAAACCCTCATGGGAAAGGCTAGGGGAGTAAACCCCGACAGAAAATCAGGAAGTGGAGCTCCTAAGGCGGTCTGCTACTGAAACAAATTGCATTCCGGCAGCTCCTGCGACGCGAATGGTGCCAAGCCGTATCGACATTAGTCGTTCCATTGGATCCACCATTGGCGTGGAGAGGGGGGATCTGCTGTTTGGGCAGCAGCTGGTTCTCCATAGTAACACGCCCAGGCTTTATCTTTACTGGAGAGGACACTCCAGCATCGCCGCAAGGTGTGAACACAACACGGGAAGCAGCAGTTTACCGGTTATAAGCCATAGCTCAATTGGCGTAGAGCTAGGCGCCAGGGGTTGCTTCCGACGGTGGGAGAGATCACCATGTCTCAATGGATCGCTACCGCCCGCCTCAAGCTGGGCAGCCCCCAGCCAATAAGGTGCTATCCCGCCATGGCCTACCTGCTCCACTGGGTGCGTGGAGCTCAGAGGAACTTCTCAACAAGTAGGCCAGTAAATCCTGCACCTAGAAATAAAAAAAACAAAAGATAAGAAGACTCCAGCTCTTCGCCTAGCAAGCTGGAACGTTAGGACTATGTGTCCAGGCATTACTGCCGACCTGCAGCTTATTGATGATGCCAGGAAGACAGCCATCATTGACAGGGAGCTTGCCAGACTTAACATCGACATTGCCTGCCTTCAGGAGACTAGACTCCCAGAAAGTGGTACCATCAAAGAATGCAACTACACTTTCTTCTGGCGGGGTGGACCAATGGACACACCAAGGCAACATGGGGTTGGTTTTGCCATAAAAAATGGACTCTGCTCCTCCATAGAACCCCCAACAAAGGGCACTAACAGAATACTAACAATACGACTATCTACATCCTCAGGATTAGCCAACATCATCAGTGCTTATGCTCCAACCTTATCCTCGAGCTCAGAAGCGAAAGACCAGTTCTATGATGATCTCAATCAAACACTAGCCAGCATACCCACCAATGAAGCAATCTACATCCTTGGTGACTTCAATGCAAGAGTTGGAAGTGATCACATGGCCTGGCCAACTTGCCTCGGTTATTTTGGAAGAGGCAGGCTAAATGAAAATGGGCAGAGATTACTAGAGATGTGCTGCTTACATGGACTATGTGTCACAAATACTTTCTTCAACTGCAAAGCAATCCACCAAGTGTCATGGAGGCATCCCTCGCTCTAAACACTGGCACCAACTAGATCTCATCATCACAAGACGCACACAACTGGCCAGTGTCCTCCTCACACGCAGTTACCACAGTGCAGACTGCGACACAGATCACTCCTTAGTGGCTAGCAAGGTAAGGTTACTGCCAAAGAAATTGTACCGCAACAAAAACAAGGGAAAACCACGCATAGGCATCTGCTCCACCAAGAATCCAGAGAGAACAGCAGAATACACCCAGAGACTAAAAGAAGCTCTTGTACAAATGCCACCAGTAGACACTATTGAGTCCAAGTGGTCACATCTGCGGGACACCATATATGGCTCAGCTATTGCGGCATTCGGCAAGAGAGAACGCAAAAGTGCAGACTGGTTTGAGGCCCACTGGGAAGAAATGAAGCATGTCACCGATGTAAAAAGAAAGGCTCTTTTAGCCTATAAAGACAGGCCTTGCCCAGAAACTCTACATTCCCTTAAGAGTGCCAAGAAAAATGCCCAGCAGGCAGCTCGCCACTACGCTAACACGTACTGGATCAATCTAAGTTCCAGCATACAGTCAGCTGCTGATAGAGGCGTTACAAAGGCTATGTACGAGAATATAAAACAAGCAACAGGCCCTCTGACCTCCAAGACAGCACCCTTAATGTCAAAAGCAGGGGAAATTATCACTGATCGGGACAAGCAACTCAAACGGTGGATCGAGCACTACCTGGAATTGTACGCAACTATAAACCATGTCTCAACTGCTGCACTGGACGATATCCCAGACCTGCCGGTCATGGAAGAGCTCGATAGCCTACCCACAATGGTCGAGCTAAGTAGAGCCATAGATTGCCTAGCCTGCGGGAAAGCCCCTGGTAATGATGGAATTCCACCAGAAGTTCTCAAATGTGGAAAAGAAATACTTTTACAGCCTTTGCATGACCTCCAGTTTTTATATATATATATATATATGCATATATTAATATATATGTATTTATAAATATATAAATATATTCAATTATTTAGGTATTTTTTTATACATACCTGTAGAAATAAAAAGGTACAAAAGGGTCATCAACCATTGAGAAACCATTATCTGTAATTTGTTTTTAAAAATTAATATGCACTTATTAAATCATTACCTATTTCTTAATAGTAAAGAAGAAACATTAAAAACAAAAATTAAAATACTACGTCCTAGGTAAGCGTAATTTTATATAATTTTTACTAAAGAAATAAGTAAAGACAGGGTTGATGTTGAATTTACGTCTTAAAACTAAAACATACTATAAATTGTACTATTGCATGCAAGTTCGGTAAACACATTTAGCAAAGGTAACGAAGATATACACACATCAAAAAGCCAACAAAAAGAATAACTAATATATATATATATATATATATATATATACGAAATACATATTAGGGCTGAGAAAATTAACGTAGATATACTTACTTTTTACTACTTTACACAATGTTTAAATAATTTATATTTTTGTACTATTTTTTAAAAGTGTATTTATGTTTGTTTTTTTGTTGTTTTTTTGTTGTTGTTTTTTTATAAAATGAATAATATTCAAGCGTTGACTATAACGTGTATTCATTTTTTTACAGTTTCAAACACGATCATTTTCCAGAAAACATAAGTTAAAATAATATTTAGCTTGTATTGTTTGCATTAAAGTAATAATGAGTATAGCTTCGCTTTGGCAAATTTCGATGCTCGATAGAAAATCTAGTACGCGTTGTTTATTTATTGTATCTCTAGCATACGTTTTTCATTGAAAAACCAATAGCATCTAATACAAAATGTTATATAAAGAAACAAATTAAAATGAAATATGTGAGAAATAAGAACACACATGATCTTTGTGGCCGCTAAATGGTAAGACGATAGAGCAAAAGAAATTGTTAGTCACCTAGCTTTCATCTTTCAAATGACATCATACAATTCGTTTCATTATTGTTTACGTGTTCGTTTATTTGCTTTATGTATAGCTTTTATTTTACAGAAAATCTTTTGTTAAATACGTATAGCGTCAAAAACGTTTAAATTAATTACTTTTCAGTTTTTAAGATTACTAAATTAATTTTAGAACGCAGATAGTTTACAGAGTTTTGAAAAAAAACACCTTGGTATGGAAGGCTGTATGTTTATAAGAATATAAACCACAGGTGTTCAACTTTTTTAAAAAAATCAATGAAATATGAACAAAGAATTTCCTTTACGCTGTATAATACGAAACCAAAGTATGCATCTGAGCTTACTCACCTGATTGAAATATATAACATTTGCAAAATAAATGTATCCACTTATACAATATTTTATTAATTGAAAATATGTTTCAATAACACACCTGTTCTTCCTTTTTCTAATGTGTATATACCACATCACACAGTCCCTCTTTCAAGTCTGAATCTACAAGGTAACAGTAAAAAAGTACAAGACCAATAAGTTCGAAGCTTATAACCTGAACACAAACACAATTTAAAAATATCACAGTATAACAAGTTCACAAGTTCATTCAACCATGTTAAAGTACGTACCATTCGTGAATTCATTGTAACCATAACATCTCCTTACTTAGTACAACTGTTCAACAAAACTAAAACGGCATTTCAAAACCTTCCGAATATATATATGTGCCTAAACAGTTAACATTGTGCTTGTCAATGTTTAACAAGGAACATTTCTAAAGGTTTTTGTTAGGCCTCGCCTGCGTGTCTTGGTGCAACAAGTCGGTCAAACGTTCATAACATTTTCATTGCTAACCCTTTAAAGAACACTGGTAGGCAATGTGTAGTTTATTTTTGTATAAGGCGGTTGAGTTAAAAATAGATTTTGATCACTGATGCATATCGGTGCTATCAAAAGAGGAAAAAGCGTAAATCAAGCGTACATAAGTAACTTATTTTTTTTATTAAATTACACTTAAGCGGCGTCTTTCTTGAAAAGCCACATTTTGACAATTTAGGTGATGATGATTAATGTTCAACTTATGTACACATCGGGTAACTTGTAAACAAATCTAAGAATTCATTTTTTGTTGTTGTTGTTTTTTTAAAAAAGTATTCTGTCTTTCTTACAAATTTTCAAACTCACATATACTTAATGATAGTATTTTAAAAAAAAATTAGTTTTTGAATGACTTTGCTTGTTATTGAAACGATAATAATACCATTAATATAACTATGGATGCCCAATTTGCCAGGGAAAAAAACTCTTCCTTATTGCCATTTTAACAAAAAATAAAAAAAAATGTCAAATGAAATTTGACTATGAAATTATCGTAATAAAAAAAAACAACAAATATACACAACATTTGAAAAAATCCTTATATAGTAAAAGGCAATCGTTATATAAAATTAAACAACCCCTTAAAAACAAAGTTTTTGACTATAAATCCCTTATATATGAGACATAACTAAAAGTATCGATTATGTTCAAACGCGACATACATTTACAGACTGACACCGACTAATATCCCCTAGCCTAAAAACCGGGGGAAGGGGCCGGATGGGGTTTGGACGTCGATGGCTTGCGTCAACGCGTACTCAACTGGCACGTGGAAGAAAAACAATAACAAACAGTGAAATTGAATCACATATGTAATATATAGAAAAACTGAAAATGCATTAATTTAATTACGGTACGTTCGATCGATCTGATATTTTAATACGATGCATTGTTAGGTGACACAAGACTATGTGCAAAATATTTCAGCTCGATGGCATCACGGGAAGTGTGTCATTTTCTAATTTTGTTTTTACGCCCTCCTGACCGCGAACCCAAGAGATTGCGCTGAAGTTAATATAAGGGATTTAAACATATACACAACATTTGAAAAAAAAATCATTTTATATATAATAAAAGGCAATTTTCTGAGCGGTCATCGATAGCGATTGGTCCCTGAAACTCCTACAGACTCCTACAATAATTTACAGGTGGAGAAAAATTTGATCACATTTACATATTTAGCGACGTTCAAAACGAAATATTTATGGTGCAGCTTTTTTTTCAAGAGTTTATTTTGAGTGGTGCGCCTTGGGATTTGTAGTCAAAAACTTAGTTTTTGCGGGTTATTTATTATAACTCTGGACAGACCGGCGATGTGAGGGCAGGTAGGGTCTTTGGACAGACGGGGATGGGTAATGCATATTATTGTTGACTTGATACACGTGTATGGCGGGTCGAGACGGCGGTTCTCTCGATAAACTGCGTTGGGGGGATGTAGGGTCTCGCGACAGATCGCGGTGTTTGGAGGGATGTAGGCTCTCTGGAAAGACGGGGATGAGTAATGTTGTGATGTCCTGTCATGAACTTCACAGATCACCCTACACTTATTCTCGTCCTTGGTCAGGCTTTCTTGCAAGTAAATAAATAAATACATACATTAAAAAACTTCGTTCCTCTACCGTGTTATGGTTTGTAAATACTTTCGATCCTATGTTAATAAATTAATTTTCCATCATAATATAAGTCCACTTACTTGGTAAATAATGAGTTTAAAACCAATGATGTGTAATATAAATGACCATCTCTAGGACGTTTTAAGAAAATAAATTTCAACATTTTTTAAAATGAATGAAGATTTATAATATGTTAAGCTAGTGTATCCTTGGGCTTATTAGAAATTAATTTACATACAGTAAAAAAAAATAATTAAATATAAATTTAAAATCGCTTTAAAACCTGATAATGATTATGATGGTTTCCTTAATATTTTAACTTTTTTTTTAAAGACTGAGATGGAGATTTCAAACTAAAATTTAAATTTAGAAAATGAAGCACCATGTCCGGAAAGGAATTGAGTACAAAATAATTATTGCTTCCTTTGGAAATACTTAGTCAATTAAATATACTTTTAAAAAATAATGTTCAAAATATTTCTAGGCTATCCGTTACTTATTGTACTGGTAAATATGTACATATTAAACTTTAAATTACATGCCCTATGAAATTCCCTTTAAAACTGAGTAAGTATTGCATCGTTCTCATTTGATGACTAAAACGATACATTTAAAGAACAATTAAACTCTTTACTCGGCTGGGAATCATTTATATCACCACAAATAGACGCATTCACATTATGCTTTTTTCGTATACTTTTGACATATATACTAGCAGACGTGCGTTGCAACGATCTCAGTAAAAAAAAGGAATACATAAAGATAAAATAAACAAAAAAAAGTTTTTTAAAAAAAAAGATGAGGCCCAGCTGCAGTTAGGAATGTAGAATTTCGCATGCAAAAGCTGAAAATATTTTTAAGTCACAAACTAAGTAGTCACACAGGGGGATTCATAAATTTTGTTGTTAGTTGATCAAATTTCAATATATCACATAAAATCATTCGATAGATCACATTAAATATCAATAAAACTTCTGAGTTCTGAGTCCCCCTGTGTGACTACAAGTTTGCCATTAAAAAATTATTTTCGGCTTTTTCGTGCGAGATTCTACATTTCTCACTGTAGCTGGGCCTCATCTTTTAAAAAAGCTTTTATTTCATTTTATTTTCTACTTTAACACGTTAACAAAAGATTTGTAAAACTTAATTTCATTCATGAAAAGTTTTTGACTATAAATCCCTTATAAATGAGACATAACTAAAAAGTATTAATCATGCTTAAACGCGACAAACATTTACAGCCTGAGATTGCCTTAAATCCCCTTTTTGTAAATACGTAGGGGGCAAGGAAAAGCGTTGGTCTCGGATGGCTGAACATAACTCAGCGTGACGCGTAAAATGTCAACAAAAGCAGGCCGCTACATATAGTTAAATAGAGATATGCTAAAATGCATTGATTTAATAACGGTACATTCGATAGATAAGACACTTTATTAGCTTAATCCTTCCCACAAGCCGAACGTACTGTCAAAATGTCAGCACTCTAGGAAGTCAGAAAACGTGTTTACGAGCGTTTTAAAAAAAGTTGACGACATATACAGATCATGATGACATATACAGATCCGTAAGCGTGCACGATATAAAGGATAGGGCCTCAAAAAAGACAAGTGTGTTGACTTTATTGTATTCAAGTGATGAGCGGGTCTCAATGACAATATAACCAGCCGAGCTTAACAATAATACACATGGAACTGAGGTAACTTGTATGCACAAAATGATCTGGGCAGAAAATGACATTGACGGATATCGGTGTTCATTAAGTTTCCACCATTGTAGAGGGTTAATGGATTCAGGAACTTTCTACACAATTTTGTAAGGAAATAATTCATCAGAAGAGATGTCGTAATTTTCTGTCTCTGAATCAGACTCCATTTCTTCCAGTAACTTTATACGCTTTTCTTTGGTTTGATAAGTAGGCGAAGTGTTAGAACCATGGTAGTCAAACTTTATTAACATTTTGAAGATTCCCGTCAGTCAATAGTTTAAAACCAAAATGTTTGTGTAATCGTTAGGAAAACGAGGCCAAGGAAAGCTGAAATGAGCATAACATTTTGTAGAAAACATTACATGTTTTGATGTGACGTCACGGTTTTAAATCACCCCGCCACCCTCGTCACACAACAACTCATGCGTGTAACCCCCCTTGTCCCCCTTCAGTAGCTTGACATTATTTGTGTACGACCATTACATTATTACATAGGAGATTTTATAAAGTTAATAAAGCACAAGTAATATTGTTGCATGTATTTGTTATAATATGTTTCAAAAATGGCTTGAGATATTACATTTTATATAAAATCCGTGGATTTTCGATGACATTTCCCCACAGGTTCCAGAAATGTCCTCCTTTTTTGGCCCTCCGAGTTTGGATAGGATAAAATCAATGATATTTTCTTTTAAATGAGCAGATCTCTCGATAAGCATATGCGCAATGGCTCTCTACTGTCTGAAAGGTAATCGCTTCCTGTACATGTTCAGGGCAGCAATCGTCTTAGCGATCGGGGCTGAAATAGTATGATGATGTTTAGATTCATAATCAGGTGCTTTATATATAGAAAATTAATACTTCCGTTTCCATTGTGCGGCGCTGTTTGATCATATCAAACGTCACTATTTGATGCATAAAGTATGTATTCAAACTACCACCTGCAACCTATTATGTGCATTTGATAAGAGAGCGTTCCCAGTCCATTTAGTAGTACTATTCATTCTTGGAATACCAGTTATAAATGTCAGGGCCTCTTTACATATTCTACCTGACACTTACAGTGCCGTATTCCTGGCAACAGAGAGAAGAATCATACTGTAACCATTCACCAACTTTAAACATACTCATCTAGTGCTTTGATATATGAGTTCACTTGCTTCAGAACCCGCTTGGTTTGCTCACGCTATGGTATCTTCATTGCAGCATGTGGATCACAACATAAATAAATTTGGTTTGTATTGCAAGGAGTCTAAAGAGATTAGCATGAGCGTCTGACTAATGTTTGTGTGACCTTATCACAATTTAGCGTAATAATTGCGTGCACATGGGCTGTCCAGCCATCATAAATTATTAAGTGCACCAGATAATATATGTCTTTTTATTGACTTCTCATAATAAGTGTTATGTAGTGGCTGTGCTGTCGGCTACTTCGATTAAAATGCATTCAACCGTAATCCGGTCAATACCAAAAATGGCAAATGGGCATCTCTCTACTAGCGTCTGTGTTATTTTCTATGGCGATACTTCCATTCATCGTTTTCGATTACTATAGATAGTCCATTAACCTCGATACCATCAATCCGATCTTACACACTTGTTCTAAAACATTCACTACTCAGTGGTTTGTTTCGTAAAAAATAGGCCCATGAAGTCAACCATCTAAGACACCGTTTCATATCGTGAAATGGTGTTGTTTACATTAAAATACGTGTTTTCAACATTATTCAAGAAAATAATATAAAATTTAACACAAAAAATTTATCGAACGACTTTATTTACATCTACAAAGCAAAAAGTATAAGGGACAAATAGGATGCATCTTTCTAGGAAGTTAATGTTATTTTTAACATTAACACAAATTGATCATATACGGCGTCTTGAATAAAGACCTAATGAAAATAAAAATAAAAAATAAAACAGCAAGCTCAGAAATTTGCTGCACCTGACGAAAAACCAAACAAAACAAAAATACAAAGACACAATTGTAAGAACTGAACTAAGTGTATATATTTATGTCTGTTTGGTGCTTTTATTCAAGTTACCTTTTCAAGCAATCAAGTCAAATATCGAATGTCATATTCTCAATGCGGGTAGGGAATTAAAGTACATTGGAAATTTATATAATTTACTTTAAGTTTCCCATTAATCTGACAAAATATTATGTCTCAGAGACTTCTAGGCAGACTCCTTTTACTTTTTTCGATCTCGTACAATTTCGTTTTTTTTTAAATAATTTAATTTTTTTTAAAAGTACAAAATAACGTGAAAGCCCTGCTATAAATGAGAGGTTGCGAATGATCACATCACTAAAGATGCTAAAAATAAGTGGGAAGGATCAAATTACTGCAGAGACTGCAATAAATGCAGATACTGATGTTAAAAAGAAGTAAAAACCAGTAAAAAGTACCATAATCCTGTTTGCTTAAAATTTGTTTTCATTGCTTTAAAAAAAAATGTTTCAATATTTTAAAAAAAGCACAAAAAATACTTTGTTTTCAATTTTCATCATCATCAAATAAACTATTTTTGTTCCCGCAGCAACGTTTGTACTACGGAACATTTAATGTTTGTTTTTTTTAAAATATTGGGCAGATAATGTGATAATGAATCGGTAATGTCACAGGTCATAATATGTATATATGAACCCACCATTATCTTTGATCAATTTTATTTAACATATCATGTCACACTTGGACACCATTTTATTTTAATCTACAATACCCAACAAACGTTTTCAGGACTTCAGGCTTAAATCTCCTTCGGTTGTAAGTATACATACACAATTTAAAAGAACTGTAAAATAACACATTGATACGTCATTGTCATCTTCTGAGACACTATAAGACAAAATAAACGTCATGATAGACACTTAGAAAGAAACTCGTTTTATATAGGTAATAATCTGTTTAAATATTTATCAGATTTAATAGGCATAATTTATAACTTGTCCTTAGCCATGCAACACGACTAGTACTGTGTCAATTAATACAGCTTTTTATGTTTTCAAATATGCTGAATCCGAAAACGACAATGGTTTTTGCATATGACATATATATTTTTCATAATTCAGCAAATTACAACAAAAACACATTTTTACTGCTGCATTATACAATCACCGTATATGCTCGTTCTAAAACCGACCTTTTTTGAACAAAATCTAAGGGGAAAAAATGATGTATTTTAAGAAAAAATGTTTACCATTTTGTTTAAGCTGTCCTATTATTTTGGGGGGGGGGTCGGCTTGCGAGCGGGATATAGACTTTTAATGCTTTTCTCTTCAAATGTGGCGGGGGGGCGGCTTATGAACGGACGGCTATAGAACGAGTATATACGCTAATTAAGCTTAAGCCTATAATGCCCAAGGCATACATTTCTGAGGTAAGCATGCTGATGTCAGATGACTTTGGACGATGGGGCTTGTCATTTCTAAAACCGGGAAACGACATAACTCATTGAGTAATGTATTGAGGAATACCATCCGCACTGGGAAACGAATGAACCACGGAGTTCTTGTCTAAAGATTACGTTCCAAGAACTTACTTTCCCCAGGCACATCATACTCATGGTACAGACATCGTGGAGAAGTATGTCTACCTTATTTTAAAGCATAAGACGACTTGATTTTCTGCTGCAATGTTCCTGAACTTGTGTGCCAGCTAGGAGGCTCTGAAATCGAGTACAATACTGGAGATTTGAGACCGTTTATCGATTCACCAAAGACTAGCTTTAAAACTCTCTTACTTCACAATAGAAATCAATATGGATCAGTTACGATAGCTTACTTAACTCGGCTAAAAGAAACATATGAATATCTACAACTTCTTTTAAATAAGATAAGATACACATAATTTAACTGGACAATATGTGGAGACCTTAAGGTCATCTGACAATATGTGGAGACCTTAAGGTCATGTGCATGCTGCTTGGCCAGCAAAAATGTTACACAAAAATGCCATGCTTCTTGTGCGAGTGGGATAGCAGAGCAAGAAATCAACACTGGGAGAGGAAAAAGTGGCCACCTCGACTTAACTTGAATCCTGGATCTAAAAACATTGTGGCCACAAGCTTAAATGACCCATCTGTTAAGAACTGATGTCTATATACTACTGTTAAATATTACTGTACTATACTAATGAAGATACATACGATTAAATTATCCCCACTGTTTAATATTGGGGTATATATTCTATAGACATCAATACTTGTATATGACACTTATTGTCTAGGGTTACAGATTACGTGATGCTAATTGAGCTCCCAGACTACTTACAAACGTTATCTTTCTATTATCTACATCTAATCGGCTCTCGCTCCCAGTATTAAGTATTAGTATAGAACTACGATACAATACCAAATAAATATAAATAAACACACAAAACACCTCTGTACACAACAGAGATAATATTTAATTACATTAAGTAAATCATATAAATACACATTGGAATAGATTATTCAATATAATGGATAGACTATAGCTCAATAACTCAAATACTAAATACAATCAGATTACAACTTAACTTGAAAAATACATTATATGACTTCTTAATCGGCCAGCTCCAGTTGTATGTCTGCCGATCTCACACCACACATGGTCTCAGGTCACGGGGTCAATCCATGTTCCGCCTCAGTGGTCAGCGATGCTATTAACCCCTTCATCGTCTGGGAGGCCGGTAACACCACGTCCCTCTACGACTCCAGTGACTGACCGCGTCACAGCTGGCTGCACTGTTTACTAACAGTAGTCTTCTGTCCGGCTCAGGGTTGTCTTTCCCACTTTTGCCAGTTGCACGTCCGGTGCTCAAACTTCTATACTACGTAAGCTTGGCTATGCTAGCCCCTACGCTTACTTGCTCCACTGTAGGTAACTCTATCCTACATTTACTTGCTGAAATAATATACACATAAAACTGAATAACCAATTAATGAATATACAGTATATAAAAGAATACTACATCTATTTCAACATAACAATTATAAATTTGACTATCCTAAGTATAATCTAAGTCCAACCTGCACACCAGCAAGGCTCCCTTCTCAAGACCCGTCCTACAAAGGTTTGGAATGCAGAGGACGAATGTGTCTTATGTCCCAGTATATAAGGACCGCTCACGCACACCTGCCCTAAATTCCTATTGGTCCATTGGTTGAACCTTTCGTCCCATAGATGGTACATGTGACAAACTTAATCATTATTGGTTAAGCCCTACGTTCCAATAACTTTTGGGTGACCCCCGACACAAATACAAAACAGCATCCCTACTAAAATTGGCCTAGCCGAAGAATCGATTTTGACCGGATAACTTTAGTTGGCCTCTCACCCGCATTCCTACATCTTTTCCTTTGTCCCTCAACGGTTAGTGTCCCTCAACCGCGTTTACAAAACTGTCTTTGTCCATAAAAGGTTAGTGTCCTACCTCATGTCTGAACCCCTATCTCCCAACGGTTCTAGAATAAAATGATTCTCAAACCTATATTTAGATACTTAATACCATCGAACGTCTTATTGCCAACACTGCATATTAAATTGGGTATATTTAAACAATTTGTAAAGGCCCTTGGCAAAGTAGGTGATTGCTTCAAATACATTCGCAATAAATTCCAATCAGTCAGCTATGAAAAAGTTGAAGGAGTATGTGTTCGCTCACAAATTCGAAAGTTACTTTTCGATGATCAGTTTGAAAGAACGGTGCATTCCGTTGAGCATAAAGCATGGGTTTCATTTGAAGGAGTTGTTGAGAATATCATTAGGAATCACAGACACGTAGATTACAGAGTGTATGTTGAAACCATGGTGCGACACTATCATTCACTGGTGTGCAACATGAGTTTGAAACTAGATTCACTCCATTACTACCTTGATTATTTTCCAGAGATCCTTGGAAATGTCAGTGAGGAACAAGGGGAAAGATTTCACCAGGATATCAAGAAAATGGAGCATAGATATCAGAGATTATTGAATGTCAAGATGAGGGAAGAATATTGCTGGAATATTAGACTGCTTTTTGAGCATTACCTAAATGACTACATCAATCAACCATGTGTTTCCCCAACAATGCAACAAGTTCAGTTGTTTTAGTACAGGTAACTGACGAAGTGACAATTAATATGTATTTGTTAGTTTTCTGTGTTAACACCACAAATTAATTACAGCTTTGAAGAGTGTGTGGACACTTTATAGTCGTAGCTTAATTGTAATAACAATTCAGTATTCAATATGATTTTGTGACAAACCTGACGTGATACACACAAATGGTAATCATATTTGGAGTCAGCATACAAAAATACGAAAAAGTCACGTACAAAATTCAAAACATCAGTCAAGAATTTTAAATTTGCAGTATAGTGGTATATTGAAGTGATCAAAGCATATGCGTACTTGGAGTTAATAATACATAACTTCATAACATACACATGTATTGTAAATATAAAGATATATTTAAATTTGTAAGTGTTAATTCATATTTATGCACAATTTAATAAGAGTTTGATATATATTTATGTTACATGTATTTGATAGTATCCACATTTAAGTTAACATTGTAGTGAAAAAAACTAATCATGTAACAAATGTTCACAGCCATTTTACCACGTTTTTATTAACTTGCTTTCGTTCCGGTCTGCCTGTCCGCAATTTTTCAAAATGTCCAACGTAAAATTAAACCACTTCTGATGGTCTAAGCTTTAGCTAAATACTTGTAATAGTCTTATTCAAAACGATCTATTACTAAAGATTACATGCTGTATATAGACTGCATTGAGAACACACATTGTTTAAGTTCAAAGTATTATTGGGTCCAAAATGAAACTTCTTAAGCAAATATTACAATTTCTCATAACAGTTAATGTCTACAATGAGAGTAAGTATGGTATACACTCGTTCAATAGCCTGTTCGTTCATAAGTCGACCCTCCTATTTTGGAGGAGAATAGTGTGTAACACGCTGGTAAGCCAACCCAAAAAAAATATTATAGGACAGCATAAACAAAATGGTACACATATTTACTAAAAAATAAATAAAATCAGTCCTAATAGTGACTATATATAGGTACTGTCACTCTTTGAATAATACTTTTCTGTGTATTTCTTATTATTTCTTTGGGGGGGGGCCAACATTGTTAAAAGTGCGTACTTTAAAATTCGTTGTTGAAAACTAAATTTGAAATACAATTTATTTAAAACATTCACAAAAATAAATATAATGAATAAATAAGGTAACAGCATGTGTGTAATACTATTTTATAGCTTCTGGTAGAGTAGTCAAATCTTGTAGAATGTAGACCAGGACCTTGATGATCTACAATAGCAACACCAGTATTCCATGTACATCCAGAAATCGTAAGCAGACCCACCAAACTTTTCTCCTGGATTTTTTCAACAACAAAAAAATAATTTTAAAAAATCGGCTTTAGAGCAGTATATACAATAATAATAATAATATAAAGTACAAATAATCGACGAAATAGACAGAGGCTTCACAAAGAGTTCTGGGCTGTGAAATGCACCGGGGGACATTACAATAAGGGGGGACACCTAAGTGAAAAAGTATGGATGTTCCCATAATTTGGCTTTGGAAGACTAATAGGGTTTCTATGGGGTAAGTCTTGAGGAGGTGACACAATGTGCTAGTGCACTGGGTGACACAATGTGCTAGTGCACTGGGTGACACAATGTGCTAGTGCACTGGGTGACACAATGTGCTAGTGCACTGGGTGACACAATGTGCTAGTGCACTGGGTGACACAATGTGCTAGTGCACTGGGTGACACAATGTGCTAGTGCACTGGGTGACAAAATGTGATAGTGCACTGTGTGACACAATGTGCTAGTGCACTGGGTGACACAATGTGGTAGTGCACCGGGTGACATCAACCCTAGTGGTGCTTCTTGAAATGGATTATCTGCTTGCAATTAAGAACTATGATTTTCTATTTAATGTTTGTTACAATTTTTTTGAATGTTTGAGCTTTCTTTTTTAAACAGAATTTTGTTAATTCTGTTTAATTTTTTATCACTATTGAAATCAAATAAAAAAGTTGTAGATTTTTTTGTAAATATCATTGACAAGCAGACTTAATGACTCACCAAACTTAAAAACGTATATATCTCCACTTTTCAGAACTGAATTTCTGCTATTTCGTCATAAGTGTGATCATCTTTTTCTGCAAAGGAAAATAAGTCAATAATGAATTTTAAAATAAAAAGTTAGATTTTTAACAAAAATTAATATGGATGTATGTAATGTTATCACGATAATTGAATGAATATAGAATTCTACAGTTTACATATCAAGTTGTTTTGTTTTGTTGATACAATACACACACACATAATTATAAATGTCTATAACAAGCAGTCGGTTGCTAAATGAATGTTTTTGAATCTCACCCTTTCGAATCGTAGTATTAGGTCTATCGGGAGTTGCTGACAGTGCCTCATTTAAATAACTGGAGTTGTTGTTGACTGTTAGATATCCGTGCTGCTCTGTGTTGATATATGGTGTAGCTGTAACAAAAGTACGATCTAAAGTATATAATTTTTGGATACCCCGTGTTTTTTTAAATATTATTTTTTATAAATAAATCAATACAGTAGAATCGCCCTGGCAAGTGCATGATCATTGTAATAATATTAAACATTATGAAGATTTCACAAAGAATACCATATATTAAGCAAGTAGAAGAGAATGGTTTTTTTTTGTTTATACACACACAAACCATTTTTTTTACCTTTAATACTATTGTAATCTGGTCTGGTTCTGCAAATAATAATCATTAATTAAAAACATTAATACATATGTTCAACTTTAAAAGACTTTTAAAGCTGTCTATTTTTGTTTTAAAAATTATGAGTAATCTATTTTTAACTATAAAAAAAATAACAATATCAGATATTAAAATCATTTGTACACAATATCTGTTGAGCATATATGTTATCAAAAGAAAACAACATTTATATAGGAACACTTACTGCGTGTTTCCTTTTTTACTAGATGAGTCACCTCCATGGTTTCCTGATGTAAATATTATTAATATTTACAATAAGAAATTTATTGATGCTCATGTTTTAACTGTATGTCAACTTCCGAAGTCAAATGTAAGAACTAACAACTTTAATAACATGAATAATTTACAATACTCATTTAAGTCAGGTAACTAAACGGAAAAAAAAATCCTATTGTATAAAAAAATGTGAAAAACATAAATATATTTTAACATTAACTTAGAGATAAATCTGTATTTGAGTTTATACTATATGTTACGGCAAGTACTGATTAAAAAAGAAATCGTTACATTAATCGAGACAAAATTTAAGTGATTAATCGATTCATTTCGATTAATTATAATTTTTATTACGCATACATATATTCCGTTAAGTTGTCATTAATTATCTCGGGGAATCTGTTAATTCACGGTAATTCTATGGCTCTCAAATTTTGTGACGTAACACAGCAGATTCGTTCTGCTATGCAAAAAATAAGAAAGAAAAATATTTTCTTTTTAGGTATTCAAATCTAAATAAATAAGTATAATACGATTGAAAAATATGTAAGTAACAAAAATTATAAATTATTTATAAATTGGAAAAAAAAATATTTTTATAAATTTAATCGATATT